>CM029390.1:9147332-9561008 GCA_017165825.1 Hepsetus odoe | reverse complement strand
TCTCTCTCTCTCTCTCTCTCTCTCTCTCTCTCTCTCTCTCTCTCTCTCTNTCTCTCTCTCTCTCTCTCTCTCTCTCTCTCTCTCTCTCTCTCTCTCTCTCTCTCTCTTTGTCTCTCTCTTTGTCTCTCTCTCTCTATATATATGGGTTTTCATATTCACTAGGGAGCAAATTTGAATCCTTACAAATATAACATGCATACATTCTGCTCAGACCACATTTTGTTTTTGGGGGTTTGTTTGTTTAATAAATAAACAGTAATCTGACATTACAATGCAGAAGTGTCTCTGCCCAGAAGGTTCAGGTTGTGCCCGTTGTGAAATCATCCATATACATATATTCAGAATTTTATTCTTCTCCAGGCAAATGTAAAACTGTTTTGTATGTTTGTCGTCACCTTTTTACATAACATCGAGAACCTCTCTCAGTCTACTTAAGTTTGTTTGCCCGAGGGCCTCCATTTGAGAGCGTCAAGCAGAAGGGGGTGATACATGCAAAGCCTCCAGCAGAAAAGCATCTTACTCTTGTTGCCAGTGAGTGGTCTTGGATGGAAAATGTAAAGACAGATGCCTTAGAGGGAAACGTTTGAAGTCCACTCACACATACTCAACTACAGTGCAAGACATACAGCTGTATGGCCCCCCAACTGCCCTTAGAAAGGCATTTCAGGAATGGGTCACTACTACCACCCTTTGGCCTACTTGGGGACTGCACACAACTGGTCACTTTAACTCAAGTGAGAGCAATTTACTAATGAACAAACGTTGCAGTCCTGCTTTCGCCACATGACACTTCATTTCTTTAATTACGCAGTTTATTAGTTTTCTTGGTTCAGCACGTGCTGACATTGCCAGCCATGGTTTGTTGTGCAGAAGTGTCAAGAATGGCAAACTCCAATCAGAGGAATTTCAGTCCCATTAAGTAATAACCAGTGAAGCAGTTTGAGTTCTTAATGAGGAAGCTCACATAGGGGGCCTGTGTGTGTGTGTGTGTGTGTGTGTGTGTGTTTTCTTCTTTAATTGTATGAGAATGCATTCGCTTTAGCTGGCAAGTTAATTATGGATTAGTGTTCTGTTCTTGCTTCACAGTGGGGAGAGCCTTAATTGTAGGCTGGAACATTATTGGAAATGTGTCAACAAAGCCAGAGACTAAAACATGTACACAAATCATCAGAACAGTTTTTTTTTTTTTTTTTTTTTTTATCAGTTGGGTGTTAACTCAGTGGTATGTTTAACAACAGTGGGTGAGGTGCTAGGATGCTTTGTCAGTAGAAGAAAGCATTTATACATCTGCATGTGTCTACAGTCTTTTTTTTCGTTTTTTATATAAACTATTCTGTGTGTGTGTATGTCTGTGCGTGTGTGTGTGTGCATATGTGTGCGTGTGTGTGTGTGTGTGTGTGTGTGTGTGTGTGTGTGTGTGTGTGTGTGTGTGTGTGTGTGTGTGTGTGTGTGTGAAACACCTATTAACCCAGCATTCAATGTTTTACCCATAATGTAATGATTGACACTACTCTATTGCTTAGAGACAGCCGGTTTCTTTAGGGCCAGTTAATGAGCCTTTATAAATCAAATACATTGTTCAAGTATTTAAGACAAAGGTTAGGATAAAAGACCCGTAGCTCACATTTTACTTATAATAGAGGTCTTCTTTAATTAATTATTATTCATAATATGGTTGACTATTAATGACTATTAATATGAATACTTTGCCACTCTTTTTGATCCCTTAAAAATAAACACTGTTCCGTTGTTACCATTCCTTTAAGACTGGCATATAAGTTTTAGTTCTTTATTGTGGCCTAAAAAGAAATGATTCCAAACTTTAACACTGTGTATGATGCGAATGGATTATAATGCGAATGGATTGGGCTTATAGACTGAACTAGTGGATTTATGCTAATGCAGTGTTTTCTGTGGCATCATAAAAAAGGGTGATATTGTGTTGATTGCATGGAGTGGGTGATACATTTCAGACTTTTATTAAAAAATAATGTTAAGAAAATGTGTTTAATGCTGTCACCTCACAGTGAGAAGACCCTGGTTTTTCAGACAGGACAATCTTGGCTCTCTCTGCATGTTCTCTCCATGTCTGTATGGATTTTATTCATTTCTTCAGGTGCTCTGGTTTCCACCCACAGTCCAAAGACATGGACGTGAGGTGCATTGGAGATGCTAAATTGCCCTCTATGTGTGACTGTGTGTGTGAGTGTTTTGTCTGTGCATGTACTGTGATGGTCTGGCTACCTGTCTAAGGTGTGTCGTGACCCTAGTCAGGATAAATTGCTCAGATAATGGATGGATGTTAAGACATTTCAGTTGTCTGAGACGTGAATGTAATGCTATGTCAAACAAAACATTTTTGATGGTTTTGATTTAACTTGTCTTTTTTGTGTACAAGCCCTCACTCTGCATTAACTGACCCAGATATGTCCAAATATTTGAACAATTTCTCCAGCTCACACTTTTCTCAGCTGCTTGTTAAACAGCTTCCAGGTCTGTGCTATACAGTCACGTCTTAAAATCTCACCAAAAGCATTAGGGAGCAATTTGCATACCTTGCATAACCCTGGTTGTCTTCAGCATTAATAGCAGCCTATTCCTTTAAATGCTGAAATCACTAGAGTTACAGCATGTACGCATGCGCCTGCTGTCAATCAAGTGATCGGCCACTTTCATAATGAGATTGCCTGCGACTGGGACACTGCCATAGCCCAGCGCTGTCGCTTAGTGCATGACATATTACAGACCTGCTTCCAAAAGGCTAATTAGTAACAGTTTGCCCTCTATAATTGCCCTCTATAGCACTCCAGAGGTCTCTGCCAGCCATTAGACCGTATGCATTATGAATCAGAAACATTACAGCACAAACCATGTACTATCCCCCTTCTTTTTTATCTCCCACTGAGAGTAGAGTGTGACTTTCTGATCACGGTGTTTTAGTTGATGAGAGAGGGAATAAAGAATTAATCTCGCAGGGAGGCAAACCAGCCTCGGGCTGATGACTTATTCATGAGGACGTCTCAGCAGTTCCCGCCATTCTTCACAAGGCTATAAAAACTCACACATAAGCGTCCCTGCAGCTACTACTGTAGACCACAAAATAGTTTTTCCCCCTCTATGAACGGCCCAATCATCCTTCACAGCCATGGGCCTACGCTCATATTGATTGATTAATCACTCTGTCGATGAGCTAACAAACACTGACCTTTTGAAGTCTGTGGGGCATTTAGTCAAAAAAAAAAAGGAAAGTCTGTTTACCACATTGATTATTTAATGGAACATCAGGCTCTTCGCTTATCACACAGTGTTTTGTCACACTTTGGTGATCAATATGCTCTCAATGCATTGACCTTCCAAGAGATAAGTAAACAACAGCCATTTACTGCTCTCATGGACAAGATTCTTTTCTACGGCTGTTATTTAAAGAGTGATCTGTTGTCAAAACTATTTTCTGTCATTTTGATATTGATCCTCAATGCAATGAGAGTACAGCATAAACATGAATACCTGAGGGATACAACTTACTGTATTGTAAGTGTAATTAGGGCATTCTAAGCCCTTACTTAGTTTTTTAGTTTTTTATTGTTTGTAATAAATAGTTATATATCTTCTTCTACTTCTTCTTCTTCTTCTTCTTCTTCTTCTTCTTTTTCTTCCAGCTGCTCCCGTTTAGGGGTCGCCACAGCAGATCAACCGTCTCCATTTCTTCCGGGCCTCTTCATCTTCCTGCTGCAAACCAACCATCTGCATGTCCTCTCTCACCACGTCCATAAACCTCCTCTTTAGTCTTCCTTTCCTCTTTCTGGCATCTCCATCTTTAACTTCCTCCTCCCAATATAATCCTCATCTCTCCTCTGGACATGTCCAAACCAATGCAACCTTGCCTCTCTAACCTTGTCTTCAAAATGTCCAACCTGAGCTGTCCCTCTAATATACTAATTTCTAATCCTGTCCATCCTCGTCACACACAACGAAAATCTCAGCATTTTATATATATATCGGCCTGAATAATAAGTTTCAAAGGCTTAGTATCCAATAATTTTTTACTCCAGTGACTGCATATGCAACGAGTGCAGACAGGAACTTGAGGATTTCCAATAGGGTTTTAAAAAGTAACATTCTGATTCTAATAACATTCTAATTATTCATGTGGATTAATCAACAATAAAATTCTGCCATATATTCCATAATTGTACTGTTTTGACTCTCACTTTAAATTTCAGGTGAAAAAAAAAGAAAGCAGCACATTATTTCATGCATTTATCTTAAACCTGGCCATATAATTGTGTAATGATTGTATTGTAGAGTAAGACATAAGCAATAATTAAAATAAGTGATGTAATAATACATTTGTTAATAGCATATCTGTTATAATCATGGTCAACCTTCTACAAGCGATCCAAAAGGTATTTTTAGGAGAAACTTTTCAAGAGTACCTCCTTTTTCTTTCTCTGCTTGGTAATGACCCCAAAGGTCAACCAATGTATTCTTAAGGTTTAAAATGTATGTTACTCTAGCCACTTTCAATGTAATTGAAAATTTGACAAAAGAAATTTGATAACAATTTTTTTTTCATTTGTGACATTATTGAGAATTCATTATAAAGGTTCCAGGCTTTGTAGGACTATAACCAGTGAGCTCTAGCATTAGTTGGTCCAGTTTTCAATTACATGAGAATTTCACCAGCCTTTCACCAAAGATGTATTCATCCCAGGTTCTTATTATCCTCCGAAAAGGCCATTGACTGTAAAAACCATAATCTAGACTGTCCCATCTGGACACTGTGTGTATAGTAGGCCTCACTTGGAGTAAAACTGAACTGCATGCACAAGAAAAAGCAAACAGTGTTGCAAATCCATACTTCTCTCCGTGTCTGAGCATAAAGGGGGTGGACTTCTGGAGCAGAACCAGCTTTCTCAATGGACATCAGCTCTGTCCAGACAAATAGGAGATGACACAGAACATAATGCACCAACTAGATCTCACACAGGGCTCAAGTAATGGGTCATAAATTCAGGAGCCCTGGAGCAGAGGCTGTCAAAACTCGGCAGTGCACAAACGGCTAATGTTTTTCATCCATTTTCCCTTGCAGCTAAATGCAGACGGCCAGAGCCGAGCCTGTTCTCTGCCCTGTGTTCCCCCCCTTCCACACTAATCCACCCCGCAGTGCAAGTCAGCCAGCCGTGCTAAAAAACGTTTGCTTTTTAATTAATCACAGCAATACAACAGCGGTCCAGTGCACCGACTCCCTACTGCCCCCCACCCCCAAATTCAAATCAATGGCCCAACCCTGAGCTGCCTGTCAATATTTTCCAAAGTGCAAAAAATGCTTAGAGTCACAGGCTGGGTTGACCCAATAATGTACCCTGAGGGTAGGGTGGGGGGAAGGAGGGGTTGTTGGTCAGAGGGCTGGACAAACATAATAGTGTCTTCACATCCCCATAGATTATGCTTTATTTGCTCTTAGTACCTATCCTTTTATGTAGCTTGCTTACTTGGTGTCTGCAGTGAAAACATAGCTCAGAAATGAAAATTGGATATACAAACAAACAACGTTACAAATTGCACTTTATTTTTCCTTAAATTGTAAACTCCTAAATCTGAATAAAAAGCCTTTTATTCATTGTCATTCTGTATTACCAGTTCTCATTCTTTTACACCCCTTGAAAAGCTGCACGTTTCATTCAACATTTTGTGACAAAAGAAAGTTATAAAAGTGGTATAAAGCTGTTGCATTGAATCATTTTAAATAACAGCGTTATTAAAAACATATATATACAGGACTGTGCAAAAGTTTTAGGCAGGTGTGGAAAAAATGCTGTGAACAAAGAATGCTTTCAAAAATATAAAAAATGATTGTTTATTTTTATCAATTTACCAAATGCAAAGTGAGTGAACAAAAGAAAAATCTAAATCAAATCAATATTTGGTGTTACTACCTTTTGCCTTCAAGCCAGCATCAGTTCTTCTGGACCCCAGAGAGCCCTGATCTCAACATCATCCAGTGTGTCTGGATTACATGAAGAGACAGAAGGATGTGAGGAAGCTACATCCACAGAAGATCTGTGGTTAGTTCTCCAAGATGTTTGGAACAACCTACCAGCCGAGTTCCTTCAAAAACTATGTGCAAGTGTACCTAGAAGATTTGATGCTGTTTTGAAGGCAAAGGGTGTTCACATCAAATATTGATTGATTTAGAATTCTCTTTTGTTCACTGCATTTTGTTGACTGATGAAAATAAATGATTAACACTTCCATTTTTGAAAGCGTTCTTTGTTTACAGCATTTTTTCCACACCTGCCTAAAATTTTTGCACAGTACTGTTTATTAGTATTTATAGTACTTTATAGTAGAACATCTACTCTTTAAGCCTCTCATGCTAAACAAAGATCAAGGCAAAATACAAAATGCACAAGAATAAATATTGGACATTCTACAATGTCCAAATAATTTCTTTCAATTCTTTTCTTTTCGATTCTCTCGATTTTCTCTTAAATCATTGATTAATTGAATTAAAAATCATATATTAAATACAAAGGTAACATTGAGCATTTAGATTCATTAAGAGTCCTGGCATGTATGTCAGTGGCAGAATCCATGTATGAGTTTCTGGGTTCAGTCCCCAGTATCGCCATTACTTCTACTTTATTGGGGCAGCAGTGGCCCAGTGGTCAGGGACTAGGTCCCAGGAATGGATGGTTGTGGGTTTGAATTTCTAGGAACCTAATGCACCTTCCAATGAAACTTCTCACATTTTCTTGTAATTAAATGGCTATTTTTAATGACTACATTTATAAATAAAACCAACAAAACTTTCTATTGTGTCTGCAATGAGAGCTGGGAGACAGCACATTTTAGCAGTAAAGAAAACTAATTCATATAAACATATACATTTGCATACAGTTGCTTAATTATTATGGAATAAAAAATAAAAAGTTAACATCAAATGTACATGATTTGAAGAGAATGTCTACATTTTGTATGGCTACCTTTGAATAAACTGAATTCTTCTGTCAACAGGAGACACAAATGAAAGGTCTTGAATGTGCAGAACATACTTTCCAACAACAAATGCAATGCTGCTTTCAGCCACACTTTCAAGGTTGCTGCCCCACTGTTCGCTCTTTTCTCTTTTTTTTCAAAGAGTACCTCCCACAGAGAACATCAATTTCAATCCTTCAGGTAGTTTGTTCAAAGGACAGCTACTGAGTAAAGTTTTTTTAGACTTTTGGGCAGCTTGGAGCCTTATTCATGTTTCTGTGAAATGTCATATATGCAAAAAGTTTTCATTCTTAATTAGGTTTTAGGGTCCTCATCTCATTGCTCGTATCATGATCCGATTAGTTCTGTGATCTGTGTTATAACTGATTAAAAATGCTTTTGCAACCCCAAATTGACAATTTGCTTATGCAATTTACTTTGATTCCTGAAGATCTGAGATTTATTCATGTGTGCATTTCTGGCTGT
Organism: Hepsetus odoe; assembly: GCA_017165825.1. NCBI lineage: Eukaryota > Metazoa > Chordata > Actinopteri > Characiformes > Hepsetidae > Hepsetus > Hepsetus odoe. The sequence continues at coordinate 9,553,541 of CM029390.1, read as the reverse complement.
GAGGCGACAGCACACCACTGCACCATCATCCTGCCAAGATAACAAGAAAACTATGATAAATACAAACTACTATATACAAACTACAAACCCTAAAAAACAGCAGAAGTGTCTAAGTGGAATATTGCTGTAAAGTACATGTTAGTTTAACAATATATTTAAACTTAATAAGAGAGCTAATAAGAAAAACAGTGTTGGTATTAAAGTGACCCTACAGAGCAATTTTGCAAAGGCAGTAGCTGACTGCACTATTCAAAATTCTAGTTTATTTGTTACAGTAAAATGACAGTGCAGATGGAATGATGGGAAATGAGAACAGTTATGACAGCCTAGAGCAACAGAATTGGTAATCAATTTTAAAGTTTGTTCATGTAACGGTGGTGGGGAGTTTGAAGGACGCCAACGCAGAGCCAGGGTTCCAAAACGTAACTTTATTAACAAAAACTAAAATACAAAACCGAAGGTGCCACCATTAACTGTAAGGCACACCTGTGAAGCACACCTGTGTCTGAACAAGCCCAGGTGTGCTCAGTCAGAACAGAGCGCCATCTGTTGTGCCCGGCCGGAACCACAGGCACGACAGATCGTCACAGTTCAGTAGTATTACTGCTTTGGGGAGAAATCTTTTGCCAAATCTCATGCCTGATCTGATGCTCTGGAGCCATTTGCCAGGAAAAAGAAAAGTCTGAGAGCAACATGGCTTGGATCTTTCATTTTGTAGCCTTCTTTTCGGAGTGTGTGGTAGTGTGTGGTACAAGTGTACTGGATTAGGGAGCGATTTGTGCTGATGATTTTTTAAGCTGCTTCCAGAAATATCTGATGTTGCAACAAATGACTAAAATTGGGCTGGGCAATATAAAATTTACTTTTTAAAATGATCATTACTTACAGAATATGGAGCAAACATTTCATTATAAAACAGAGCAAAAATAGCCCTATTTAACTGCCTTTGCTGTAGCACAATCTATGAAACATATTCGTAATTTCGGTAGTTCTGAAACAATTCAGTAGTACTGGTGTTTAGTAAAATTATACACATTATAACACAATGTGTTTTTAGAACATATTGTGATATTGTAAGTACTGAAGAATACTGACCACTAATCATATGTTTTGACCGTTTCAACAAAAATCACACATGGTGTGACATTAAGTAATAAGTAATAAACATTAAGTAATAAGTAATATTTTTAGGCGTACTGCTGTTGTGATAGTTTTTTCACGTCACCACTAGGTGCAGTAAAGCCTTCCTCATCTGCATAAAAGTTATGCCACTAATTCAGATCTGCACATTCTTGGCATAAACTTTTAAAACTTATAGAGCTGAAACCAGCAGAGCACAATCACATAACATAGATGGCAACCAAATTCTGTAAGCTAAGTCCTAAACATTCAAACCAGAAATAGTATATCTGCAGTAATCACTTTTGCCTACTGGAAAATTGTTAATACTTTTTTTTGTCCCTGATTACAAAAAAACTGTAAAAGAAAACTGAGGCAACATGAAATGAAGAAAACTGAATGAATGAGAGAACCAAAAAGTTCTAAAGACAATGTTTCCAATGACTGCTTCCTCTTATATTGACCCTGTCCAGCCAGCAGCTGACGGTGATTGATTTTAGCTGGCTTTTCCAGTGAAATGGGATCCTCACAGAGCACCGTGGGAATGCTCTGGCTCCCTGATCAATGCTGCGGGTGCCCCTCTAGTCGGACAGCATCAGGCCGACATGGTGTCTGAGTCCTTGGAGTGTCCAAACACTCCTCATCCTCCTGCTGCAGCTCATGTTCCTCTCATAAAAGCATAGAAAAGCAAGCAACTTGTTAGCACCACATATGTAAAACTCCTTTTTTAGTATCACATCTGTAAAACCTTTTCTGTGTTTGCCATAAACGGGTAGATTAAAAATCTAGTATGCTAAACTAGTGCACGATAGACATTTATATCACACCATATTACTATTATTTCAAATATGTAAGTAAATATTAAGATTATGCCTTAAAATGTTATAACACAGGTGAACCCATGTCATAATGGATCTTGTGGTTGCCTTTATTAATTCAACAGCATGCAGAAACTTTATTCATGCACACAATAAAACAATTTCTAAATGCAAAGTAGGATAATGGGGCCATTTGTAAATTGTAGCCTGCAATATCATTATTGTGAAATTTGTGAAATGATACAGTGTGAAGTCTGATTCGATGTAATTATTACATTTTTATTTTACACACTTACTCCCAAGCATTTTAAAGGCGTGAATTGGAGAAACGTCTGTTATTTAGATATTAGTTAGTTAATACTTAGTTATTTAGATACTGCCCTAAATTCCCATTTAGATCAGATTAACTTTGATTGTAATGATGCCTTTAAAGCAAAAGAGCTTTCAGTTCCAATCAGCAAATTTGGTTCAAGACTGCCATCTATTGAGAGAACAAGCTAAAAGATCTTAGTGACTACTGAATATAGCACTTTCAGAATAAGAATCAGAAAAATAAATGAAGGAAACTGTACAGATAGACAGACAGAAGCAGAGTAGACACAAAGCACAATTCCAAATAAAAACAAAATGTATAAAATTAGCATGAAAGAAAAATGTGAAATTAACGCACGATTGGAGGATTGGGGGTTTGAACCCCTTCCTAATAGGTTGCCCCGAGGTGCCCTTGAGCAAGGTGCCGTCCCTGCCTCACTCCTCCCTGCGATGGGCTGGCGACCTGTCCAGGGTATGTCCCCCGTCCTTCGCCCTGTGTGAGCTGGGATGGACTCCAGCACTCCCCCGCGACCCCACTTGGGACAAGCGGCAGAAAATTACTGACTTATATATTGACTCTTTTAGAAAAAATAATTCTGTATTATATAAACATATAATGTTTTTCCAAATTGATAAAGGATTAGATTGGATTATAATTAGTTTCTTGGAAAAAATGTATAATATATAACATATTTATATTTAATATAAATATATAAAAATATTTGACCTGACAGATCAGTAAGACTGACATATCAGTTTATGTCAGTTTAATTTATTTAACTGTTGTCACAAAGCAGATTTACATATTTACAGGGTCCGATCCTAGTGAGCAACCAGAAGGTGACATACAAAACTTCCTGAAACAGTAAGGAAGAAACGTCAGGAGGAATAAAGAATCAAAAAGAAGAACCCATCCAACTCTGGTAGAAAGAAAGCCATCCTACTCAGGAATGACAAAAGAGATACACAAAATATGCAGATGTTGAAGACAGCAAATCAAGTTGTTTTAAGTAACTATTTTTTAAAAGTATTTTAAGCATAACCATTGAAAGAACATAACTATCCCACACCCTAGAACAGGCAAATCAATAACCAAAGAAAAGACCAAATTAAAAGACTTCAGTGTGCCTCAAGGTCAATTTGTATTTTGTAGCCAATGTAAATCACACTTCTTGATTGAAGAGGAGAGAATGAAGAGAATTTCATACTCAGAATTCTGTTAAATTGAAATGAATGAGACCCAGCAGTTCTGTTTCTACCAGCAGGATCCCCCATACCATCAGCAAGGGAGAGAGATCTAAATTGTCCCGCTAATCAGTTTAACAATGTTAGGCCTACAACAATTATTCCAAACGATAGATAGCAGAGTTATCCCAAGATCAACTAATGTTAGACCAATGTCAACTGTTCCCAATGATAAGCCACAGGGTGATGCTCCACTAACCCTATAAAATCCTCCTGACCACTAACATTACCCCTGCAAGAGTTTTTCCAATAAAAGAGAGCAGAGTGATCCTGTAAATAAGCTAGCCCTACAATAGCTGTTTAACATTAGCGTTGCCATGACAATTCTTAAAGAGAGATAGTGGAATGAAAGCTATCTAATGTTATCCCTACAACAGTTGAATAGACAGAGAACAATATAACATTCTAGATCTTTGTTTTAACCAGTTGAATAGACAGAGAACAATATAACATTCTAGATCTTTGTTTTAACCAAACTAACAGTTGCCTTGAAGATCAGAATAAAAAACATCTAATAGCTAGAAAAGAGTCTAAATTTAATTTTCAGAATTAAAATTAAAAAAGACTTTACTATTTGATGGAAAATTAATGAAAGACTACACGGGCTAGCATTGCAACAATGCAGCTTTCAATCCCTGCCGCATCTACAATGTCTGAGTATCTCTTTTCAGCCACAGGGGACTTTTACTTAAAAAGTAGGCCCAACCAGAGCTGATCAGTCTCCAGTAGGTCCATGTAGCCTGCATGCTCCAAAGATCCCCCAACTTATTCCAATCACCATGCCTTCTCTGCAGCTTCCACAATGTTCTTGATAGCCTTCCTGCTGGGCAGCCTTGAAATCTCAAGGTTCTTGTGGGCCCAGTATAGAGACACTCACCCATAAACCTGCATATGTCTCTCAAATCCAATCTTCAAACAGTCTTCCCAGGGAGCAGTTCATTCTAACAGGGCCACTTGCTTTGTTGACACAGACTACAGGACCAAATATGGTGTGAAAGGGGTTACTACAAAGTTGCTTTGAAATTTCTACCAAGTCCTGCAGCCTTCTTAAGGTGATTTTTTTGTCTGTTTGTCTCGCTGGGGCAGCAGTGACCTAGTGGTTAGGGAGTTGGACCCAGGATCAGAAGGTTGTGGGTTCAAATCCCAAACCAGTAGGTTACCCAGAGATATATATTTACGGCATTTAGCAGACGCTCTTATCCAGAGCGACTTACAGGTCCTAATTACAGGGACAGTCCCCTTGGAGCAACTCAGGGTTAAGGGTCTTGCTCAGGGACCCAGTGGTGGTAGTGCTAGAGGTGGGATTCAAACCGGGGACCTCTTGACCCAGAGGTCTGTAGGCAAGTACCCTACCACTAGACCACCACCACACCTACCCTTGAGCAAGGTACCATCCCCGTCACTGCTTCCCGGTGTTGCATGTGTGAGAGTGTATGGGTAAAATGCAGAGGTCTGATTTAAATGTGTTTCACTGTGTGCTGTGCTGTGGTTCACAATGAAAAGAAAAGTCACTTTCACTAAGATTTGCTTGTTGTTGTTGATCCCTGAGCAAAACAACTCTTCTACTGCCCTCAATATCTGATTGTGTTGCCAACAAAACTGTCCTTCTTAAACAGCCTTCCAACAGCAGATAAAGATTTCCTCCATACATTCCCTCTTCTGGACAATATGAAAGGCTGTGTGCCTACAGTGCCTTGCAAAAGTATTCACCCCCCTTGGCATTTTTCATGTTTTGTTGCCTCACAACCTGGAATTAAAATTGATTGTTTGAGAGTTTGCACCATTTCATTTACAGAACATTTCTACAACTTTGAAGAGATATATATATAGAGAGAGTTTTTTTTTTTATTGTGAAGCAAACAACAAATAGGACAAAATAACAGAAAACTTCAGCATGCATAACTATTCACTTAAGTCAGTACTTTGTAGAGCCACCTTTTGTGGCAATTACAGCTGCAAGTCACTATGGATAAGCTTGCCACATCTTGCCCACATCTTGGGATTTTTGCCCATTCCTCAAGGCAAAACTGCTTCAGCTCCTTCATATTGGATGGTTTTCGTGAACAGCAATCTTCAAGTCTGACCACAGATTCTCAATTGGATTGAGGTTTGGAGTTTGACTAGGCTATTCCAACACATTTAAATGTTTCTCCTTAAACCCCTCGAGTTTTGCTTTAGCGGGGTGCTTCAGGTCATTGTCCTGCTGGAAGGTGAACCTCCGTTCCAGTCTCAAATCACAGGCAGACTGACACAGGTTTTGCTCAAGAATATCCACGTATTTAGCACCATCCATCTTTCCCTCGACTCAGACCAGTCCCTGCTGCTGAAAAACACAGCATGATGCTGCTACCACCATGTTTCACTGTGGCGATGGTGTTCTTGGGGTGATGGCATGTGTTGGGTTTGCGCCAGACATAGCATTTTCCTTGGTGGCCGATAAGTAAAATTTTAGTCTCATCTGACAGAGCACCTTCCTTTTGGAAAACGCAAAACGTGCCTTCTTATTTTTAACTCTAAGTCATGGCATTTTTCTGGCCACTCTTCTATAAAGCCCAACTCTGTGGACTGTACAGCTTATTGTGGTCCTATGGACAGATACTCCAGTCTCTGCTGTGGAACTCTGCAACTCCTTCAGGGTGACCTTTGGTCTCTGTGCTGCCTCTCTGATTAATGCCCCCCTTGTCCAGTCTGTGAGTTTTGGTGGGTGGTCCTCTCTGGGCAGGTTTGTTGTGGTACCATATTCTTTCCATTTGAAGATGATGGATTTGATGGTGCTCGGAGTGATCATCAAAGATTTGGATATTTTTTTTTATAACCCAACCCTGACTTGTACTTCTCAACAACTTTGTCCCTGACTTGTTTGGAGAGCTCATTGGCCTTCACGGTGTGATGCCTCTTGCTTAGTGGTGTTGCAGCCTCTGGGGCCTTTCAGAAAAGGTGTGTTTATACTGACAGATCATATGACACTTAGACTGCACACAGGTGGACTTCATTTCACTAATTATGTGACTTTAGGTAACTGAAGGGAATTGGTTGCACCAGGACTTTTTAGGGGTTTCATGGGGGTGAATACATATTCACTTGCCAATTTTCTTTTTTTATATATATTTGTTTTTTTTTTATATTTTTTTCTCATTTCACTTCACCAATTTAGACTATTTTGTGTAGATCCATCACATAAAATAAGATTAAGAAACAATTACAGGTTGGAAAGTAACAAAATACGTCAAAAGCCATGAATACTTTTGCTGTATCCAGATCCCAGCAGAAGGGTTTGAAGGGCTTGGAAGGGTGTCATATACTGCTTGAATCAGGAACTTTTACTACTAAGGTTAGTTCCAATTGGCCGTCTGTTACTCTCTACAGCGAGAGTTTGTTTCTGTTTCTATTTTTATTTCTGATCAAGTCACTTTAGGACATATCACTTGCTCCCACCTGGTCCATGCACCCTGCAATTGCTTTCCAACCAGTCTACTCAAGTGATCATGACCCACTTCTACTTGCACCTCTTCCTGGATCAGCTGATGTCTCTCCTTGACTTTTATTGTATTGTATTGTATTTTAGTGTTTTATTGTAGAGTGATTTTAGGAAACAACCAAGCTCAGCTTGTCCAGACCAAGTAAATATAAAAATAAACCCGATTTTGGTAAGTCAAGTTAACTCTCAATCAAACATAAGTAGAGGATTTTTTCTACAGTAGCAGTGGCATTCAAGCATCAGTGGGAGTGATATGATAATGCTCTGCAATCTGTATTCTAAGACTAAGATGGGGTTGGTTTGCTGGTGGTCTAGTGGTAGGATACTTGCCTATGGACCTATGGCTCAAGAGGTCCCAGGTTCAAATCCCACCTCTTGCACTACCACAATTGGGTCCCTGAGCAAGACTCTTAACCCTGAGTGTCTCCAGGGGGACTGTCCCTGTAATCAGGACATGTAAGTCGCTCTGGATAAGAGCGTCTGCTAAATGCTGTAAATGTAAATGTAGTACACACCAAAAGTGGTCCAAGGAAAGAGAACCTGCATTTATTATGACAGGGTCCACACCCAAGGCTCAGACCAGAGAACCAATACTGACCCCTGTCCATTGCCAAACATGGCCACAATGGGAATGTGAGCAACAGAACTGGATCATGGAACAGTGAAGTATAGTTAACTGGTCTAATGTATCACATGTTCTCTAATATCATAATAATGGCTGACTGCATATGTATTGCTTACCTGGGGAACAAGTGACACTGACAGGGAGCAATCGCCAAAGAGATGTTGTCCTAATGAAGATCTGGTTATCCTCAGGCTAGCCTTGCTAAGCAATGAGGAAATAATAGAAATATAATAACAGAAGGTTCCAAACCATTTAAATCAAGAATTTACCCCATTGGTTATAAGATGTAATGTTGTTTCACTGACTTTACTTTCTGTTCTAGTATCTTATTTAATCACTAATTTCAATAGTACATGAACAAAAAAGTTCTATTCAATAAATCCTATTTAATTTTTTTATTTATCCTTTTTAAATACTATTTTATTATGTTAAGCTTGTTTGTCATTTTGAGGTAAACGTAGGAAAAGACATACTACTGAGAATCTCAACTGATCCTAAGTTATGTTTATATAGAGTTTAGATGCTTGCAATTTAAAGAAGTGCACAATAAGATCTAAAGAACATGTACCCTTGGAGACATCCTGGGAAAACACATACAAACTAAACATCACACCTCCTTACCAAACAGAACTGGAAATTTTAATATGTTGGGTGTTACAAATTATTTTAATAATATTTGTCCAGCAATTTTGTTTGGCTTGGCTTAATTTCTTCTAGACCTTTAATTACTGGAATCTTACTGTTGCTGGCCAAAGTAATATAACAGGAGGCCTTTTTAGGAATAATATTTATACATTTTTCAGTTGAGTTTTCTAAGATTTGTGAATAATCACAAAACTAATGTGTGGTCTGGACAGACTCGGCAGAGGTTGCTTTTAGACAACATGTGGGTTTCACTCAGAATTTATATTAAGCTGCACACATTAACTTAGCCTGGAGATTTAATGTACTGAAACATATTGTTTCTTATAACATTTCATTCTCTGTTAGCTTCCAAACCGTATCTCGTTCACCAGTCAGCAATGACTGAGAGGTAATTGAGACAGTGGTGTGTGTAGTGCCAGCTATCCATTTACATTATCATCTTAATAATCCTAATAATATTACAGGTGTGAAAACTTGGATCACTAAAGCGAAAGTGACTACCCTTGTCATTGTGAAACACAGCACAGCACAACACAATGAAATTCAACCTCTGCGTTTCACCCATACACACGTACAGCAGGGGGCAGCTATTGAAAGCGCCCGGGGATAGTGACAGGGACGGTACCTTGCTCAAGGGTACCTCAGGGCAACCTACTGGTGGAGGAATCGGAGCCACAATCTTACGATCTGGGGCAACTCCCTAACCACTAGGCCAACCCTGCCCCACTAGTCAATGGTATAACAGGAATTGTTCAAAGAAAACTGCAGACGTGAGGTCCTTGAAACTGGAGATCTAGTACTGGAATTGTGAGAACTCTCAAGCCATCTACATGAGCTTAATTAAAAGTATGATCGGAAGGGAATTGGGGAAAGCTATCCTGCAGACGACTCACATTTTTAAGTCACCAGTGGAGATGTAATGCGACTAGTTTACCACTAGGTGTCACCAGTGCCACAGACAAATGGTCTAATTTAGTATTCCTAATCCTGGTGCTGGCAAATTCATCTTCAGTTCACTTTTGTGTTTGCCCTACACTACAAACCTCACTCAGCTAATGAGGAGCTAATAAATCAAAAGAGGAAAAGGTACAAAAGTGTGCATAATTTAAAGATGTTCTGGACTAGCAAAAAAGGAAAACAGACCTTGAAAGTACTCTAGACACACTTTTTTAAACCTATATTATTAGTTCAATTATTTTATTTTTTTTATTTTCAATTAGCATATGAGTATTTCAAATAAGTTTGTAATGTTGTAGATTGCATTTTAAAATATTATGAAACTTTCTTCATAAACTTCTTTATCTGTGATAGTGTGATTTGTCATTTTGGCCTTTAGCCCATTCAAATTTGGCCCCCAGGGAAAAAAAAGTTTGGGCCCTTCTGGTCTAGCCTTTATTTCTGGAGGAAAATGAGCCTTTCTACATGCGTAAATGTAAAATCCATAATGATGACTTTCTATACTGTCTTTCAGGTCAATATATAACTATAGACATTTTCAGCTGAAGTACCCAGTTCTTGGGAGATTGACCCCCTTGCAGAGTTGAGCTCCAGTCCTAATGTAACCCAACTGATCCAAGTAATGAAAGCCTTCGGGGAAACCTGAATATTAGAGCCAGCTGTGTTGGGTCTGACCTCTCCATGGTGGTAGATTCCTGGACCAAGATTGGACACAGTGATTTATAGCAGTAGCAGTTAATAGCAAGACTAAAAATAGTAAATACAGGGAACCAACTACACAACTCTATCATGTCCATGTAAAAACAGTTAAAAAGCCAACTGTTATTCATATAACAGCACTGATTACTGGTGGGAGAGCAGGTTAATAAGCTTTTGGTGGGCTTTTCAAAGTTTCACAGTGCATTTTTAGGGGATAAAATGCTTATCATGTCCTTTTATTGTGTCTCTTCAGTAATCATAGCCTTTAATGCAAGAGCAAAGTTAAAACTAGCTGAAATTCTTGGGCTGAGCATAATTTAGCTTAGATTATATATTGGTTGCACCAGTTTTGCCCATTTACAATGCAAATTTAAACATGTAAAAAGGGGCAAATAACATGTTTTAAGGGTAACTATAAATGTTATAATATTTCTGTTTTTCTTTCTCTTTCACCATGGACTTTTTTTTTTTTTTTACTGTTATTAACCCTATATATGCTGGATTATTCACCGCTCTGGATGTAAACAGTTCAATAACTATTTTGGAAAGCTGAGTAAATTCACAGGTTAATAGGTTCCTCCTACACTACAAATGACAAATTGGCATCAATCAGTTAAAACAAATTAAAACAAGAAACAAATAATACACATGCACATTAAATACACACATATGAAACCCCATTACATATGCACAAAAAGTATAATGTATACACATGCGTTGTTATATGTATATATCAGGCGTTTTTCATTCGTTCGTTTAGTGCAATATTAGCCGTGAACAGAAGAGGTCGCTGTTGTGCCGCGATCAAAAAAGGCCGCTGCAGCTCACGGTTCGTCCACACGGTGTCGCGCTTTAGTCTCTTCACGTGGGCCGGTCGGAAACTGAAGAGGATTCATTTCAGCCGACGAGCCCAGAAAGAAAACCGCACCAACTGTTGCTGCTAATATTAGCCCGCCTTTGTTTTAAGGGCCGTTGTCTCATTGCTTATATCCTCCCTGTACCCTTAGAGGAAGATTAGTCTGGGCCACCTGACTGTTACACAAACAGATCGAGCGAGTTTTCAAGGCTCATATGACCAGAGTGGGAAGTATATGAGATGATCAGCAACATCAAGTCTCTTTAATTCAGTCCACTTTACTCTTCCCAGATTGCCACCCCGGGCTAACATTGAAACCTTATTACCAAATAGGAAACTAGGTCGTCCAGGCCTGGCTCATGACAGGCGATCTGATTGTTAAAAATGTGTTGCACAGACTTTTAACATCCAGCTGGAGTCAGACTCATCATATCCCCAAGCCAGCCTACTTTCATAAAACACCAACGTAAATGAGCAGAACTCTTTGCATGTGTGTGTATGTGAGGGAGAGGGAGACCTACAACCACATGAAACCCCCTCCTGTCTGACAGCAGCCTACCCTACATCATCACTTGCCTCACACACACTTCTTTCTTTTGCTCAACTTTTGATCCCTGTGGATGGTCCCAATCCATGACCCCTTTTGCTATCAAGTACCCTTCAGTGGGACTTAAGAGGCTGGAGAAAGTTGCAAGGAGATGTCACCTGATTAGGACTGAAGAAGAAAAAAAAACTAAAAAAAAGAAAAGAAACCCAAACTCCTCCCTTCTCCCCACCCCCACAGAGCCAAAGAGCCCGCCCACTACAGACAGTCGGCCCTTAGACCCCCTTATACACTTAAAAAGAGGTGGCACACAGACACAGACAAGCATTCATTCTGCACTGCCTCCCTTAAGCAGATTACTTTTTTTTTTGCTGCTGCTGCTGCTGCTGCTGCTCCAGATCTTCTTCCACTTTGCCTTGACCATGCAAGGGATGCTACCAGTCCTTCAGCTCCGGATCCTGCTCTCACTCCTATGGCTCTGGCATTTCACAGCAGACCACAAGGTGCAAGGTGAGGTTGTTTTTTTTCTCTCCACTGTCTGGAGATGTTGGCCGAGTTTGGGCTGACATCAGACTCAGTTCCACTGAGGGTATTTGAAAGTTTTTGCTGCTGGTTCATCCAACGTGCCATAATGCTGCTGACAGTGAGACAGGTGTGGATAATAATGCATGGAGGTCTGAAAGGCCATTCGTTGCAGAAATGCTTCAGTGAGTTGCGTGAAAGGTAACACAATGCCAGACATTTGTGCAGCCACAGTCAAGCCTGATCAATGGGGGCACGGGCTGATCACATATTTGTAACAAGGAGTGATGATAATGTTCCTTCTCAACATTTCCGTCCCCCAAAACATGAGGAGGGAAGCAGGGTACATTTTTCTTACTTTCCCCTGCTGTTTTTTGAATGCCATTGGGTCACTGGGACCATTCAAAGGTAATTTGCTACAATTGTGTATCTGATGCTTCAAGTTTTTCTTTGATTTCCCTCGTTTTTTTGGATCTGTCGTCAGATGTCATGACCTGTTCTGTGCAGATAAAAAGTTTGCCAGACCTGCAGGCTTTGATAGTCTTGTCTGATGCATGGTGTCTCCCTGGCAAGCCCGCCCTTTCATTTAATAAATAAAGCAAATGTGACATGAATCCTCCCCTGGCTCGACCTCACAGAAGAGGGGAGATTATTTCTGAGGTGTATTGAGAGCAGCAGGTCAATCTATTTATAACTGATTGTAAGAATGAGAAAAAAAAAAAAAAAGACAAGCGGTGTTGTCTAGTCTGAGCAGTCTGGTCCAAGTGGAAGGCTGAGGAAGTGGAGTCTAGACTGCATGTTGTTTAAATAGATACGAGGCTGTCAGTCTGGCAGTGGCTCCTTCCAAAAAATAATAATAAAAAATCATGTCTGAGGTAGAAAAAAAAGGTAGAAAGAAAAACGGGCGATGGGGAAAAGTCCTAGGCAGCCCCGTTGAGTTTGTCTGGGTTCAGGCATGCAAGTGTAAAACAGTCGCATTACTGAGAAATCAGACAAAATAGAGAGGGGGAGGGGGAGCGGGGCAGCTTCCAGCTAATACAGCCTGCACGTGTTGTGTCTGGGTCATTGGCTTCAGACTTTAATGCGACTGGCTTTCTGTTTTTTCTCTGCTCCCCCACCACCTCTTTTTCCCTTCTTCTTTTTGGTTTCCCAGCTGGTAACTGCTGGCTCCAACAAGGGAAGAATGGGAGATGCCAGGTCCTCTACATGCCTGGCATGAGCAGAGAAGAATGCTGTAGGAGTGGAAGGCTCGGGACATTTTGGACTGAAGAAGATGTGCCCAACAGCACCCTGTTCAGGTGGACCATCTTCAACGGAGGAGCCCCAAACTGCATACCTTGTAAAGGTAGAGTCAGGATTGTCTGGTTGAGTTGAAGTAGGTGTAAGGTGATTGCACGCACATTATGTACCTTTGATTTTGAAATGTGTTTTATAAGAACAGTTTTTACAGAACTCGCAGAACAGAGATCGACATGACTGTGCTCACTTTGACTCAGGATAACTGTCACCTTACTTGATCACTTGATGATCACAGCTCTGCTACCAAGTTGCCTAATGGCTTTTTTTTTATTTTTGTTGTTGACTTTTAGAGACGTGTGATAATGTTGACTGTGGCCCTGGGAAAAAATGCAAGATGAACCGGAGAAGCAAGCCACGTTGTGTCTGTGCCCCCGATTGCTCCAACATCACCTGGAAGGGGCCCGTGTGTGGATCTGATGGAAAAACCTACCGGGACGAATGCGCCCTGCTGAAATCCAAGTGCAAAGGGCACCCTGATCTTGAAGTGCAATACCAGGGCAAATGCAAAAGTAAGCAGTGCAACAAATTAGCTGCGTCCTAAAGGTCGAATCGCATGGGTCCATTTGGGCCAACTTCAATATCTGCTGCATGGCTTACATCTAAGTTTCAATAACAGTAATAATTTTACTCAGTGATTAAATTATGGCAGTAACGGAATCCCTCAACCATCTCAAATTTGTTTAAGAGGCTTAAAAACAAGTGTATCATAATTGCAATGATGCACAACTACAGAACATAAGTTGTGTTACAGCATAACTGCTGTTCCAGTCTTAATTGATTATTGTCATATGAATTGCTAGTCTCACCCCTTTAGGCCAGACAAAATTACAGGGTCAAATCAATTATTGACAGACTGATTTAAAATCAAGTGAGGGTCATAAGTGAGAGGTAACATTTGGGACTCACTACTATTAAGGCAGTCAGTAGTGTAACAAACAAACCCAGGAAAAATTATACCAGTGTTTTCCTTGGCTTCTCACAGAGACATGCCGTGATGTTCTTTGCCCGGGCACTTCAACATGTGTTGTGGACCAGACCAACAACGCCTACTGTGTGACGTGCAACCGTGTGTGTCCTGAGGTCACATCACCAGACCAGTATCTCTGTGGCAATGATGGCATCGTCTATGCCAGCGCCTGCCATTTAAGAAGAGCCACGTGTTTACTGGGCAGATCCATTGGAGTGGCCTATGAGGGAAAATGCATCAGTGAGTGGCGAAGGGGAAAACAATGTTGCCTTTGTTGATCCTAGTCAAGCATGATGTTTAGAGGGTAGATGAAGTTCAGGAAGCTTATTGTATGCAGGTTTTCAAAGTGCCGGGGGAGTGGGAGGTGGGCTTTAGTGGCTTATTTTCCAACTAGCAGTTAATGTGCATGTGCAACCATGCCAACATTCCAAACAAATTCTGACCTTTCATACTCTCATGACAATCATGTTTGCAATTATTATTTGCAAAGCAAAGTCGTGGGTGTCTAATTGCTTCCTGATGTTGGCAACACCATCTTGTCTCTTATTACAAACTGATGGTAATTTGCCTTTCAACCCCTTTGTGAAACTTATCCCTCCCAATTGCTGTTAACCCCCTGAACTTATAGATCAGTGATTAATGTAAAGATATTTTATTCCATGATTACTAATATGTCAGTTATAGGCTTTAATGAGGGTAAACCATGAGGGTCCTTAGGGTTTAAGCACAGCAACAAAAGTCAAGTTGTAAGCCAGCTTTTTGTTTACTTGCAGAAGCCAAATCATGTGATGACATCCAGTGCAGCACAGGGAAGAAATGTCTGTGGGACGCCAGGATGAGCCGGGGCCGATGTGCCCTGTGTGAGGAGATATGTCCCGAGAGCCGCTCGGATGAGTCCGTGTGTGCCAGCGACAACACTTCATATCCCAGCGTCTGTGCCATGAAGCAGGCCGCATGCTCTTTGGGGGTTCTCCTGGAGGTTAAGCATTCAGGATCTTGCAACTGTAAGTAACACCTAGCAGAAAAAAAGCAAAAGACAATCTAAATGCTACCCTCCAACCCCACCACCACTGTACACAACACCCTACATCCCTTCCCTCGCTCTTTCTTCGTAAGCGCTCCCATTGCTCAGATCTAAGCTACAGAAAAGGACTTTGAGATGGAAAGTACTTTTTTGCATGTTCTCTTAGGCTGACTTCCATCAGTTCTACAGTTTTTTTTTTCTTTTTCTTGCAAGAAAATAAGCCTTGTGAATAGATAAACACCATGTAAACACAGTAACAAAGGATCTGTATGAAATTTTTGGCTCATTTTTGGGAGTCGTTTGATATACTAATTTTCATGCATATAACTAGCAAGAATATATGAGCAGACTAACATTTGCAGTTAGAACACATACGTAACGTTCTGAGTAATGGTTGACTTGTGTCGTCTTTTTTTTTATTTTAATTTTTTTTAGCTGTTGTAGTGTGTAATCTAGAGACATCCAGTGTATTTTCACATCACTACAGCTTGTAAATTCCATGGTCACGTTGCTAATTTCATGATAATCATGTAATTTTTTTTTTTTCGTACTGTTTATTGGGTTTTTTTTTTGTTTGTTTGTTTGCTTTTGGCTGTAATCAATCATTTCAAAATGCACTATATCTCCATGACATACATAGCGCTACCACCTGTGTAAGGGACAGAAAACAGTTGCTTCAATGTTCTAAACAAGCATAAGGTGATTGTAACATTGGTACCAGTGTTAAATTGATGTTACATCGCTGCCTGCATAAATAATTGGCTTCCTACATCATCAGGTACTTTCAGAACAGTCCACTAACATTTCAGTTACATTCCAGTTGATAGTGTGGACTGGCCAGAAGGTATGGCAAACAAACCTGTGAATATATTCTGGTTTTCTGCATGTTGACTGCTTTACTTAATGCTAGTTTGCCCTGCGCATTACATAATTGTAATAAGGAATGGAAAAATCACTGCTAAAACAATAGTGCTTCAGCACTCATTTTTGGTGCCCAACTATAATTACATAACTCCAAGGGACCAACTTTATAATCACCTCATGGAATTAAAGACTACAGCATTTTACAGTTTGCAGGACAAGCAGAAGGAGCTTATAGAATGATGCTTTCTCATTTCTACTCTGCTAGTAAATGTTTATCATGGATAAGAATTTGTTTTGCAGGTTCATTGTGAATGCCATGTCTTATGTGTTCATATGGATTTTGAGGGACTGCCTGTTTCTTTCTGTTTCTGTCTTTTTTGTTTAACATTTTATTGTTTTCCCAATGTAAACGTCTCTATAGAAGGATATACCTCAAAACTGTGCTCTTACTATGACCAGTTTGCTAAGGTCATCTAAGGTCACAGGACCATCCTAGCCAAGTAGCAGTAACTGTTTGTTAGAAATAATGGATTGTAGATGGAAACCAGAAAAAAAGAGCCAATCCTATAATACACGAGCACTTTTTTGTCCTCTTTCAGGAATCTGGGAAATTAGACCTGAGCCATTGAACCCTCCAATCCTCCTCTCTTGTCACAGTCCTGACTTTCTTGATTATGTAAAGCTTGTTGCATAATTGGGGCGGGGTGGGGGGTAGAAGCAGAATGCATTGCCACTGCCAAATCTGCCTAAAACACAAAGCTAGATTGTGGTATTCACAGAAGGCTGAGGAAAAAAAAAAAAAAGACAAACGTTCACTTAGATTCTGCGCTGTTGTGATCTTTATTCATACAACAGCTACCATGTATTCTCCCATATAGCCATTACGGAAGACCAGGAGGAGGACGATGATGATGAAGACCAGGACTACATGGCTTATATCCATTTATCACCAATACTGGATGGATAAACTGCCATCAAACCAGTGGAAACTGTCCTGTGGAAACGGAAACATGTCCACACTGTACAAATGTGTATGCTAATTTATTTTTCAAAGAAAAAAAAGGAAGTATACATATAGTTCAGTCTGATAGATGTTTATTTATACAGTGTTTTGTTTTATAATTTATACATTTACAATGTCTGACTTACTATCTCTGTCATGCTATATTGTGTTCACCTGTTTTGTTGTCTTTTTTTTTTTTTTATTATGAAGAAGTATATTTGTCCAAAGAGAAGCAGTGTTATTTATTGTGAGGTTAAAAAAAATGCTTCCATGTAAAGTGTGTCTTCTGCAAGCTGTAAATTGCATTCCCTGAGCTGTATAAATCTGCTTATCACTGTCCATTCTATATCACAAATGTTTATTTCATACTTAACTGCATGTTTGCCTGTGTGTTTATTTATTGGGGGAAAGAAATATCACTCTTTAATGTACATAATCTGTTTCTGGTTTTGTTTACTATTAACTGACCAAAGGGATTTTCTCAATGGTTCTTCAACGTTTTTGCTGTACAGCACAGCACAGTAATATTCAAACATGAGCCATTTCTCAAGACAGACTTTTTTTTGTTGTTATTTGGGGTGTCAAATTTTACCATCTCTCGTTAAGTTTCATGAAATCAGCTATGGAGCAGAAGTCATCTTTGGGCGATACTTGATTGTCATATATGTGCCATTAACATGACTATGCTATTTTTGCCAATGTTCTGCTCTGTACTGCATTCTCCAAGCTCACCTTCTACAAGACTGAGCATCAGTATATCAAATGTTATCTCTTTTCTTTGCTTGCATTGTTTTCAGAATGCATTTTATTTTCAGACATCACAAGATGAATACAAGATTCAGTTATAAATATATAGTTTTGTATTTTTTTAATGTAAATGTCATATGTATATACAAAGTTTGATTGTATTTGTACAGATATGAAGAGTGAAACAATAAATAATAAAAAATATAATGAATCTACTGTCTACTGTCATTCTGTGATGTTTGGTGATTTGGGCTCTTCGTTCTCCAATAAAATTTGCAGCAGACTCTAGCTTTAAAGTAACAGTTAACCAAAGCATCCAGTTTACATGGCGGTTCACACCAAATTTAATCCAGAGAAAAAATCTATTAGAAGCATTCTTCAAACTTTGGGCACAATGATTAACAACTATTTAGAGTGTCCTAAAAAAGAACCAAACAAGTCAGTTAAAGAATACAACAGATAACAGAAGCATCATGATCTACTGTTTGAAGAAGACTGTAAAAACAGAAAAATAGAGGCCATGCCACCAAATGCACACATCACCACTAATAGAAAAAATGAACAGATGAGCAATAAAGACCCAGGAACAAAATTTTATTGATTGATGAGAAAAGGATTCATCTCTACCTAAGTGAAGTCAAGTCAGTTTTATTTATGCAGTGCTTTTTGCAGCTGTTGATGTCACAAAGCATCTCTAAAGAATCCAGGTCCAGGTTCTAGTGAGCAAGCTGAAGGCAGAAGAGGCAAAGAACTCTCCCAAAATTGTGAAAGAACCCTTAGAAGGAACCAAGACTTAAAAGGGGAACCCATCCTCCTTTGGCTGACATCAGATAATCAAGAAAGAAAAGGAAGTTCATTTTAAAAGATTTCAACAATGATTGCCAGTAAAACATGAGTTAGTAAAAAGAGGCCCATTAAAGTTGGTAATTGGGAATTCATCGTTATTAACTAATATTAGTAGTTTTGTTTTAGGGGGATTTGTTAGTTTGTGGCAGCAGGTTATATGTATGTAGCATGTAGATGATCCAATATAATGTAGCTGATCTGGAGTAGAGGTGGGATGAAGAATCTAATAATGGTCCACTTGATCTAGAAGAAAGTCTCCTCAGACGGTGGACTCGCTGGTCTGGAGTTCAGGAAACCCTCATGATAATTGATGGATTTGGCTGAGAGCCCTTTCCTTTAAGGAAATACATAAGCTGCCCACCATACAGGTGGTGGACATTCATTTATCTCAGAAAACAGAGAGAAAGAGAGAATGTTCTGTTTTGTTCAGTGTGTGGACCGAATTTATAGTGAAGTACTGTGACTCCAGCAGAACTCACTATTACGGCCTGACTAAAATAGGACAGAGCTGAGGGTTTTACAAACACAAGAGCACCCTGAGTCACTTGAGTCCCCCCACACCACCATCAAAACTAACCTGAGTGATCACATGAGAGTATTTATCTGTGTTAACCCATTAATCTGCATCTTTTAACTAATTTGGAGACTAATTGCTAAAAGCCAGACTAAATAAGTAGATTTTTAGACTTGACTTAAAGACTTAAAGACAGACAGACCATGTCTGAGTCTCTGAGTTCCAAAGATGGGTCTTCCTCGCTTTTCAAAATCTTATGGCCTAGTAGATAGTCAGTGTTAAATAGTAGGGGTCCCAGGACAGAGCCTTGTGGGACTCCATAATTGACTTTTGTAGAGGCTGATATTTCACCGTTTACACATACACAATGACAGGGATTGGTTGCATAGGACCAGGAAAGGACTGGTCCTGTTATTCCATCCAGGTTTTCTAGTTTGTTCAAGAAGATATTGTGGTCTATAAAGTTTAACACTGCACTAAGGTTGAGGACTAATAACGATGAAAGTGTGGAGGGAAAAAAAGGATATCCTCACGATCTAAATGATACAAGCTCATCTGTGAAACCCATTGGAGGTTGCTTCATGGCTTGGGGTTATATGTCTGCTTGTGGAAGTGGCTCATAACATCAATTTATGTTACTCAGCATGAAAGCAGCAGAATCATTACTGAAGTCTACAGAAAAAGGTTTTCTGCCAACTTAAAGAAATCTAATCAGGAGAATCTTAATCATCCAAAGGACAATGAGGCAAAACACTTGGCCAAGTTAACAAAAGCCTTAATGAATGACAAAAAAGTGCAGTTTTGGACTGCCTAAGTCAATCCACAGATCCTTAGATAAATGAACATGCTTTTTATTTTAGATGAGACTGAAGAAATACACCCCCCCCCCAACTGAAAAATGTTGTGGTAAACTGTACAGAATGGATGGTTTCTTCTTTGATTAAGGTGTTCCAGTCACTGGGTCCCAGGCTACATGCAGATATTGCAATCAAGTGATATATAACCCAATATTAAGTGTAACTCAAATGATTTTATACTTTAAAACTTTGTTTCAATACATTTGTTCACTTGAAAAACTTGTCCAAAGCCATCAAATACGAAGGGTGCATTTTCATATGTAATTTAAAATATCTAGATGTTAATATCAGAAAATAAAAACTGAAAATCTGATACCACAGATTTCAGATTTTGTGTATAGTGCAAACCAAAAAACTGTGGACCTTGCTGTTTCAACACTTTTGAAGGGGACTAAGCAAGTGAGGAATGCTTACAGTCTATCACTAATTAGCAGCATTGTGCAGACATCAAAATTATTTTAATAATAAATAAAAATAAGGGATATAGCTTAAAACAGTAGGATTGACCTTTTAATTTCTTTATTAATAAGTTTAATTCATAGTTTGTCAGTTTTTAGAGCTTGTTTAGGGGGTATTTTAGTGCCACTCCAGCACTGCTTTTATAGATTTTTTATGAAACATTAAGAAAACCAACTTTATTTTTAGCTTTAACACTCTAAAAAACTTGAAAAATGCTATATGCTGAAACACATTTCGGTACGTTTACATTTTTACCATTTACAATAGGTAAAAATGAGGATAATTTTGATTATTCTTGGGTATGTGATTTAACTTGAAAAAGTTTTAGGAATACAAAAGCACGGCGAGTGTAATTTAGTAATAAAATAAAACACATGGGTTGCAGAATTGTGCAATATGTTACAGCAGTTATGTAAATATGAGAAGACAAAGCTTTTCCAGCAGTTGTGTTTTTCATCTCACATCATACCCTAGAGTACAGTGAGTTAAAACATACCTACCTGCTCTCAGTCTTTTAAAGCTGGACGTTGTTCCACGTTGATCTCCTATTTCAAAAGCAGTTAGTGGTCTTGAAGGAGAATAAATGCACAGCAAAAACAGTAAATGCTACTTGGCAACAGAATTATTTTCCACAGAAGTGAAAATATCACATTACTGTTGCTTTCCCAAATAATAAGCAGATAGGTACCCTGCCAGTCAGATAAAGTGGAAAATACAGCCTTCATCCGGCTTTATCTGGGACAATTTATGATAATCCTTAGACACTGTCATTTAGACATTGATAAAGTTCTGAGAGAAAAAAAAGAGAGTGAGAGACAATCTATTGATGGTAGGATGCTTTATTAGATATAGATACAGAATAGGAACTTTTACAAGTCTTTTACAGATAACAGCCACTATTACCAATGACAGATTGTCTACTTGGCAGACCTCCTAGTTCTTTTGTCCCATGAAAAGTTTGCACCATATGACTTAAATCTCGGTTTCGGAGTTCTCTTCTCTGTTATATCGTAACTCCAACCTGGAAAAACAAACAAGAGTATGAACATGTGGCCAAGTGTATTTTAGGGAATTGATCTGGGAGTGAGCCATTGGTGTTGATGTGAAAAGTAAACAGAAGACATGAAAAGTCAGAGTGTAGAAAAAAGCTAATTTAGTAAGTAACAAACAACACGTCTATCCTTTGAGTGTTCTTTCCCTTTGGGATGAATTTTGGATAGTAGTTCAAACTAGAACTTGGCAACCTTAAAAAGAAAAGACCTTGATGTTTAAACAGCCTACCATTCTTTTCAGCAAATGCAATGGCATCTTCCTTGGTGCTGAATGTAAGGACCATGTTGGATAGTGGGTCAGCTCTAAAGGTGAAAGATGAAAAACCAGGTTGGAATGAACAATGGTTAAGCTTCTCTCAAAGGTAGTTTGCTAGTGTTTCCCTATTTGTTTCTGCACATTCCTGAGTATTTCTACGCAGGGCTGCAACTTTCCACAACCATATTGCAGAAAGATAACTTTCTGTAGTGAACACAGCATACTGCCAGACTATCCCAATTGCCAAATGCTCCCTCATGTTTTTCCATCACCTCATTACCCCCCCCACCCCCATTAATATTCTAATGATAAGATTTTTCAGAAAACATACTTATTCACATGTTAACTGTTTTCTGCTAAAATCACACATTTAAAAAACTGCATGTGTGATTTGAATTTAAGTTAGCACATAGGCACTTATGTACACATATGATAAGCGCATCAGAGATCATCAGAGCATGTATTCAGCACTTTTCTCTCAATTTCATACAGCCCCAGTTAATAAGCATGCCCCCCAAGAAGACCCCAAGAAGACTTAGCTATGTGTATCTTCTGCACAATTTATAATCATTGGCAATATCTCATTACATCACCCCATTTCCCAGGCGAAAAGTTATGACACATTTATATTTTATATTATATATATATGTGTGTGTGTATAAAGCTATTCTTACCTTTTTCTGGAAATATCTCTTTAAATAATTAGAAACTGTGCCCCTGTGAGTAAGGATTTCTCCCAGTACATTACCAGGACAACACCGAATCTCATTAAAAGAGATAACTGGGGGAAAAAAAACCAACAAGTCCAGACCTCCTCATTGCTAATTATGGCCATGGATGGAGGTAGTATTTTGAACCAGTGCACCCACCCAGCACATTAAGTAGACACCTTCACATTTTGTTTACTTACGTTGAGGCCCATCCCATCAGAGGGTTTTCCCAACGCTCTCGGGTGTCAAAGTCCATCTTCCACTTCTTGGTGTTTTGGACGCCTGACTGCATAGCAGTGCGAGTGGGCACGAAAATGCGCACTTTACGAGTCTTAATGTGCTCCTCTGGAGCACCAGTTAAGCTTGTGATGTCCTGTAGGAAAACAAAAGAAGACTATTTCATGTCCCAACTGATAAGGGTTTTTTTTAAACAGTAATAATTTACTCTTATTACTGTTTTATTACACTTTCTGGCCGATGAAAATGGCTTGGGAAAAGATCCAACACTATGCTTTCTAAAATGCAAATCTTAGTTTGTGGTAAGCATCCAAGCAGAGGAAAAAACAGGAGCATTAAAGAGCTTGGCAGGCCTCACATACTTACACCTAAAGGGCATAAAAGCCCAAATATTTCCTTTTGAATGTAGACGCGCACTCTGTCTAGACAAGCTAATTTCTCACACAAGTGAAATGCTTTGAGACAGTCCATTGTGGTCTTTCTTTTTTCACCACAGGGCTTCAATCACAGGCCAGAAACCTGCGCTTTCAGGTGTGAAACGAGAGAAAACACTCTACATTACATTAAAAATGAAACAAGGGAGAAAAGGTTATTAAAGGCGAGTTAATTCATTTTTAAACTACCAAGTTACTGAATACAACTTTACACATTTTAATATGCAAATAACCACTGATTAACCTGCAAAGTCACCCCTATTTAGACAAAATCAAAATCTAAAAACACAATTGTCTTTTTTCACTTTTCACCCCAAACAAAGATGAATAACAAAATAGCAAAATAAGGGGCCTTTTTTTTTTTTCTTTATCAACATTGAATTTTCTTCTGCATTGGTGCAAAAAGTGTAAGCAAAAACAGTTAAACAATCTACTGACTAAATTATTATTATTTTTTAAATTCTTCCGAAAAACAAAACGGAAAAGAACAAATAATACTTAACTGAACATGTATTGTCCTTCAATATTTTTTGAAATACTGGAAAAAGACATATGCTTTTAAAGTAACCTAATTAAATAAAGCAGAGCAGTAGGATTTTTTTTTTTTTTTTATGAATCATGTTTTATCAACTAACAACTGGTAATTGTCCATTCATTGAGAAGGTAAATCATGTAATGGATTTTAATTAAGTCACACTGTGAAAATGTTCAATACAAATAAGCAATTTGAAGGGTAGTATCTTCTCAAAAAGCAGGTGTTAACTGATCAAGGTCCTGAGCAACAGGACTGCTGAAAGATTGTGTGAAAGCCTGGCCCAATTCTTCAGGGAATTAAACGGCGAGCATTGGGAAGTCGGCGACGGCACACACACAAGCCTCCCAGCACGCAGCCGGTAACCACCCAAGGTTCCGAGCCCCACAAGCAGCGCTCCTTTCAGTTCTCCTTCACACATTTCAATGGCCATTACAACTTCAAAGAATCAAATTTTTATCATTGTCTGTCATCTGCCAGTTGATTCTTTGTAAGAGGGGCTCTTTAGCATGAACCCTGAACAAAGACACCCTAACAAATTGGTCTGTAGAGAGTGTTCGCATAACATTTGGGCAGACCAAATAATAGTCGGCCAAAGGGAACATACAGTACCCTATGGCCTAATTCGTGCAACCCTTGACAAGATTATAACAACTCTGCGTACGTAAGGGAAATATATGTGGAAGATTAACAAAGGATCATTTGTATCATTTAGGTTTATTTAGGGTTCTGATTGATTTATGATTTATTCCTGGTATCTAAACAGAGGCAAATAATCATACATAAAGTAATATGATTGTAAATAAATAGGTAGTTTTCAGGAAACTTTTTCTGTTTACACACACACACTAACTTAAGTACCAATAACCTAACATTTATTAAAGATGAAAAAGATTCCGTTAGCATTCCCTTTGTCACAACAATCAATGATTACTGAATTCATCAGGCAAATATTTCAGTTTCTTTACTGTGCAAATGACAATCACTATTGCAGACACAAATACCTGAATTAAAACATTATTTCTATGGGATTAACAAACCAGACTATGGTAAGCACTCATTAGGTAAATTACCTAAACCTCTACCAAGAACGGCAACAAACTCATTCTGGATATAAATATTCTTGAGTAGCAAACCTGAATTATGTGTCAAATTTGAAAGCACTTTTGAGAAGATCTAAATGAGCTAAAACAGATTTGGAAAAAAAAAAATCTTTATTGTCCTTGCAATGAAAAAGGTAGTCTAGACTTTTATGCCTGCATACATTAAAGCAACAAAAACTAGGAGGGTGATCCGCACAACAGGCGAGAGCACAATGGCCCATACACAAAGCAGGCGACAGTGGCTTAAATATGGTGCTTCTTGGGAAGAGAAGGGGAAAAAAAAAAAACGAAGGGCAAAAAAGGAACCACAAAGGGAAACGCTGCACGTTTCTCCTTCCATGTACAGGAAGCAAAATGAGAACTATGAAGTTTGACACTATTCACAGGGCCCTACAATCCCTGGTATGCAGACAGAATGCCAGGCTTTAAAAAAATTGGGGGAGGAAAAGCTGGCAAAGTCTTCGTCACGTGAAAGCGTGTCTATATTTCTGACACTTCTGGCTCCTCAGCGAATAAAGAGCATGGGAGCCTTTTAGAGAGCCAGGATGAGGGCCGAGCCGCACAAGAAAGGCTGTGGAACTGAGGCTGGCTGGCAACTCAGCTGCACAACTTTGGGTAAAAGAGTGGAAACTTGCCATTCGACATCCCCTGCATGCAATAAGAATTTATGACCAATGACCAAGCAGCCTCCACAAAATATCATATACAAATCCCCCATGTGAATTCATATAGCTCACTGACTGGCTGACTGCCTGGCTGACGGTAAGGAACAGCAACCCTGCTGATCTTATATTAAACATAGATGATTTTTGCTATATTATCCAATAACCAACATCCTAAAATTCCAATAGTCACAAAAATAAATGTTTTGTGATGCTTCCGCCATTTTGCATTTTTCTCTTATCCTACACATAGTGGATCATAGTAGATCAATGAAAGCTTGATTCATTTCTGCACACACACTACAAATCTAAAGCAGCGAACAAGAAATGGTAGCACACAGACACCTGTGAGTGTAAGCATGTGCTACAAACAGTAATCAGCCTAGAAGCCTGATTTACATCTCCTTTGTCTTTTAAAAACAACAGGAACAACTGTAAGACCCAAAGACATTTATGGCATTTAGCAGATTTACATTTACATTTACAAGACAAATAAAAATTGTGTCCAAACTATCATTTTAACAAAGATTCACACTCTGTCTTCAAAAATGACAATGACTTTAGTTAAGCACATGTTTAGTAGTTCAGAAGGGCCTAGGAATCATTCTTGTTTTTTTAGGCGTGTGCTCTGAGGGAACCCCCAGAGGAACTCCTTCAGTTGGCTCTGGGCCTCCTTTGCCCATTAAGTTAGTGAAGTACAGTGTATACAACTACCTTTGGGAAGGGTCCTTTTGTAAGAACCACACACGTGCAGCAGTGCAATCGCATGTCTCTTTGATGGCAATCACAGGCCTTGTCAAACTGGGAAAGGGGAGGAGGGTACCGGCGACTTAAAGCTGCACACAGGGGGTAGACCTGACGGTAAGTTCTGAACTGGGGCTGAAAAGCTCATGGTAATATATGAGAAAGTGGATGGTAAGTCATTCCCATCAGATACAGGTGGAACTCTTTCATGAATTTCCACAGGCCTGGAGTGCACATGTAATTTAATCAGATCCAGCGCCTCACTCCAGGATATGGAATTCAGATAAATAATACACCTCACTGACATTCTCACAAAAAAGCTTTTATAGCCTAAGCCTCAAATAAGCCTTTAATTAACCTTGAACAGAATTCAATTTCAGATGGAGAGGAAAAAAAAAAAGAATATTAAGCATAAACATCTACCAAAGTTGGAATAAAGACCACAGACTTGGACATCAGACACTGCTTTCACCATGCTTGTATAAAGACATTATCTTACTGAGGAGTTGTGAATAAATGAACAATAATGGTCTGCATTATCATTGAGCAAGTTAATGAGCTCTTCCTGTCTGCTTTTAATGTTTGTTTTATTTTCCAGCACACTGTACAACAATCCCTGGCCATTACGTAGGCTCTTTGGCCCTTTTACTTACTTAGTATGGATAATTTTTCTTTATAAATGCAAAAGGGAGGGTTTCCACATGTTCTGTTGCAAACAAGTCTTTTTTAAGCTATGCTGTGCTTAACCAACAAAGGACCCACAGAAATTGAAAACCTGGGCTTTCAGCAGCCTTGCTATCAGGATGTTATTACATGAAGCTTGACCTCTCTTAGACATGTTGAGTGCAAGGGCACACAGGTTGCTAAACATCTAGGAGGGTAACTAGATCTTTTCGATAATTTCCCTACATCATTCAGCCCTACTTACAGGCGTGTGATGTTTCATGTTCTGTATGACATACTGTTATTTATCAAATTTAACAATATATAGATTTAATGACAGATATCACTGCTGTTCTCAGCAATGTCTAATGTTCTTAACACTAATTTGAAAGTCCATCGTAGAGCCTCTGTAAAGGCTCACCTTTTCCTACTGAATAAATGGAAATGAATGTGCAACTAAAAGTAATAGATCAACATGTACAAACCAAAATCATTGCTTAATTCTAAACGTAAAAAATTAAGTTCTAGATAATCTGAGTTTCAACAGAATTTGTGAATAATTTCAGTGCTGGCAGAATTTGTAACAGGGGTTAAAAAAAAATTGAGTATTGAAGCATATTTGAGATTCAGGTTGAGGCAAGTGTGAGATAATTCAGGCATGCTGATTGCTATTTTATGGAATTTAAGTTACTCATACTTGTAGCTACATATACCTCATAGGTACAGGGCAAAACTAAAGAAGCCAACTTCAGACACTAAAATATCTTGGTTGATCAATTGCATTGCAGCATAAAAGCAAAAATAATGTGAATGAAATCTTTTTAACCTCAATGGCGAATCATGTCTTCCTTGCCTGTTGCGCAACACATCCCGTTTGGTCATCTTTGAAGTGTGAGGACTGGGCTAATTACAGACTGGACATACGGGGTCACTAATAGAAACAAACAAGATGTACTACTTGTGTGAAAGGAGGGTGCAGCTGGTGCTAAGGGGTCAACTCCATTCTCACATTACAGCAAGGGATCAGGGTGGGGTGGACAGCGTGTGTGTGGGAAGAGGCATTTCCGCATCCTATTAGCCACGTCCCACCTGTTTGTTTGTTTGTAGGGCAACATCCACGGAAACAGTGGTGCTCTTCTAGTGTTACTCACAAGCCATCTGGGCTGTTTGAAAAGGACAAAACTTTTTGGAACTGAACGTATTAACAGCTACGTTATTCAACACGTAGTACATTATTCAGCTGGTACCATATGTATGCGTCAGAGTTAAGAAAAAGTCACTAAAATATCACAGAGGAAATGCCAAAAAAATAAATAAATAAAATAAATAAATAAATAAATGAACACGGAAACAAATCCATAAAGTAACTATGCTGAATTTTGTATCTGCTGGACATGCTGAGCAACTATGAAAAAAGTTTGCATTGTATTCATTTAAGGCATTTAATAATTATGATTATAGTTTGTTGTCCATATATTCATTGTTAGTACTTCTGCCCAGCAAGTTGGTTGTGGGATGGAGGAGAAAGAAGAATTCTGGAGTAAGTTAGATGAAGAGAAAGAAAGCGTACTCAGGGGAAAGAGAAAGGTGACTGGTGCAGACTTTAATGGATATGTTGGTCCAAGGAAGCAAAGAACTCACAAGTGAGCAGAGCATGCTGAGCAGATGGAAAGAATACTTTGAGGGGCTGATGAATGAAAAAAACAAGAGAGAGGATTGGATGATGTGAGGATAGTGAACCAGGAAGTCCAGTGAATAAGCCAGATGGAAGTAAGAGCAGCAATGAAGAGGATGAAAAATGGAATGGCTATTGGCCCAGATGACATGTCTGTGGAAGCATGGAGATTTTAAGAAGAGATGGCAGTTGAGTTTCTGAAAACATTGTTTAACACAATCTTGAAAAGTGACAGGATGCCTGAGGAGTGGAGACAAAGTGTACAGATTTTTTAAAATAAGTGTGATGCACAGAGCTGTAGTAACTATAGAGGGATAAAGTTGAACAGCCACAGCATGATGTTATGGGAAAGAGTAGTGGAAACTAGGTTAGGCAATACAATGTTTGGTCTGAGGGTGTTGATGAAGAAGTGCAGAGGAAGTCAGAAGGAGTTGTATTTTGCCTTTGTGGACTTGGAGAAAGCATATGACAGTGCCTAGAGAGAGGTTTTTTGGTTTTGTATGAAGAAGTCAGGAGTGGCAGAGAAGAATGTCACAGTGGTAATGGGTATGTATAAGGACAGTGTAACAGTGATGAGGTCTGCAGTAAAAGTGACGGATTTAAAGTAGGGGTTGGACTACATCAAGGATCAGCGCCGAGACCATTCTTGTTTGCAATGATAATGGACAGGTTGACTGGCAAGGTTAGACAGGAGTCCCCACGAACTATAATATTTGTTGATGATATTGTGATCTGTAGTGAGAGTTGGTTTGAATGAGGATGATGCAGAGGACCGGAAGAAAGAGAAACAGACTTTCATAAGAAACAGCCTTCTATGTAAGACATCAGTATTGCTTTATTATGAGGAACAATTTCTGGTCCGCTCAGAGGGAGCACTGAATGCACTGGAGTATAAATACTATCACTTCAAGGAAGAAAATACAATTGAATTACAAGATGATGTGTAGAACGTAGAACTAACAAAAAGAAAAACTTTAAAAATCATTAAGAAATCAAATATTCCAACATTACAATGCTGGTTTGCAACTTGGGGTTCTTTGGGAAAACTATTGCCTCGCTGGCTGAAATTCTGGGACATTCATATGCAAGTGTGCAGCTTTAGCATTTTAAAATAGTTGTCAAAAACGTATCTCCATATTTCCTTTTTTTTGGCAAAATTTGAACTCAGCAGTTATATATATAAATATATATTTATAAAAATGCATTTACTTTCTTCTGAAAAGTTACCAATTTTGTTGAATGTTTGAGTTAAACTTTTTTTTTTTTCTGTTGCGCAACCAAGCCAAAAACAAACGAAAATGTACAGTGAACTTTCAAGTAAATTTAGTCCTTCTGCTTTCAGGTCATTCATTAAAAAACTGCATTAAGATGCATGTGATCTAGAAGAGTATGTAACTAATGACAGAATATACACAGCATCAGTCAATTACAATTGACTGCACAATGTGCTCAAGCATTTATGGCTGTTGTCGTTTAAGCTTCACACAGCAAGTCAGATCTACAAGGTTAACTGAAAAAGGAAAAGAGCAAAGACTCTGAAACTATAGGTCCATTTCCCAGTTTGACAGACTGATGTGTGAGTAAACACTGCAGTAGAGGTGAAGTTTTGCTACTGGGCCACACAAAGGCAACACCACTGAAGGGTGCTTTAAAAGGTTACTTTCTCTTGAGTGCTAAGTAAATGAAATACCATTTAGTGGCTAATACACAAAGCCTCTTGTCAGGTCCATTTCAATGAGAGATATCCTTTTACCTAGTTGTCCAGCCTTGAAATTTTTACACAAGCACCTGGAATTAGGTTCAACTAGACAAAACAGATACTTGAGATGTGTGGTGTTGGGAGAGCAGGGAGAAGGGGGAGGACAGGTCAGCGTAGTCCGCTTCACGGCCTGGACCAGGCTGCCAGCCAGCTTGAGAGAATCCAAATGAAGCTCAGACTAAATAACCTCCTTAAAACTTAAAAACATAATTGAGCCTCATATGATGCATCATAACTCTATAAAAAATAATCATAAGCGTACTTGTAGGTCTGGCAGTTACAGTTTATTGTATTTATTTTAAAAAATGCTTTAAGTTACTTTTTTAAATCAGTTAAATTATACACTCTTTACAAAGAAATGTGCAAACTTCATTAGAATAGCCTTGAAAGTAATTATCAAAAGAATTAAAAAAACATTTCCAGCCCTTCTGACAGGCAGTGCCCATCTTTTTCATAAAATGTTAAACAGAGCACAAAAGAACATGGCAAAAATGGGACTCGAACCAACAGCTCTTTGCATTTATTCATTACCATTTTTAATGCAATGGATAAGTGAACTGGAATGGCAGATATTTTGTTATTTTTATAACTTATTTTAATGTTGTTAAAATAATCCCTTGCTAATGTATGAGCATTTTCTCACTGGAAAATTTTTTTAAATTGCAAAATTCTCTGATCATCGCAAGTACAAAACATGCAAGCTAAACTGCTGAAATTTGCAATTCTATTCAAGAACGGCAGAGTGCCAAATTAGTGGAAGGCACCATTGAAAACTACAGTGAGTGAACTGATAAATACACTTTGTCTGAGGGACTGGCACAAACAGACTGTTTGCCACCAAAAGGGAATTGTGTAGTTAATGAGACAGACTGGACAATCACTGCATGCCAATCAGACAGCTGGCACAAACCTATTCCACTGTCTGCACTCCACTAAACATTTTCTTGGCTCCATTTGTTACAGTCCTAACACCTTCTCTTCCCATTCCATCTTAATTAGAAATGCATGTTCTTTTGGACAGGCTTTATTAAAGGTGCTTCAGGTGTAAAAGAAGACCTGTTAGTTGAATCTATTTGTGCAAAGCTCTATGCTGCCTAATCATAAAATCCTATCACTCTTTGCAATCACAAGAGTGATTTTAGCCTTTTCTAAATATCAGACATCGCCAGCAAAGGAAAACTGGGTGGATAATATGAGGATATATTACCGATATAATTAATTATGTCATAGTATGTTTTACATGCATATCACCAGTACTGCCATTGCACTGAACAACTGAATACAACAAACAACATATACATTAAGACCAATTACAGATACATGTAAGCCAGTAGCCAATGCATAATGGCTATACTTAAACTTTTGTATCTAGTATGGCACAAGTTCCATAGCAGTTATAGTTCCGTAGTCATTTGAATCTGTTGGGTGTGGAATTTAAAGGTAACATACAGACTATGTAAAGAAGAGGGGGGGGGGGGGGGGGGGCGGACGTACTATTTCAAAGGTGTGAGATTTTTAGCACAGAAATATCCAAACTTTCTCAGAGGTTTCAGTTTCTCATGCACCAAACAGAAAGGGCAAAAAAAACAAACTTTAAGTGGGAAATCATAAACCTGAGTCCATCCTTTTAAGTGATCTCTGCATGGGCTCAGGCATTCCGTGTAAGGTTGTGTATCAGTGGCCAGCCATGCAGGCTTTCTCGCAGCTCAGCATGCCTAATCAAACAGTAATTACTAACAAAAGCGAGCCAGGGCAGGCACCAGAGGGAGAGAGTGCCAGCACTGAGCTACAATCACGCACGTCTTTAATTGCCATCATTTGATATGCCACACATTTGACTTCTCACAATGGGGTACATATGAAAGCACTTTCACATGAGCACATGGCTTTCACTTTGGGACTTTTTTGATCCAATTTGAAATTCCAGTTTCATATCTTGGCCAGACAAGGACATTACAATTTAAAGAAAGTTATCGACCAAAGAATGGAAGAAATGTGATTAAAATCTTAGAACATTGCTATTGAGCAACAGATAAAAGATGCAGTGGGTCAGAGTGGTTTACACTCCCTTGAATCTAATAACCGTTTCTAGAAAACAAGGAGGCCCTGGGGTAAAAGAAAAAAAAAAAGGTTCCAACACTGATGAAGCTTTATACTCCTTACCTTGAATACTGTCTATAATACTCATCATAATTACAAAGCTTATCATAAAATTCCACTAATATACATCTTTAGCCATTGAAATTACTCACTGCTGCATTATATCACTTTTCCATCAGTTTGTCACCTTAACTAAATTATTTGGAATACTTGGTTTTGATGCCAAAACTGCTCATTAATGGCTGGGATATCACATTTGACATTTTTTCGTATTTTATTTTATGAGGAACAGATTGGATGAACTATATCAGATCAAAGCAGCAGGAATATTTTCCTCTGTCTGAGTGAAGTCAATGTGAAAACACTGGAAAGTCACAAAAAGTACTCCATGACTGCATGAGGATTTAGTATACAGACCTGTCCTATTAACGCTAATACACAGGGAAACTAAAGTTCTGTTATCAATAGAATCACCATAACCATAAACACATGTCCTATGTACCTAAAGTACCTAAACTATTGAAGTTTCTGCCAGCTTCATGATTATCTGGGTTTGATTTTCCTCTATATTATAAACAAGCTTTTTAATGTTAAGTTACTATGAACCATCCAAAGGAAACATGTTTCATTAAACGTTTGAGCTAACTTTTGATGGACACAGTTCTCTCATGAGAACCAAATTATTCACTGAATAAGCAAAGCTCCTTCTCAGCAATGGGAAAGAAAGCTCTGTGGCCAACACTAAAAGGACAGCCTTTTCCTACCAGACGAAGCTGCTACTGTCTGCCTAGGCTTGGTTTTTCTTTTCAGTCCATTCTTTTTGGGGGGCCCTTGATCAGCTTTACACTGGAGCGGCCCCAAACTTGAAGTGAGAGCTTTTACTGAAGTAAGCAGGGCTTGTCGGCTGAGAGACAAGGACAGAATCTGCACCCACACAAACATCCATTTTGGTGTCCAGTTGTAGGTATTTTTTTCAATTTGGCAGTAAGGAAATCAACTTATCCACCAATCAAAAGATAAACATCAATGCTACCATCCATTTAATTTAAGGAATGCAAGTAATTTTGTTCCACCTGGTTTACTTTAGAGACTATGTGGTTACATCTGTGTAAACTAGCCAAAGGCAGGGTTTCCGAGTCCCTTGTCCAGAGCATGTGGAAATATCAGCGTAAAATATTAACAGTATGTTGTTTTTTATCAGACACAAATAACAGCAACTATTGTACAACTGAGGTTCAAGGAACACTTTGACAAATGTGATGCAAAAATAAAATCACAGAGATAAGCAAGTATTTGATGACATATGAAAGGAAAAATGTTGGCTGAAAACGTTACTACTAAGTAAGCAACCCAATTTCACCAAAACCGAAACATTTTGGAAAATGGTCGAAACTAGTACTTTTTGTATTATGCCAAAGGCAAAAGCGGGAGTGGGGGGGTTAATATTTCATGGCTATGTGCAGCAACAGATCAACAGTGGCAAGAAGTATCAGTCCATGGAACTATTTCATAATTTTTTTAAAGAGGAACATGAGAAAAGTGGCCTGGAATTGCAGATCATTCAAGTTTGAAGAGGCAGTTCAGCACCCAAGGACTTCTCCATTACAGGTTAGATTCATCTTGAAAACATAACATCAAACTTGATATGCAGAACAGAGCAAAGCATTAGCACAGATGAAGAGTCCCTGCTAGTGTGCCGAGGTTACCGGTTTGTAAGACAATAGAAAACTTCACAAATGCTGGAGGTAAAAGGTCAAATATAACTAAACCATAATTATTATTTTTTTATTTATTTTTTTTTTTTTTTAAATATCATTACATCTCTACATAAAGGTTATTCAGTTGTCATTTTTATCCAATTTTAGATTTTCATTTTGCATGTAGGTCTTATAGCACTGTGAAGTCTTGGCATCTGTGGACCCTGCACCCTGCTCGTTTTATTTAACTCCCATATGTGAAATTTAGGGGCTTTGGTGAAAGTGCCAAAAAATATTTTCATTAATTGTCCTTAAGTTTGTGAATTAAAGTTTGTGTATTCATGAACAACCACATATAAAAAACAAAAACAAAGAAAAAACAATAAACCACTTATTTGTGATCAGGAT
Organism: Hepsetus odoe; assembly: GCA_017165825.1. NCBI lineage: Eukaryota > Metazoa > Chordata > Actinopteri > Characiformes > Hepsetidae > Hepsetus > Hepsetus odoe. The sequence continues at coordinate 9,519,109 of CM029390.1, read as the reverse complement.
GCAGACAATTTAGGTTTCTATTACCAAATGTTTAATATTTTAAAAAAGTTTAAAAAACATAAAACAATCATTTCTGTACACATTCGGACTAACTGGAAACCTTTCCACTTGTGCTGTTAGTAGTGACAATTTTTTGCTTTCCAAAACAAATGCATTATGCAGAGAAGCAGTTGCTAAAAAAGAATAATAGAGCATGAAAAGTACAGAAAAAACTGCAAGAAAAATTATTATAGTGAGTGTATTGATAGTCAATATTGTCATTAGAAAGTGAAAGTGACTATTCTCATCATTGTGAGGTCACAGCATAGCACACAGTGAACCACAACGAAATTGGACCTCTGCATTTTACCCATGCAAACACATTTAAAAACAATCACTACAAATCACTGTACAATCACTGTACAAACACCGTGCAGCAGGGGGCAGCTATGAAAGTGCCCGGGGAGCGGTGACAGGGACGGTACCTTGCTCAAGGGTACCTTAGGGCAACCTACTGGTAAGGGGTTTGGCCACATTCTTCCGATCCTGTGGCCAAATCTCTAACCACTAGGCCACTGCTGCCCCTTTACATCTCAACATACAGGTTATTTATTATTTTAGATTTTCATTTTTTACTGCAAATATATGTTGGTTCCAGATATTGGTTATCAGCCTCCTTTCATTATTAACAATCAGTATTGGCCCTGAAAAACAGTCTAACTCTATTTTCACCTACTGGCCCACATCGAATTCAGAGCCCGTTACTATCCTTATGCAAGTTCTTCAGTCAGCAGCTTTGTCAACAGAACAACTAAACAGACTGAAGTTAATTGGTGAACAAACAAAGTACAATTTGTAAAACAAGATGGGTTTGAAATGTTTTACAGACTGGGAAAACACTCTGTAAACACTTTGCCAATCTGACAAATGCACAAACACTGCTAAACCTGATCTTTGGACAGTTTTATGCCTCTATCTATGATGCAAAATACAAGCCTTACACCATTATACTATAAGATCACATGGTACCTTGATGAAAAATATCGACTTAACTCATTTGTGTCGAAGCAATAAGCCTGAGAAGTACATTGGAATTCCCAATATTAAAATATTGCCCATTTAAAACATTGTACACAACAATTCTATTCATCCCAACAGTCTCCTTCTTGTGCAATATTAAAATAAAACATTACCTTGATGGGCTAAAGACAAAGTTCAGTTAAACTGTTAAAGGGCTGCACAGTATGTTGCAGCATGTCCAGTCACAGCTCCAGGTCAGTTAACTGGGTGTTCTGATAAACTGCATGTAATCCAACTGCATCTAGTATTTTGGCCACATTTAATAAGTGGCTCATATTTAACATTTTCCCTGTTTTATTGTATTCGTCATATTACTGATACACCAATGTGCTTTTCAATATAAGTCACATCGCAATCACAACATGTAGCAATATAATCGCATATTGCAAGCTGTTTGTAAGCCACAGTGATGTTGCAGGCTTTGTGGTTAAGTGATGCTTTCATTATTCATATATCTGTGACAACTATACAAACTCCTCAGTGAAACACTGAATCTGTTTTATTAAGGTGATCAGATTATGTATAATGCTGAAACAAAACATAAGCTAACATTTAACATTAAGCACATTTCCAAAGACGTGTTGCTAAGAGTGTCACTGAGTAGTCTAAAGTAGTGTGATCACAATGTCCTCAATACTAACTCATTGGGGACACTGTGAAGAAAAGCCCTGGTGTGAGACACATCCCACCACCACACACTGTTGAGTCTAGAGCGAACTGTACTGTCAGCTCTGATACTCTTTCTTCTCTTCCTCAATGAGGCGAATCTATACAAAAAATATCCACGTATATTTCTGGGAAGTCTTACTTGAATCGCATGCTTCAGATCATACGTTAGTATTTAAGAGATTAAAATAAGTACAGCCTTGGCAGAATTTCATCAGTTTGAGCCATTCTCTAGTCATCTTTTTGGTATTAGTAACTGTTTGTGTGTCAACCCCTTTTGTGCTTAAGATCATAAACAAATAACTTCTAATTTCCACTTTTCAACCTATGAGCTATGCAGGTCCTAAGGCTGAAAGGCAACCCTTTACATTTATTCTACCATGCTTCATATATTTCAAGTTTTATCCAAACAGAAACCATTTATCCAAAATGGAAGCAGAAGCCATTTGTAAATTCTTTACTCTGACTATAGACTTTTGAAGGTTTGTGTTCTTGCATCTGAAGAGAACTCTTTTCTTAAGAGCAGATAACTGACATTGTGTGTTTTTCTGTTTAATTTGCAGCCCAGTGCATCAACATTTGCTATAATGAACAGTGAAACTGGAATATTATTTCCTGTCTGGCTTGCAAAACTGAAAAAGTTTAAATAAAAAGAAAAACATGAATTTTCATGAACTTGCCAACTCGCAATTATTTAGTGCTCTAAAAATAGACAGAATTCATATATGCTGGTTAATAAACTTGATACAAACTGCTCCTAATATTTTAAAACCATGGCAGTTAACTGATGACAAGTTGAAACTAAGAAATCTAGCTAAACTAAATGAAAATTTTCACCAAGACAAAACAGTAACAGCAAACAAAGGACATTCACAGTGTCCTTACCAGCTTCTCGTCCACTGTGATGAGCTGGGACTCTTGCTCCCGTTTCTGTGCCAGACATCCTGATGTGCTAAGTGACCTGCAAGACAAAGTTTGGAGGGGGAATGAGACTGGCTAGCAAAACAGAAAAAAAATATCACTTAAGTCAACAAAAGCAACCACAAGGCATTGTCTTTGAGAATGGGGCTCATCAAAGGAAGAGAGAGAAGAGCACGCAGATCCATTAGTTCTGTCTGCTGATTTCCTGGCATGCTCCCATCAGCGAGTTAGCAACAGACAGCACTTTATGTTGGCCCACCGACCCACAGTCACCACGAGAGCGTTCAGGGCAAGAGCTACGCAAGAACTCTGCGCAAAATGAACAGTTGCCAATTTGTCATGAACAGAAGATCACGAACAGCCAGGGAAACTCACTGATCTTTCTCCCATCTCCACTGGCAGGAGAGGGCATGTGGATGGCTGGGGAATCATACTGGCTTCCATAATTTGGTTTAACAGACAAAATGACAGACAGACAAATGATAAGGGTGGCTTTCAAAATAATGTTATCGAAATACCTTGTAACAATATAAACTTTTTCATCGTAGGTATTGCCTTCTCAGACACATTGCCAACCAGAATCATATATTTTCAGCTAAACACTGAAATCTGATGCACATGAAAACATCTTCAAGTATCACCACATTACCTCCTTTGCTAATCAGCAGATATCTAATGAACGAGTGATTCCATCCAAGATTATTATAATTAGCCTTTTATTTTTATTTATGGAACACTTGTGATGGACAGCCAATCATATAGAATACGAGAATAAGTTAAAAATGAAGAAATACTCTGCATATAGATTTAAAGCCATTGTAACAGTGAAAAATACGGCTGTGTCCACTGAAATACTGTAGCATGCACCCATAAAAACATGCATCCCTATTCAATTTGAACCTCTATTCCTAAGGCTGTTTCTCTGCCAGTGTTGAAAGTTTGGTCAGAAAGCAGACAGTTTATATGGCACCGACTGGCAAATCCTACAAAATATTTAACTTTCAACATTATTAAAAATATCACAAGTAACTTCTACCTGCAGCTGTCTGAACAGAAATCTTCAGGCAGATCTGGAATGTGTCAATATCCTTGCCTTAACCTGCATGCAAACTGATCTTTAAAAAGAGCTTCATAAAAAAGATTTGGCAAAACTGTTTGTGAGTAAAAAATCTAACAGCATATGGTCCTGGAAAGAAGTGTGCTGCAGCACCATGTATTGTATCATATCACAATATTCCTCTGTCTGTGCAGATGTACCTAAGCACTTTCTTCTGGGATCCAGAGATTTTCTGATTCTGCAAGAATTTTATATGGCTAAAAACTTGAATAATGTGAAAGACATCACATATAGGGAACATACCCATTACCTGTTTGTTTGTTGTTGTTACTTGATAGGATACTTGCCTACGGACCTCTGGATCAAGAGGGCCCTGGTTCGAATCCCACCTCTGGCACTACCACCACTGGGTCCCTGAGCAAGACCCTTAACCCTGAGTTGCTCCAGGGGGACTGTCCCTGTAATTAGGACATGTAAGTCGCTCTGGATAAGAGCGTCTGCTAAATGCCATAAATGTAAATGTAAATGTGTAATATGCAAGCAATAACCGGTTGTTACAACCCAAATAAATAAGATCTTCAGACAAGCTGGTTATGAAATTCAGGGTAAAGGCCAGGCTGGTCTTGCTCGTCAAATCCTGACCTAAAGCAGGTAAGGTACAAACTGCTTCATGTGCCACTATAATGCTATTACTTTCACTTTGTATGAGCCTCTGTAAAGTGTCTCTAATGGGACAAACTTGAGGGTACATCCACATCTCACTCCCTACCTACCTGCTGGCTTCAGAACAGAAACATTCTGCCTCTGCACTGTGTGAGGATCCGTCCTAAACCAAACACTTCTACACGTTACATACAGCACTCGTTAATGCACTCCTCAAGGTTCTGATGTATTGTTTTGCACACTATGTGGTGTAGCGGTTTGGGACACAGCCTATGTCTTTACTAAAGAAGGAAGGACAGGCTTAGAAACTCGCTACACAATGAAACTCTAAAAAGTGAGGTAAAGACGTTAAGAGAGTATCCATGTCTCTGTGTTTGTGTCTCAGTATGTCCCCTCTTTCTTTCTTTCTCTCTCTCTCTCTCTCTCTCTCTCTCTCTCTCTCTCTCTCTGTTAGCTCACCGGCTAACGGTCAACAAGCCCGCCTCGCCGTGTGTTAAAGAGCTGAATAAAAGCTCCGCCGTCAGTGTGTGGCTCAGATGTAAGAAGTGTTTTTACCTCAGAGAAGTCAGACGTGTTTTAGTTATTAAATTTCCGAAGGAAACTCGACTCAGAGCCAAGAGTGACATTGAGGACGCCATGTTGTCTGAGTTTACGCACTACGGCGTGCCGCGAGGTCCAAAACAGGCGAGCGGCGCAGCCTGGCAATCCTAGTCTACAGCAAAGGCGATTAATCATAAGCACAGCTGTACGAGGACTTTAGCCACTCTGTTCTCTTTCCCCAGTGTATTATTTAAATTGCCTTTCAAAGAAATAGCTATTAAATCATTCATTAATTCAGCTCTGTGGCGTTCTTGTATTTGTTGCGGTCATGTTCCGCTGTTGCCGTAACTGCTGTTGTCTTTGTTGGTTTTGCTGTCGGTTTTTCTTGTTGTCATGGTTGCCGACGTTAATGCTGTTGTTGTTACTGCTGTTTATTTTTGTGGTTGTCTTTGATGCTGTTTCTTTGATGCTACGTCACTGTTGCTGTCATTGCTGCTGCTGTTGCTTGTGTTGTTGATATTGTTGCTTTAATTGTTCACTGTTGGTTTTTTGTTTTGCTTTTGTCATTGTGAGGTCACAGCACAGCACACAGTGAACCACAACGAAATTGGACCTCTGCATTTAACCCATACACACACCGTGAAAGCACCCAGGGTGGCAGTGACAGGGACGGTACCTTGCTCAAGGGTACCTCAGGGCAACCTACTGCTGAGGGAATCGAACCCACAATCTTCCAATCTTGTGGGGCCAACTCCCTAACCACTAGGCCACCGCTGCCCCATTTGCTGTCACTGCTGTTGCCACTGTTGCTACTGTCGATGTAGTTGCTGTTGTTGTTGCTGTAATTGTTGCATTTGTTTTTGTTGTTGTTGTTGTCATGGTTACTTCATGTTTTTAATGTCGTTTTTGGGATTTTAGTTGTTTTTGGGATTTTTCTTCCCCCTTTTGTGCTGCTAAGGAATTAATCTGGGGAATATTTCATAATGCAGGGTTTCTGAGCCAGATACTGTAAGCTTAAATAAGAACATCCCTCAGCTCTTTTCTTATTGGGCAAACTTGGCTTTGAGCTTGAGTTATCTGGCTAAACTGAGAAATTCCGCTGTTTGGAAAACCCTACCGATCTAAACTTATCTGCAATGTGGCTTCAGACATTGTTGGCAGTAATTATTTCTAAGATTTGTTCTTTATTTGAGTATTATTGAAGCTCATTAGTACTTTTCCTTCAAGTGCAATTAAAAGAAAAGTACTTGTTTAAAAAAAGAACTAAAAAATCCATGTATATATATTTTTTTAATCAAGATTTAGGTGTATTGTTGTTTATTAAAACATCTAAACAAATCATCTATATGCCACAGTTTATTTTAGGTTCCACATTTCCACTTTAAATTTTAGGCAAAATAATTCAGCCAAAGAGGGAGCTTATTTGTTCTGGCAATATTAACCAAAACACTGACCATATTGCTATGACAACTGTTACTAAGCATTGACTGAGAGATGGGGCTTTGGATAGACAACCCAATACAACCAGAGATGATGCGGTTGAGAAAAGAATAAATAATACAAAAATGTAAATACCTTTTTTTATTGTACACTTTTGTGTATATTTTAAGTCCATTCCATTATCCATTATCTGCCGCTTGTCCCAAACAGGGTCGCGGGGGAGTGCTGGTGTCCAAACCAGCGCACACAGGGCGAGGACGGGGGACGCACCCTGAACAGGTCGCCAGCCCATCGCAGTATATTTTAAGTTATGTAACATATTTAAATTAAAATGGTGTTTTTTTATTTAATTTAAATTAAATATTAAATTTCACACTTATCATAATGCTTATTATATACTGACCAGGCACAACCTTTAAATCACAGGGAGATGACGTGAATAATGTTGATTTTCTTGTTATAGTGACACCTGTTAAGAAGTGTTTAAGGAGCAACATGTGTGACTAAGGCTAAACTGTGATGGATAGATGACTGGATCAAAGTATCTTCTTGCAAAGGGGGTGGTCAGGGTTGAGTGGGTTGCTTACCTTGGGAATAGATGGCAGTTTCGGAAGAAGAAGCCAATCCAGCAGAGGCAGTGTAATGCTATGAACAATAGTCTGTTTGGAAATCTTGTTTGGTGGCATCAACTTGATCTGTTTCATATATATTATTTTTTAACAAAGATCACGAGCATTTGCAGCCATTATATGTGAACATTTAGTATCATTTTTTTAGTTAGTATCCAAAATTACACTGTGTGTGTGTGTGTGTGTGTGTGTTTGTGTGTATACACAAAACACACACAGAATTAGTGTAATTTAGGAGCTATAAAATGAATTTGACTAAATGTTCAAAAATTATGAGTGCAGACACCTGCATTCCTTGTTTTGTTCTGTGGCTTCCTGACAAGCTGGAAATTCGCACAACACTTCTTACCCTTTTAATTAACAAAGATAAGCACTAATTCATTGACATGTATCTAAAATAATATTGACCACATGAAAGAATTTTGTGCCATTAGATTAAAGTTTTCAAGCCAAGAGGAAAAGATGAGCTTCAAAACCAAACTCATTAAATATGTCAGATTCACTTGGAAACGTGAGATACTGGTCTCGATACATGTATGAACAATAAAGAAAGCAACCAGTACATATCACTGATAGAGGTTCTGGTGTATGGTACCTAGTTTGCATAATTCCAAAATCTTGCAAAAGTTTGCAAAATTCCATCTTGTGTATGATTTAACATTCATCCCTGTTTTTTTTTTTTCCAGAATGTTAATAAGTGGGCTTTTTTATCAACAGAGCCCCCCATGTTGTTCAGTTTATTGTGGTCCATGATGTGTCAAATTGCCATTGTTGGCGTGGCGCCTTAGCTTGACAAATATATGGCTCCCCTTACCCCCTAAAACAGGAAAAAAGAGGTTCTTGCAAAAGGAAAAAAACAGAAGAAAGCATCCATGGCATGCCGCTTAATTTGAGTTCAGGTCTCTTCAAAGGGCTCACTTTTAGATGGTCGGTTTCCTTCTCTTTTCTCAGAGCCGGAGTGAAGCAAGAAAGCCCCCTCTTGGGACTTAAGGCATGCCATGGCATAACACACTCATTTTCCGCTATTTATCAGACCCCCGGATTCTTCTCTTCCCATTTTGCCATTCATAGGGATAAGGCTGTATGTGTCTGGAGGATGAGATCAAAGTTTCTATTGATCAGTGAAAGAGCTGAAGGGTCTAAGGGCCTTCCCCACACTTCAGTTGGCGGAATCTCAATTTAGTTTTAATGAGACCCATTCATCTAAACTTACCCACAGAGGAAGTGAGGGTGTAATGGACTAGTCTCTCATTCTCTTGGGTGTAAATTGGCATTTATTCTTAATTTCCAGTACAATTATAAATTATATAACAAGGGAAAAAAATACTTTTGTGCAAAATTGCAGCTTCTGACAGTTTATGGCTGGGTTGTAAACGTTTAATTGTTGAGTATACATGTGAGATAATTCAAAATTTTCAACCACTAATAGAACAGAATTTAAAGAAAGAAAACAAAACAAGGAAAAAGAAGGTGTTTGTGCAAAAGGCCATGTTTTAAACTTAGATATTTCTAAATGCAACGCTGCAGTGTTAAATTATTAATTTATGTATAATTATCAAAGAGTACAACAAAAGTAAATGTTTCAAGTTCTTTATCATTTAGATATAATGTTGCATTTCAATGAATTTTTAATTAAATTATCTAGAACATTTGGGAAAATTATTTTTAACAGTGAGGTTCAAATGTTCATAATTTAAAAAATGCTAATTTTTTTGCAGATTTAGTGTATTGTTATACCATTAATTACATATAAATACTTCAACAAAATTATGAGAAAAATAGAAACTTTGAGATATTTTTATAGATTTTCAAAACCTTGAACTCATGTTATGGTGGCAGGGATAAGATTAAAAAAAATCATAATTACTTTTCCTTGCTTTAAAATGTTCAGAACTCTTGAAAGCATCACAAGTTTTAAATATTAAAACAATTTTGGAGCCCACTGTGTACCCACATGCAAACGGTCATGAAACATTGCAGTTAGCAACACACTGCCCTTAAAAGAGTTAATCTATGAGTGTGTGAGTGGAAAAAAACAGAATTGCCCCGCCGTCTCTCTCGTTGTCTGTCTCTCTCTGTGTCTCCCTTTCTGTCTGTCTCTCTCTCTCTCTCTTTCTCTGCTGTCACGTTTGAAGGAGATGCGAGTTGGCAGCACGGGAGAGGATTGAAGATTAATGGTGTAAAGGGGGGCTCTGACAGCCTTTCCGCTGGTTGCAGTTCTCCTGGGTGGCCCGATTGGTCTTGGATGTCACTTTTGCTACTTAATCTTGTGTATGTGAAACAGCCTGATGTGCTTGAAGAACCTGGGGCCCATCCACTTCTTCTGTACAGGCATCAACCTGAGAGATTGTTCAGAAGACCCTATATATTTAAGATCATTTTAATATTACAAAAAAACTAACAATTTTGATTATTTAATATTTAAATGTAATAATATCGATTCAAAAATATACAGGCATTTATCAGTTGCTGACCTTGTCCCTCTGATGTCCTTGTTCCATCCATGTAAATATGTATGAATGAAACCTCTTCAAAAGCATATTTTTGTGATATCAATTCCAGCACAAACGTATGGCAGTATTAGTGTTTAGCGTAAAGAAAAAATAAACTGTAATCAATTAATACAGTAGTATGGATTCCTTGTGACACAAATCTGATTGTAATCTTAACTTGCTGGGTTGGAACCTAAAAGTAAACCTTACAGCTAGACAGAGCTTGCTGGGCAGTGGAGCACGGCTGTGGAGTAGAGGGATTCCCAGACAGATTACTGCCCTGAGTAGCTAAATTCTCCCCAGTGATTGTCTGCCAGGCCGTCTGACTTTGGCTGCCTGGGTAAATCCTGACACAACAATGAACTGGAACTGGCAGAAAGCGATACCCCTGTAGGTCAGAAGTGCAAAGAACCCATACGACTAAATGGCTTATATTACTAACTTTAATTATTGTATGATTCATCTTTTTGCATGCATTTCATCCTTTCTCCCTTCCCCCCTTGCTTACAGCAAATCAGCCACAAGTCCATGCTTTATGAAGGGAGGCTTAAAGGTTTTCGAAAGCTTGCGATTGACTGTAAAACAGCAAAGCATACTCTTCTTTCCCAACATATCCATTTAAACAGAATTACTTCATATGAAATCGCACAGCAGGGTAGTTGGCCTGACTGCTCTTTACAAGAGAGAAATAATCTGTTGTTACATTACACTTCCACCCTTAAAAAGTAAAAGTTCTCAGATTGATCTTGAGCTTGCGATTTTGGAGAAAGACGATGTAATCTTTCTGTTAAATGGAAAAACAAATTCTTTTTTATTTAAATCTTTTCCCACCCCCTATTTCTTAAATAGGCTGTTTTCTTTTAATTTCTCCAATTTTTAGTCGTGATTAGTTATGGTAGGACCACTGCTGAAGGCATCCATGCTTCTACTGAATCTCATGAGGCACCACTTAAATCTTTCAGTCTGCCAGTAATGCAAAATCATTGGACAGACCAACACATTTGGAAGAGAGCTTTGATACTTAAGCTAATAGTTGCCTGGGCTTTTCTCCACTCCTGCTCACTTACTGTTAAAAGTTTAAATTAGCTCAAAGTTTTTAGATAACCTGGTTGTAAAACTTCACCATTTGCACAGCCAATGGTTTTGTGATGACTCACACTTTTCAACAAAGTTTAAAGTTCAGCTAGATAAACCTACATTAACCCTTTCCAAAAGTGAATTCCATTTTCGTGTTCCCACAATCTACATGACAATCTAGATGTTCCCATAGTTAGAGCCTGTTTCTTTTGAAAGAGCAAAGTAGCAATGACAGAAACAGGTTAGATGCAGTGTTTTCAGCTGTTAGCAGGCTTACAAATCTAGTACTTGCTTCACAACCACCAAAACTGTGCTGTCATTGTCAGAACTTGAAAGATCCAAAAACCACAAGCCATGTTTAAACCTGGCTTTCTGATGCTCCAGTGACAATTATAGTGGATAAAGAATAAAATCTACAGGATTGGTCAAGTTGCTGTTGTTATGGAAACAAAAGAATGAATGTGAATTTACCACACACCAGCAGTGTCCTGTCTTAGTTTACATCTTTTAGCAATGGCTGTTGTTAGACTGATGGTTTAATATATATTGAGAGATAAATTTAAAAACTTGCTCGTTTATTTTCTGGGCAGCAGGGGAGCTGATTTAGTTTTTGCTCTGCCAGATCTAAAGTATCCCAATTCATTTTTGTCAAAGTATGTATATCCCCAATGTTGGCTCTTACCAGACAGCATTGATGAAGCAGGAACAGCCAGGTTAGAAGTAAGATCAGTCCAATGCTCAGGCACGTTTGGTAAGAGGGAGAAGAGACACATTTCCTTCTTTATGGAGGCAGCAAAGATCAAAAATCCTATTACAGCAAACTTGTAGCTTTTTTTGTGACTGTTAATATTATTTATTTTTTATTGTTATACAGTTATAAATGTACCTATATGGTGTAACTAAATGTAACTATAAATGTACACATAATAATAATAATAATAATTATTATTATTATTATAATATTTTACATATAAATGCAAATACATGAATCAATTTAAATGTGTGTAAAAAAAGGTCATTTAGCCCTTAAAAATGAATAATAGATGCTATGAATGCAATGATCCTTAAATGACAGAAAGAATTTGACTCCAGCCATTCAATAAATGCGAAATGATTTGACCTAATCATTTGTTCAGATAACATTTTAAAAACACAATGTACACTTTTTATAATGATAAAATGATACATGTAGGCTACTTGAAATCTGATTTGATAACTTGATACTTGAAGCCAAAAAAGGTTTTATCATCTTAGTTTGATCTGGCAGGGCACAGAGTTCTTCCAAAGGTGCAGGTGTTTTCTGTCCTGGAACATTGGTTTGTTTACCAGACAGTGACGATGAAGAAGTTCCTTTTTTCTGCCACATACTCAATTTGTATTTGTGAGCAGCAGGCTCCCCACACTGTGCCGTAAGTGAGGCTGCTTCCTGGCGTAAACTGTTTGGATTCAATGAAATAATCCACCTACAGATCTTGGAAAGGAGCCCTAGAAGACCTCAAACAGACAATTTCAGAAGGGTAATCAAATATTTACAATATTATAACAGCTGATGAATTAAGTGTTCCAGAGCAGAGAGCAGATTTTGTGTTTCATGGTTTTAGGCCACTAGCTGTTAATTGTGGAAAGAAGGTTTTAACCATTCTGCAATATTCTTTTCTGATTTGTAAAATATTTCAGTGGAATATAAAATTATAATTTTTATAAATTTCACACCTTATAAGTGTTAAGACCTCTAGTTGTCTCCACAAGAATAAGCTTCAATGAGGTATGCTTCTTAAAGCAAAGCTGTGGTTATGAAATAAAACTTAGATTTTGTATTTTATTGTAAAATGTGAGGCCTATCACAACCATTAAAAGATTAAGTCTATATTCATGTGAGTCAGAATCCCCTTAAATAAAATCTTCAAATCATTCATTACCATCTTTTGTGACAATGCTGGATTTCAGAACCATGGCGCTGTCCACTACAAATTTGAGTTTATGTTCTATACCAAATTTGACGATGTTTTAAAGTAATGGGAAAAATGCTCATATAAAGTGGCAAAAACTGGGCCACATTATAAAAAGATGTATCTTTCAGCAAGTCTTTTCATTTATATGCACTGTAAAAGCAATTTCACCTAAAAAGTTTCTGGGCTGCCTTCAGCTCATCAAACGTTAAGAATAAGTTAATAGGATATAAACAAAGATTTATGTCATGTTACGTCAAAATTCTAGGCCTGGAAAAAACAATAATAGCAGTGATTTTACAGTATTTTTAATGTTATAAACAACAACAAGCAAAAAAAAAAAATTCTTTTTAGTTTTAAACTAAAAGAGCAATTGCTGGGTGCCAAAAGTCTCCTTAATACCCACAGCCATGACCTAAATTTGTTACATTTCTGATAAGCAAAAGCAGGAATTAGATGATAACAAGGATAACACTGGTCTGCCAGAGGATGTACAATAATCAACAAATAAAAGCACCCTTTATTGTTCGACTGTTATTTGTACTTATCCTAACGTAGCTGCTTTACTGAGGAAATTAACACTTAATGCCCAGATCAGTTGTTTTTTTAAATACAGTTTTTTTTGTTTTTTTTGTGCCTAAGACTCTTGCACAGTTCTGGACTTACTTCAGAGTTTTTGCTTCAAGGGGTTTAAAGAGGAGCTTAGTCTTTAACTACATCCATACCAGACTTCTCTACCAGACTATTCATATACATTTTGTCCATAATTCCTCACATTAAGCCATTATAACTAGGCAAATAAACAGGATTCGGCTTGGCAACAGAAAATAGAGGCTGTCAAATACATGCATGTATACACTTGTCATAAGGATCCAAAAGGATTCAAACAACAGCTTTGACGTGGAGGGTTTATTTTAGTGGTGATTAAAACTTGGCAATGGCAAATGGCAGCTTTAGAGACAACAGGAAATATATATTCTTGACAGAATATATGTTCTCTCATATATGGACATCACACAGGGTGGAAATATGTAATGGTTGGAATTTCCACAACAGGATAAGCTTGTTCATCAGAACTCATACCCTCTTGACTGATAGTTCTCTGGAACGGCAGGAGGGGAACAGCTTTTTTGGTAGGTGATGGGGTGGATTGGTTCTCTTGGGACAAACCCCCGCCACATATTTTCCTTTGGAAAACAAAGAGAGTGAGTGATGTTTGCTTGAAATAAGAAGTCGGATCTCTTGTGTTTGGATGTGCAGGCCACCTGGGATGCACATCTCCATCATCGCGTCAAATGTTGAGAGAAAAAGAGGCAGGAAGAGGAGAGTGGAGAAGAAACAGAGCTACAAAAGCAACAACAAAGCAAACAGACACTTGAGTGACCAGGTCCACGATGGAGGCTTGAGAATGCAACCAAACCTTTTGGCAAAGGCAAACTTTGGTTTATTGCAGTTTGTCAAGTGACACCCAACAAAATATGATTAAAGAAATAGCTGAATTCACAAATATTTTTTTTTTCCAGTTTCACTTTTACAAAATAAAAACAGTTATTTGTTTATTAGCAGAGACAACAGTTGGCAGTTTGATCAATTGTATATTTCTATACATGGTTCTTCTTCTCTTGCATTTGGTCTTATTATATAAATTGTAATTGGAATAATGGAATAATTGGAATGTGAATTATAGACGTCTTAAAGTGAAAGTCAGTTTTAGACTACTTTTCATAATATGACCCCTTTGATTAGGGATTGCAAATCACAGTGGTCTAATGAGAAATGCTCCGTTCTAGTATTTAGAATATTTAAGTTCCAGAATTTTTCACAGTTGGTGTTGGAATCAGACATCCAAAATGTCTTTAAAAGCTACCTCACAGAATGCTATTATACAAAATGATTAAAAGTGCTGCTGCTTAACCCATTGTTTTATATTGTTTTTTGAGATTAGACTTTGGAGCAAAATTTTATATTATAATTTCAGTTATGGTGGAAAGGCGCATTCAAGATATTGCTTCACAAACAGACTCAACACACGTCCAGACATATTGAGTATTTTCCAACATTACATTTAAAAATATAAACTAGTGGTTGGGACGATAAAGAAAATAAGCTTTTTAAAGCAGACATTGGAGCTCCTGATTCCTATAATGATCGTTGTACTGAAATCATAACATTACTCTTTAACTTTGGTTAGTTGACTTTGTTTGATTATGTACATCTTAATAGTAATCGATGGAATTTTCCTTTAATATATCTGTATTTAAAGTCAGTGTATTTGCAGCCATCATTGCCTCCCACCACCACTGATAACTCACAAATGTTGTTTGTTTTACATGGGGAGGGGTCAGCAGCCATGCTGAGGAGCCCTTGCTTGCATAAGAAAGTAATTTTAACCCCCCACACACATACCAACACACACATAACAACTAATGGAACACAAACAAGGGCTTGTCAGTTGGCCTTTGTTCTGAGATGCCTTATCACAATTAGCTCACGGCGAGAAGGTCTACAGTGTTTATTTTAAACGTGGGAATCTGGAGAAATTTCACTGTATCTTCACCAAGTGTCAGAGTCTCAGAGCCCCAATGGGGTGCCTGCCTGACACTGTAAAAGAAAAGGAAAAGGAGAGGTACTCCATTCTACAGCAATGCGCATGGCGGATCACAAGGACCAGATGGATGTTAGGGCAACATCTGTTGCATTTCCACAGGGGTGAGCCATTCAACAGGTTGTGAAAGCTGGGGATTATGCCACTGATTGAAGGAGGGAGAGCAAAACATTCACAATTTTCTGAAAGAAGGTGCCTTTGTTTTTCTTGTAAACAAGAGAAGATTCCCTGAAGAGACATATATTACCGTTTCAGATAGCAAAAGCTAGGAAGGGGTAACCTTGCCTTTGAGTAAACACAACTGGGAAAAGACCTAGAGCCTTTAAATGGGCATACAAAGTAAAATTCCTTTCCCTTGTTTCTGAAGGTCCTAGTAAAACCAAGTAAAAAATTCAACTGCAGAGCTGCTGAATGCAAATTACCTTCTAAAAATAATTTCTGTCTAGACTGAGCCAAGCCATAAAATTACATGCAAATACAGATAAGGACTTTTTTCTGCACCACTTCAATGCAGACTGTGTGGAGTGTTATATTGCTATTGTGCTACATTTAAGCCAAAACATACATCATAGTTACTTTCCGGAGTGTTGTTTGCTCACATATGTACTATATTTGCAACAGAGGATCAAAGTTCAAAAGGACTGCTTTATCCAAACGTATAAAACTGCATCCAGAAAAAGGTGTTTTTCTACATTAGTTTGGTATTCTGTGTTTAATACATATTTGTAAACCTCTGCCAAAAACACCCTGGCCTGGATATTGTTGGTTGGTTAAATCCCTTTAACTATAAGTTTACTGAAATTAATATGTTGGTTATGAATGTGAAGAAGGATACTCCAGGCCCAACGACAAGTACATTATATGCCTCTGACAAGCAGGATAGCAGATTTCATTCAAATGCATTTCTTCCTATTTTGGATTTGTAGTTTTTTGTTTTGACAATTTGAAAGTTGAAATTTTCAGCTGTCATGATCCCTGAAATTAAACAGATAATCAACTATTTGACCTACGAATTTACTCATTGTCCCACTTTACTCTGCATGTGTGTAATATATAAAGTTAAATGTCTTATTTCTAATATGAACAAGATTGGGGGAGTATTCAACAACCAAGGCTAGGCCAAAAAGTTGTCTCTGGGCCTCTGGATCCTGTTTGCAGGCCACACTGTGTCTCACCAGGGAACAGGCGGACCCTCGTCTGTTCTCTCTGGAAGGTCGAGTCTGTTAGATGCACTGCCTCTGCTTTGAGGGTGGGCTCCTTTGGCGTGACCAAAGGGAAGCAGAGTGAGAGAGAGTGAGAGAGAGAAAGACAGAGACAGAAGGGGCACAGGTCTTTCTCATGCAGCAGCCAGACAAGAGCACAGCAGACTGGAGAGGCGCGTCAGCCGCAGACGGAGGGAGGGAGTGAGGGAGGAAGGGCGGAAAACTGGATCAAAGAGTCGCCAGGGCAACCTGCGTGACACACATTGTACTAAAGTAACACAGGCAATTTGAAAGGAAGGGAAGAAGGAAAAAAATAAATACATGAACACAACCAAGGTAGATCAGTAGCCTTGTTACAGGCAGTTCACTTCCTGCATTATTATCTGCATTTAAATTTTGGGCACATGAAATGTGATTGGTTAGTACCAATGGCGTAACAATGAAGCTTTATCTCAGTGTACCACTTTTGTGCATGTATTCCACCTAATCTGTCTTAAAATCACATTTCATGTGCCCAAAATTTAAATGCAGATAATAATGCAGGAAGTGAACTGGCAATTGACCGGTGGATAACAAATATGTACTACATTAGTTTGAGGATGCTCATGAGGATGTTTGACGTTTACTCAATGGAAAATTACCAACTCGAAGAACAAAAATACACTGATCAGCCATTACATTGAAACCACATTGATGGTGAAGTATTATTGTTTATCATGTTAAAGTGGTACCTGATAAGAGGTGGGACATCTTAGGCAGCAAGTGAACAGTCTGTGGCTGATGTGTTGGAAGCAGGATTATACTAGGAGAAGGATGTTGAGGGTGGAGCTGCCAGGAACACATGTACACATGTAGCACACAGAATGAGATTTTCCATGTCAGACGCAATCTTATATGTTCTAAATACTTGGTGTGGTTTAGGCAAGGATATGTGCATGAAGCAGGACACAAATCTCAAATCTTTGTTTCATGACTTGGTCCTGATCTTAGCATTCATATAGTAGAATGTCTGTGTAATGGCAGTGCAAAGATTTGGACAATATAATGCAAAACTCCTATCCTATCTAGTCTGTTTTTGAACGGAAGATATATATGTCAACAGCTCTTGGAACAAGTCTATAAAGAGTTCCTTCGAGACACTTTGTGAGACAAAATATCAGGCATAGCAGAGGTACCAAGGCAGGAATATAAATTTGCAGGAATTAATTTGGATAATGCTGGTAAGAAGTACAGAGTGAGGGCATGGAGAGTGGCGGGCCAGGAAACAAGGTGGCAGACAGGGAGGGGTCTCCGTACACAGTTGGAAGGCATTAGACTAGTGGACAGGGACTTGTCAAATGCAGCTGTTGTGGCCGCTGATTGATAGAGTTTGTATTCTAGCCCAAACAAGAAACAGGCCAGGCGTTCCCTAGTAAAAGGGTGTATCGTCTTTTGAGACAACAAAATTAACAGTGTCATCCGAGAAGCCTATAACCCCACCTCTAAGAAAAGAGAACATTATAGCGATATTTGTGTACATGTCTGGAATTCTGCAGTGAAAATTCCTGTAATTAATAACCAGAATAATGACCGACAAGACTGTGTACATACAGTAATACATAATCATTAGACATCTCTAAAATACGTTCAGTCTGATTACTTCATTTGCCTACTTCATCACATGGCTTCAAACTTTAAACAACTTGCAAACATCTTTGTTTTTGTTGGGCTGGCTTGAAGAAACGATCACGAGATTTTAAATAAAGAAAGATTTACACAAATGTGTGTGAGATGTTGCATACAAACAATGTCGTGATGCTTATGCTACATTATAAGTTCTTAAGTTTCTAATAAGAATTTCACCATTACAAAGCAAAAATCAAAGATTTTATGTTTTACAAATGGCACATTTTTCTGGTAAAAAAAATTAAATCACAGAAAAACGGTTCATGTTCTACGAGAAGTTGTACCCTAACATAACAATCACAATGACTCCATCTACACGTGGCTGTTGTTTAGAGCAGACGTCTGTTTCTCCTCTTCAGTGACATAAAGTGACCTTCGAGGGAGAGGTGAAAACAAACAAGTCCTGTCAACGTCTTCCTCCAAAAAAACACTTCTCCACAGACACATCAAGATATTTTTTCATTTTGTCTAGCTGGACAATTGCTTTTGGTTGCCATCTTTGAAGAAATGTTGAATCATATCCTTCCAGGTCCCAGCTCCTTCTCTTCCAGAAGCCTGATGAGCTGTCTAAAGCTTTCCCTCACTGCCTCCATGTTGTTTATCGTGCTCCCCTCAAAAATCAATCTCTTCCCCCTTGCCAGTGGCTCCAGTTCAAAGTATTTCTTTATCTGAAAAAAAAAATGCATTCAGTCATGGCTGTGTGTTGAGAATGGCCTCTCAACAACCCCCCCCCCCCAAAAAAAAAAAAAAAATTACAAATATAAATAAACAGAAAGAAAACAAAAAAACACAGCATGGTTCTTAAATATTGCTTTGTGTCCTTTAAATGTGCTTTTAAGTTTTAGTTCTTTCCTTTTCTACTAGGGATGCATTTGTACCTTCATAATTTGACCAGACACTAGACAGGACAGGGTGTATGGAGTCTATATATGTATATAATACTGCAATATAATGTGATATAATTATAAACCCTAGCTAAAAAATACTGAAGATGATCCCTTGGAGGTTCCTACTCCAGTAAAACTCCAGTCTCTACCCTTCATGGTACCATTCTTTCTAAAAGTTATATTTTTAAAATGTCACACATTTCAACGTAGTCAAACAAATTCAGTAAATACAGATCAAATAAAATGCACTTGGAGTGGGTTTGTAAGTCAGACTCTTTAGTTTTAAGACAATCTCTTTAAATCACAAGACTAGCATTCTTATCTTACTAGCGGCATCCTTTATTGGACAAATGCAATGGAAATCGCAGCATCTGTAAAGGTAAAAAAAAAAACAGGAAAAACCGATAGCTCTGTTTCACCTCAGTTCATATTCCGTCCTCTGTAGACATATCACTTTGAAAGAGAAAAGAAAAACATCTGTCAGAAGGCTATAAAAAAAAACATCAGTCAGAGTGAGAGAAGTCTCTTATCTGACTAAGACTATACACCAATGAGCCATTACATTAAAACCACCTGCCTAATGATATGTATGTCCAACTCATGTTGCCAAAAGAGCTTTGACCTGTCAAAGCATGGGCTCCACAAGACCTTTTAAGGTTTGTTTAGTTATCTGGCACCAAGATGTTAGCAGCAGCAGCATGAATGTGTGTACTTGGTCTGAAATAATGTTTAGGTATGTGGGACAAGTCAAAGTAACATGCACAAGAATGCCAGGACCGAAAGGTTTTTGAGTGTAACATTGACTAAAGGATTATGCTGCCTCCACTGGCTTTTTTTTCTTCCCATACTGGATCCCGAGGTCAGCAGGGGCACCTTGACTACCAAGTCCCATACATATCCTGCTGCAATGGACTGTGATCTGACACCTTTCTATAATAACCTGCGTTAGGTTTCCAGCAGTCATCCTTCTTTGGACCACATTTGTTAGGTACTAATCACTAAACAGCAAGACCACCCCACAAGACATTATGTCTGGAGATGTTCTGAATGATGTTCTGTATAGCAATTAGAATTTTGATCCTGCCAAAGTGCCTCAGATCCATAGGCTTGCCAGTTTTTCTGCGTCCATAAAATCAAGAAATTTCTGCCAACTGATAATTGCAACTGAAACCAAATGTTATGTATGTTTTTACAAATGTTATTCACTTTACTTGCTAGTGGTTTTAAGCATATGGCTGAATGTTGTACACTTAATGAAACTATACATATTTAACTAATGTTTCCACTCAGCCTAATCAACATTCTCTGTAACATTTCATTATGAAGATTATGTGCTACCCTGGCACTTAATACTTGATTTATTTTTATATTTCAGCACTTCATTACACCATGAGCAAACCAAAACCATCTGTTATACAGAATACATTTCAGAGAGAAAGATATCTTGGTCCGTTGCCTCCAAAAGTACAAGCCAGAATGATTTTGTTTTCCAGCATTAGAAGTACTTCATCAAAGACACCAAATGCTATGAAATAGTTTTGCCTTAACACATTTTAAACCATTAATCATAAGAGGCCAAAGCATACATTTTCTACTTATTACTATTGATTTGCTATCCTATTATTCTGCTCAGCCATAGCATTAAAAAAGAGTGTGCTGTGGTATCAGGCACTAACACTTTAACAGCAGATCCTTTAAATCCTGTAAATCCTTCAGCTGCCAACTTGATGTATAAAAGGCCACCTTCTTCCATTTTTCCAATGTCCAGTTCTGATGTTTACATGCCTATTGGCACTCATGGTAGTGGACAAGGCTCAGCATAGGCACTCTGACCAGCATGAGCTACACACCCCCATGCACAACACTGACTGCTTATTTGCTGCCTTATCTATACCATACCTTGACAGGGCCATCACATTTCTGTATTTGATTTACAATTTTAGCTTTGAGTTTGCAATGTTTTTTTAATTGTTTAGAAAGCTGCCACAGATATCCAGAGTAGGATAGCCCTCCCCCTCCCCCCAATATTCAACACAATGCTAGCCATATACATAGTATATATATATATATATATATATATATATATGTTATATATATATGGTGTTGCTATATAGTTATGCAAGGCTCTCCTGGAACCGCCACCTTATCGTGGGTGGAGGGGTTTGCGTGTCCCAATGATCCTGGGAGCTTATGTTGTCCGGGCTTTATGCCCTGGCACCAAGGCAACAGGTCCTAGGTGAGGAAGAGACAACGCAGCGGTTCAGAGGACCTCTACGATGGACAAAATCCTTTGAAGATCGCTTCTCCCTCGCCCCGGACGTGTCACCGGGCCTCCTGAGCCAGGCCTGAGGTGGGGCCTGCTGGCTAGCCGCCTGGTGGTCGGGGCCTTCACCCATAGTCTGCCGGCTTAATACCCGGCGCAACGTGGTCCCCTCTTCCCATGGCTCACCACCTGTGGAGGGGCCAGCAGGTCGGGTGCATTGTGAGCCGGGCGGTGGTCGCAAACGGGGCTTTGGCGTGTCCGATCTCGGCGCAGCCGGGCTCTAGGACGTGGAACGCCACCTCTGGTGGTGGGGAAGGAGCCTGAGCTAGTGCGCGAGGCTGAGCAAAGTTCAGCCAGATATAGTTGACCACCTCGACGCACAGCTTGGGACTTGGAACCAGTCTCCTTGGGAGAGGGCTGACTCTTTCCACTCTGGAGTTACCATCGTGAGAGGCGCCAGCAGGTGTGGGTATACGAGTTGCTCCCACTGGTTGGCGCCAGTACATTGGCTTACCCTGCAGATTTATGCCGCTGGTCGGGGACGGTCCTAGTGTTGTCTGTTTATGCACCAAACAGCATTCTGACTACCCACTCTTTCTGGGGTCTCTGAGGGCGCTAGAGAGCGCCCTCCCAGACTCCATCGCTCTGCTGGGGACTTCAATGCTCACGTGGCATGACAGTGACACCTGGAAGGGCGTACTGAGTGTGAATGGCCCCGATCTGAAATCCAGAGCGGTGTTTTGTTATTGGACTTTGGTGCTGCCACGATTGTCCATAAATCTAACACCATGTTCAGGCATAAGGATAACCACATGCACCTGGCACCAGGACACCCTAGTGCCGCAGTTCAATGATCGACTTTGTGGTCGTGGTTATCGGGATTCTGCGGCCCATGTCTTGGACATACCTGGTAAAGAGAGGGTGAGTTGTCAACCGACTCACCTGGTGGTAGGAGCAAGCCATTGGTGGTGGAGGATGCCGGCCAGACCTGGTAGGCCCGGGCGCATCAGGAGGGTCTGGGCTGGGAACGCCTGGCAGACCTCTGGCCAGATTGCTCAACTCCCACCTCCGCCAAAGCTTTGAACCACGCCCGGGAGTGTGGGGACATTGAGTCTGAATGGACCTTGTTCCGCGCCCATTGTCAAGGCGGGCGACCGGAGCGTGTGGCCGGGAGGTGGTCGGTGCTCGTCGCTGTGGCAACCCTAGAACCCGCTACAGGACACCAGCGTGGTGAGGGGATGCCATCGGGCGCTGCTGAAGAAGGAGTCCCACCGGGCCTTTTGGCCAGTGGGGCTCTGGAGGCAGGCCAAGCGGAATGCGGCTCTGGTGGTTGCTGGCAAAACTCGGGCATGGGAGGAGTTTGGAGAGGCCATGGAGAAGGACTGCAGACGGCTGAGGAGCCCTGTCCACCATCCGGCGCCTCAGGAGGGAAAGCAGGCACGGTCAACACAGTGTGTATAGTGGGGATGGCACATGCTGACCTCGACACTCGGGACGCCAGGGTCGGTGGGGGAGTACTTCAAGACCTCCCACTCCCACCAACATGCCTCCGAGGAGGAAGCAGAGCCTGGGGACATCGAGGTGACTTTCCATCTCTGGGGTCGAGGTTGCCAAGAGATGGTCAAAAAGCCCTTGGTGGCAGGGTTCGGGAGTGGGATGAGATCCGCCCAGACCCTCAAGGCTCTGGATGTTGTAGGACTGTCATGGCTGACACGCCTCTGCAACATCGCATGGACATCGGGGACGGTGCCTCTGGATTGGCAACCGGGGTGGTGGTCCCCCTCTTTAAGAAAGGGGACCGAGGCGTTCCAATTATCGAGGATCACACTTCTCAGCGCCTCCCGGGAAAGTCTATTCAGGGGTCCTGGAAAGGAGGGTCCGTCGGATAGTCGAACCTCAGATCCAGGAGGAGCAATGTGGTTTTCGTCCAGGTCGCGAACAGTGACCAGCCTTACACCTCTTAGCAGGGCCCTGGAGGGTGCATGAGTTTGCCCAACCAGCTTCATGTGCTTTGTGGACTTGGAGAAGGCATTCTGACCGTGTCCCTCGGGGGTTCTGTGGGGGGTACTCCGGGAGAAGGGGGTAACGATTCTGTTATGGCTGGGTTCACCCTGTACAACTGGTGTCGTGAGCTAACCGCATTGCCGCAGTAAGTCGACCTGTTCCGGTGAGGGTTGGACTCGCTTGTGGCTGCCTTTGTCACCCATCCTTGTCTAATAACTTTTATGGACAGGATTAGGCGTAGCCAGGCATTGAGGGGGTCCGGTTTGGTGGGGCTCAGGATTGGGCCCTTTCTGGTTTTTGCAGATGACGTTGTCCTTGTTGCCCATCATGCCGTGACCTTCAGCACTCTCTGATCGGTTCGCAGCCTATGTGAAGGCTGGGACAGAGAATCAGCACTTAAATCTGAGGCCATGGTCTCAAGTCGAAAAGGGTGGAATGCCCCTTCAGGATTGGGGATGAGACCTGGCCCTGGGCGGGAGGAGTTTGGTATCTCTGGGATCTTGTTCACGCAGTGAGGTAAGATGGGAGCGAGACCGACAGGCTGGGATCGGGGCAGTTTCTGCAGCAAGATGCGGCTCTGCTCGTGTCCGTCATGGTGGAAGAAGGAGCTGAGCAGAAGGCAGCTCAATTTACCAGTCGACCACGCTCCACTCTCACCTATGGTCAGCTGTGGGTAGACCGAAAGAACGAGATCGCCATCACAAGCGGTCGAAATGAGTTTCTCCGCAGGGTGTTCAATTTCTCAGAGATAGGCGAGAAGCTCACATCCCGGAGGGGCTCAGTAGAGCCGCTTGCTCTCCGCGACGAGGAGTCAGATTAGGCTCCGGGCACGATTAGGGAGATGCCCTGGACGCCCCCGGTGAGGTGTTCGGCACGCCCACTGGAAAGAGACTCCGGGGAAGACCCAGGACACGCTGGAGAGACTATGTCTCTCGGCTGGCCTGGGAACGCCTTGGGATCCGCCCGGAGGAGCTGGAAGAAGTGGTCGGAGAGAGGGAAGTCTGGGCATCCCTGCTGGAGCTGCCGCCCCGCGACCCAACCTCGCCGGGATAAGCAGAAGAAATGGATATAGCATAATATATATATATATATATATATATATATATATATATATATATATATATATATATATATATATATATCCACACATATTTGTTTATGACAGGCAATACTAAGGTAATACGGCGTGAATATGGGTGTAAGACAAGCTGAAAGTTTTTGAATAATCCTATAATTTATCCTCTTCAGAAAAAAACACATAGATGGCATTAGGTGTCCACAATCAAATTAGATAGCCTGCTCATGAATGCTCCTTTTGAGCTTTCAAAGAAAAGAGACAAACTGGGAATGGCAGCTTGTAGCCATGCCCTAGCATCACTGTTTTGTTTTGTATATCACATTGTGAAATAACTACATGACTGAGATTAAAACTGTCATCTTGTTTAATTTTGTGATTGTTTATTGCTGTATTTATGTAAGTGAATCTGGTGTTATTACTGAATCGATTCATATCAACATAACATCAGATTGATGTAAAAAATATACAGAAATGCTTATTTAAAAGGATTCACTAGAAATAAATGACTAAAACCGCATGCCTTATCAGTGTGTATATATAAAGAGCTCTAAATAAACTCTGTTGCTCAGCCTTTTCTAGTTCAGTGTAGCCACCTAACTGTGCCACACTGGGATTTATTAGTGTCTGTCTCTTTCACGATGGCCCACTCCAATGAGTCGGAAGATTGCGTCTCGTCTTTCCTCCTGGAGAGTCTTTAGGAGGCACTGAGCTGTGGCTCGATCATAGTGTAACAGGAGTTTAATGACAGATTAAGTCACTTCAACGGGCGTTAGCCTTGGGGCCAGGCCGACCCAAACAGTGTTAACAAATCCGTCTCAGTAACAGGAGCTGCCCCAGACCAGCAATGAGACTGCCCGCCTGCCTTCCTGCCAGTCTGTCTGTCTGTGGCAGGCCCTCTTCTGGAGGATACAGGCCTTGCAGTGACACTTTGTAAAACTTAAAAAAATCTGTATAGTAACTGCATTCTCTCTTGCAAAGAGAGTATAATGTAAAAACAGAAAAGTATTTCTTCTTAGTCCTAAACTTAGTATCATTAGCAATCCACTTGAGGCTGGGTATTTGGCAAATGAGTTACACCTGTGCTGTTAACCACTTTCAGTATTAAAACCTTGTGGATAGACATAGCAACTAATGAAACCCTTGTTTTTTTTTTTTTGCTGATTTGCCCTAAAAGGGGAATATTTTTAAAGTATTAGAGACAAGAGGAAAAGCACATTTCCTCGCAGTTTAATTCCTGAGCATACTCCTGCTTGCGTGAGACCATGGTCATGGTAAGCCTTGCAGAATGGTGGCAGATGGCTGCTGGGATGACCACTAGGTCATCCAGTCTAGTCTTCTCTAGGTCACTGGGACCAATGCATGGTCTAGCTGAGCAGAGAAAGCGGCTTACGTCTGTAAAAAACGCTTGAAAAGTTTCTCTGGCCCCAATCTATGCTGGCCCTCTCCAGGGGGAAAAGGGCACAGCAGTAGGAGCACTTACAAAAAACGAAAAAAGAATACTTCTTAAACTATTACATTCATAAACTATCTAAACAAGGCAAGCTCACACCATTTGGTGGATCAATAAACATGAAAAATTGGGGTTGAATGAATTAGTTACACAGCATTTCTCTAATAATTTTTTGGATATCCACAGCACTTAAAAATCACAGGAAAAAAAAGCACAAATCCAACATAATTACCCCAGTTATAGGATTTTTTACAGTACGCTTTGTCTAATGCATATCTCTCTGCCAGTATGTGATGCTAATTTACTAAAATTACATTTTGTGACATCATGTTACAAAATAATGTGTTGTGGTGATAGATTTTTGCCATATCACCCCCCTATAGCTTGAGACATTTGATAGATGACAGCATTTGTGCTGCCTTTATTTTTACTACATACAATAAAATGTTCTAAAATATTCCAGAATATAACTGGAGTACCATTTTTTTCACTTTCTTTCCCCTGTACATAGAAATACTTTGCAGTGTTCCAACATAGCTACATCTAAAAAGCAAACCAACTGAAACCAAGAGACTCCAGCTTTCCTTCTTACAGTGTAAGTGTAGCAAAATAATGGGCAGCATGAGTCACGCAACTATACAACTGTATTTTGTCTCTTTCTACCATGCATGAAGCTATCAAGTGACCTTATTCAAATAATGTAGAGCAGGTGTCACTTGCAAACAAGTGTATCTGAAGGAGATACAGAGAGTTCTCTGTGCTCAGTGTGCACAGGAGAAAGTCCGCTTTGCCTGAACAGAAGTTACTTACTGTCTTCAGCCAGCTGATGCAGCAAAATTCTCATTTGCCATGTATTTGAGAGTGGCAAGCTCTTAAGATGGCCTGACTTTAGACCACTGACAGCAGAGGGGGCAGAGTGTGTCCAGCTGCTCCTTGGCCTGCACAGATTACTATTACATCTGATGGTTTACAGAGAATGGCCTGAAGGGTTGGAAGAGGTCAATAGGATAAATTGTAGACCTCACAGGATCAGCTCTGGTTGCCTGGCTTACTCTCAACTGTTAAAACAAGCTGTGAACACTGCTGACAACACCATGTCAGCAGGAATATTTCTAATTTGAGGGCATTTTTATGGTCTTATTATTTTGCAAGAAAATGTAATATCTCAAATTTTAAAATAAAATGTTGTCAAGTTAATTGATAACAAAATGTTATTTTATAAGTAAATCTAACAAATGCAAATGTAACTGACTGTTCTTGTAACCAAACAATGTACACTGTAAGTGCAAATTAATGAATGCAAGTACTTATGTCACTTATGTCAAAACACTAACAGACTGCCATCGATCCAGCTCAATGTTTCACTGCTTGAGCAATAACTTCTGTGTTGCCCTTTCTCCCCTACATCCTCCAGATAACTGAACTTTACAATCATCCAGCCATAAGACATGCTTCCAATTGTGAATACTCCACAATCTATGATGTTTAAGTGGCACAGAGAACATACTAGTCCATACTTGAAATGTACACTGAACACATTATATATTTACAAGCTGCGAATGCATGGTTGATAGATTATAGCTTGTCTGGCTTTCTGGGAAGCCCTGATCTTGCCATGAGCTGCACCAGTGGGCCAGTGGCCAGCAAGTGCGTTACTATTCTCATGGAGCCCTCTGGCCAAGACAGCTACAGTAAATTCTACTAGACCTAGAGCTCTTGAAACCATGTGAATGTGAATTACATTCAGCCCATTATGGTGTTATACCAAACAAAAAGCATAAATGGCTTTTGAGAAAATCAAATCGCAAGAAGCATATAACCAATTCTCGTGGGTGTGATGGTGAAATTCCACATGGTTTTCACACAAAATTTTGGTTACCTGCCCAAACAAATAATTACAAGATCGTTTTGTTATCCCAGCCATAGTGAAATTATCATAAATGGATTTGCATTACATTGTGTTTTAATTACTTCAAGCTCTTTAAAAAGTCTGCCTTATCAAATTAAGCTAACACATAGCCCAGGGAAAATAAATATCTGTATAATTTTTTTTTTCTGAACCATGTACAGGAACATTCTGCCAAGTTGTCATGCTTTCAAAATATAATACTAATAAAAAATGATACTTGTGGCAATCTAATAATCACAATATTGTCACTGTTAACTAAAAATTGATTAAAATAAAAATGTTTTCTTTGGATGTTCCCCACTTACTTACGAAAATATATACCAAGACTTAAATAGAGCTTTAAAGGGGACAGACAAGGATTATGATTTGTGGTACTTGTCTGTGGTCAGACAGCATTCTGCACTTGTTACTGTAGACAGGCTGTCCTCTGCTGAAGAGCAGCATGTAGGCTCACTTTGGGCGTAAAAGGGGCATACTCAAATATCAGACACAGCCAATTACTCCAGCTGACAAGTTGCACCCTGAAGATATCGGTGACCTGTGAAATGGCATGAACGGGAAAAGAATGTGTCTCGATAACACCAGAAGCACTTACCATGAAACTGAGATGGCCTCATTCATTTTCTCTATGCCTAAAAAGCCTACCTTCATGTTCTTGGCAGCATTCTGATTTATTTTTGAAGAAACCCTAATAAACTGATAAAAGATTATGCTTTTTGGGAAAACATATACCACAATGTTGGATTCTCATTTAAGCAACAGTCACACAGGCATTTGAGGACTTCAAAGGGATTGCAGTTAATGCCCCTTTCACCTGTAAACTGAGCATTAGTAACACGTGAAGTGTGCTGGCGGCGGCATGTGACATCAACACCTCAAACGAGAGATTACTAACGACTCCCTTGCCTTGTACACCGAAGACCAACAGCATGCACATGTTAAGAAGAAAATGCAGTTAATTCATTGCTTCTTTGCGGTAAGAGAGGCAGGAATAAAAGTCTAGAGGAATACCAGCATAAAAAGAACAAAGATACAAAGAGAGAAAATAAAATATATACCAGAATTGCAGCCTATAATTAAATGGAATCGGTAGAACTGGACAAGCTAGGTAAGGGAAAAAAAAAAGTAAAAGAATAAGTATAAGTCTGGCTGCATCAGGTATGTTCCCAGCATCCTTGTGAAGAAAGCAAGCAGACATGCAAACCCAGCCAAGATCAATAAGCCCCAGAGCCCTGCTGGAAGCTTTCCAGAGTCTCACTGGGCAAACAAATGAAGACTTTAGGCAGCACTTGGCCACGCTGGCCAGAGATTTACTGTCCTGCATCTTACTAATGGCAGAACAGCTCCCCAAAAAAGAGCGGCCCCAAGAAATGGTTCAAAGAGTTTTGTCTCTCCATTCACCACTCCAAAGCTGGCTGACCAATGCCAGATCAGAGTCATCCTCCAGAGAACCATAAATCTCATCCAGAAGGCAAAGGGACACTCATAGAGGTCTTTCCAAGCCTTCAGAACAATGCTATTGCACTTAAGGCCTGTAGACTGTGATAATGTTCTTTCCATATAGGCAGGGACTTCAAATGCAAATAAAAGATGTTCTGAAGATATTCCCACCTGGACAGTGAGGTGCTTAACCTCCCTTTCTTTATTTTTACAACCCCTGAGGTTTTTATTTATTTTTTTCTTTCTCTCAGTAAGATTGAAAGTCTTCTAAAGTCACTCAATACTGCTGTAGTGAAGTAACAGGTTTTATTGGCTGAAGTTGAAGGAGTGTGTAAGGAAGTTTGGACCTGCCAGGAAAAGATGAGCAAAATGAAGCTCCCCATATAAAATCTTGATTTGAAAATTCATAAAACTTCTACCCAGCAAAAAAAAAGTCATACACTCTAATATTTTGTTGGATCGCCTTTAGCTTTGATTACGTTGTATTCATTTTTCGCCAAGATCTTGTCGAGATGATGGGAGAGTAGGATCGCAGCACAAATTCTTCTCCAGCACATCCCAAAGATTCTCAATGAGGTTAAGGTCTGGACTCTGTGGTGGCCAGTCCACGTGTGAAAATGATGTCTCCTGCTCCCTGAACCACTCTTTCACAATTTGAGCCTAATTAATCCTGCCATTGTCATCTTGGAATTTGCCCGTGCCATAAAGGAAGAAGACATTCACTGATGGAATAATCTGGTCATTCATTATATTTGGGTAGTTGCTGACCTCATTCTTTGGGCACCTAACGTTGCTGAAGCATGACCTGACCAACTGCAGCAACCCCAAATCATAGCACTGCCCACACAGGCTTGTACAATAGGCACTAGGCACTAGGGTGCATCACTTCATGTGCTTCTCTTCTTACCTTTTTGTGCCCATCACTCTGGAACTCATCAAATCTGGATGGTAAATCTGGACTCATCAAACCACATGACCTTCTTCCATTGCTTCAAAGTCCAATCTTTAAGCTCCCTAGCAAATTGAAGCCTTTTTTTTGCAATTAGCCTCACTGATCAGTGGTTTTCTTAAGGCTACATAGCTGTTTAGTCACAATCCCTTGAGTTCCATTCGCATTGTGTGAGTACTTTCACTATTGGGCATAGCTGTGTATTCTGTTTTTTTTTTTAATTATTTGATTTCACCAAACGCTTTGGTGACAGTTCTTAACCCAATTTGAGTAGTTTCATCTTCTCCTTAAATGTTTTCTTTGCTTGATGCATGCCAATAATTTGACCCTTCTGAAACAGATTAACATCTTTTCCACGACCACAGGACATGGTTGTTTAAGTAAAGCAAGGCTACTCACTGCATCAGAAGGGGATAAATAACTTGTTGCCAGCTGAAACATAACCATCCATGCAGTAATTATCCAGTAGGGTGCTCTTACATATTTGCTTTGTTAAACCCATGTGGTGACTTTTTTTTTGGATAGGCAGTGTATATGTTTAATGACAACTCTGTAGTCTCTTGAAAGATCTCTGCAATCTCTGGATTATTAAAAGATCACGTAATTGTCTAATTAATATTATTACTTTAAAGTGAAGGTTAAGAAAAGAGGTAATAATAAGTGAGCAGCAGTATGTTTTATGCCAAGAAAGAGCACAACAGATGCAATATTTGCTCTGAGGGTGCTGATGGAGAAGTACAGAGAGGATGAGAAGGAGTTGCATTGTGTCTTTGTGGACTAGGAGAAAGACTTGGTGCTTTCAAAGGAGTTGTGTTGAATGAAGAAGTCTGGAGTGGCAGAGAAATATGTCAGAGTGTCAGATATGTATGAGGGCAGTGTAACAGTAGTGAGGTCTACAGTAGGAGTGATGGATGCATTTAAAGTAGAGGTGAGATTACATTAAGGATCAGCACTGAGCCCATTCTTGTTTGCAATAGTTATGGACAGGTTGACGGACAAGGTTAGACAGGTGATTATGGATGATAATGTTTGCTGATGATATTGTAATTGGTAGCAAGAGTAGGGAGCAGCTTAAGAAGAACCTGGAGAGGTGGAGATATGCTTTAAAAAGGAGAGGAATTAAAGTGAGAAGGATAAAGACAGAATACATGAGTGTGAATAAAAGGAATGGTTAGGATTCATGGAGTAGCCAAGTCAAGTTTTCAGTTTTATTTATATAGAGCTTTTTACAGCTGTTGTTGTCACAAAGCAGCTTTATAGAATCCGGGTCTGAGCCCCAAGTAATTAAGCTGAGGGCAACAGAGGCAAGGAAAAACTCCCTAAAACAGGAAGAAACCTTGGAAGAAACCATAACCCATCCCATCCCTGACACCAGAAATAATGAAGGTAAAGAAAGAGAAAGTGCATTTCATATATTAATCGATTTAGCGATGAGTTCCGGTAAAGTTATAAAGTTAAAGTTATATGGAGTTATAATAGAAGAGTCCATTGGAGTCTGTAATTGGAAGTTCGATGAGCTAATAGTGGTGGTTCTGCTTGACTGGGTGAAGCTTTTAATAGTTGCAACAATTCATGCAGGTGATCCAGTATGATGTAGCTGATCTGTTCAGGTGAGGAGAAAAATCTGATAATAGTAGTTTCGATAGTAGTTCAATATATGGGAAAATCTTTTATCATTTTACTTAAATCTAATAAAAATGATAACTGACCACTACCCCAAGGCAGTGGTGGACATGCATGGAGAGACTTCATTTATCTGGCTATATTATGGCTTTACAGTGACTGAATTTACAAAGAACTGCTAAGAGTCGCCTGACAGCAAACATCTGGTCTGGACCACTTGATCAAGTGATTTGGCAGCCTGCCTGCTCCGCCACTGTTGGGGACCAATGCGCAAGCACCTTTCCTGGATCGCCCCTCTGCATGTAAGGCCTGTTCAGCAGTGGTAGCCACACAGTGGGGCCATGGGTGTGGGGGCCCACAGAGGGAGGAAAAACTCTCCCCTCTGTGATTTCAAGCCAGGCCTCCCACTATTTTTCACTCTCCCAAATCTGACAGGTGATCCACAAGACAGAAGAAAAGCAGTATGGGCTTCAGCACACACAGCAGGTTATGAATCAAAAAAATCCACTACAAAAGAATTAATATATATGCACGGCAGTCCATTGCATTGCACTACCACCCCCATTCCCTTTTTCCTGTACTCCTCATTCGGGGACCCCCACCTTAAATCGTGTTCTCTCTTAAGACAAAGGTATGTGATATTTCTGTTTGCGTGCCCTTCTTTACAACATTTTGGGGCTTGACAAATTCAGGAGAGGAAAGGAAGAGGAGAAAAAGGAGACAGTAAGTGAGTGTGAGAGAGAGAGAGAGAGAGAGAGAGAGAGAGAGAGAGAGAGAGAGAGAGAGAGAGAATAAAGTAAATTGAAAACAGAGGCATTGAGGTTCCAGTACATGAATGTTGATAGAGCAGGGAATTAGAGCAGGAGAACAATCAGAGGTTTCTACTAAACAATTCCTTACTAAACAAGTCCAGACGAGCTGGGTTCACTTTCACAAATGCGCCACAGTCTTAACTGCAAGACGCTTGATAAGTCCTGTACCATCTCATGATCTTTGCCATAACACATTTGGAAAAACCAGCCCTGAGCTATTTATGGAGACAAATCCTAAACTTCTAAACACACAACAGGAATGATAACTGATTTACTTGGCCCACTGGTTTTCAAAAACTGCAGAATGCTGTTAAAATGCGTCAAGAAATTTAAATCAGCCTTAGCAATTAACTTTATGTATAAAGTAGTTACGAGTACTGTGCTTAACATTATCAAACAATTGTCTGGGAAACTGTTAGTACACTTATAGTAAATTTTTTTACAAAAAAAAATAAAAAATGCATTAAGCATTAAAAAAGTATTTCCCCAAAACATTTAGCAGCACAAACAACTGCAATATGCAGTAAGCAGGATTAGTATTCACTTAAGTGAAAGCGACAAGTTGTCATTTTGTGTACACGGCACAACACAACACAACAAAATGCATCCTCTACATTTAAACCCACAAAGACATATGCAGCAGGGGGCTGCTATTTAAAATGCCCTGGGAGCAGTGATGGAGACGGTACCTTGCTCAAGGGTACCTCAGGGCAACCTTCTGGTCTGGGATTTGAACCCATGACCTTCAGATCCCGTGGCCAACTCCCTAACCACTAGGCCACCACTGCCTTAAATCATACAGTGAAATTAATTCAGAACAAATTCATACATTTATGATTCTGAGTCATCGTGGGCAAAGTTCAGCAATAGCAACTTGAAATCCTAACCTAGAACACTCAGCAAAAAAAAAAAAAGAAAGAAAATGTGCTTTTAAAATGCACTCATAAACATCAGTGAAACTAATTCATGACCAAGGAATATAATTTGTCACTTTATTCTATAGCTCTTTCTTCATTTGAAGAGTAACTAAAGAAAGGAGGGAGCCCAGATTCCCAGCGTTTGATCCCTATGACTCAGCAGAGGAATGGGGGGTCAGGTCAGATGTGAATGAGCTTTCGGAAGTCTCGTCCTGGCCTGTAGCAGCCAGTCTCCTGACCTCGCTTGCTAGCTAGATAATAGGGAGGCTGGCCACAATGTGAGCCCAGTTTTTAAATGGAGGCACAGGACTGAATAGAAAGTGCCGACTGAATGGTGTCTCATCCCGCTGCAATGAGGACTCACAGGGGTCAAGGTTCACCTACATCTGTCAGAGACGTGTGGGAAAAGCCAGGCGGGATGCCCACACAGCTTGCCCGCTGCCCTCCACCCAAGAAGACCTAACCCTAAGGTTGACCAACCAGTGGTCCTATGTGACAAAGAGTGGGGGCATCATTTGCTAAGGGGGGGGGGCTCAAAAAGAACAAAGAATAACAAAGACATTGAAGTAGCTTCACATATCATGCTTTCAGAAGTCGAAAGGGCAATCGCCTTGCACTTTCCTAAAAAAACATAATAGGTTTAATTTAGCGCAAAAAATGCCTTCTCATTTTACCTACACTTTTTGCAGACATCATATGCTAAAGAACTAGTGCCCAGACCTTCTGACCCATGAAGCTTGATACAAATTCTCTTTCTCTCTTTGTATCTTTGTCAAACAGAATTAATAATCAAATATGAAATGAAACAGTCTTATTAGCCAGGCTGCATGAAGTCCTTAAAAAGGCACAAAAAATATTTAATTTAAGTTGTCATGTATGTCTGGGATTAGGGCTATAATTCACTTCACTTTGGACTGGTGGAGGACCTGTTGGGCTCTGCTGTGAATGGCTGTGTGCCAGCCAGCCAGGGGAAGGCCTAATCCCCTGGGTTTGCATCACTGTCTCCCCATGTGATAACTGGCAACTGAGGAACACAAGAGCTGAAGGCTTTCCGGGTTTGCCAACGTTACAATGGAACTTCTCCCGTCACTTCCCTTTTGAAGTCCTTCCAAAGAGGAATGTGATAGCCAGACAAAGCACAGACCCATCAATCCACATACAAAATGCATGTTCTCTCACCCTGGCTAGGGCTATTGTCATGCTCAAGCAAGGTCTGCCTGTCCTTCACTGGAGAAGGGGAACACACATCTTGAGTGAGTCAGGACAATATGTACAGTATGCTAAAAGACTAAAGGTGATAATGATAAAACTGAAAAAGCAGGATTAAGGTTTTTACATTTCAGAAACATATTATTTCAAGAACATATACAAACCAGTTGATACTAGATAAATGCTTGTATTTCAATAACTATGAGCTTATCACTTTTTATGTCTTTAGTTTTCCTGCTCTGCTGTCCTGCCAAGATTATTCCCTCACAATCTGTCAAATAAAGTACTGAAACTACTGAAATGACTGATAAAATGGGTTTACAAATTTAAAAACATGTCAGGAGCATTATCCTGGAGACATTGCAGCAACTATAATCTATCCAATTTTTTTTTTGCTACAGCTATAATAATTGCAATAATAAAGGAAAAATTGGGCTAAATTTCAAAGCCAAATAAAGTGAATGGCTTGCTGTGAAGAGGGACAACTGTTCACCAGTTATTACTTACAGATACAGCTACTTCCTAGCTCATATTTCAAGTCTAGGCTCTCTAGTATGACGTAACATGTTTTGTTTAGGAACTAAAAACCCCTTATGAACATTGCTCTGAATAAGAGCATCTGCCAAATGTAAGTGTGAATGAAATAGTAGTCCAATAAAATCTGCAACATTACATTCAGCATGATCTTCATATTCTTGGTAATTTTAGCCTTAACCTCAACACCAAACCTAATTCTGAGGCTAATCCTTACCCTAATGTTGCCAGGGCTTAAATATTTGTAGATTTTCAGTCATTTTGAGATGAAGTAATAATATGAGCATCTGTAGATGTTTAATAAGATGGAAATCTGCGTCAATTTAAGACACTATACAAGGTGAGACAAGGGGGATGTT
This sequence comes from Hepsetus odoe, assembly GCA_017165825.1. Classification (NCBI taxonomy): domain Eukaryota; kingdom Metazoa; phylum Chordata; class Actinopteri; order Characiformes; family Hepsetidae; genus Hepsetus; species Hepsetus odoe. Next base: position 9,483,710 of record CM029390.1, on the reverse strand, counting down.
ACCTTATAAAAACTTCCCTGCCAACACCCTTTGATTGCATGAGAACAATATTTGTATACCTATACAAGAGTGTAATGAGACACTTCTTAAAACTGCTTGTTTCCCTTAATCAAGTGTTCCTTTACATGCCATCACTTCTCAAGCAAGGCATGTTAAAAGAACTAACAGCAGGGACCAGGATACACCATTGCAACTCAGTCTACATCTGACATCACATGACCTCGTAATGAGACTTGTGTCTTGTGTTTGCACAGAAAACAAATAAGAACAGATAATGTAGGAAAAATACTTTTTTTTTCACTCAATTAAATTTGAATTAAATCATCAGCTTATCAATTAAATATTTTGGAAAAACTGTTTACAAATCAAGACACTACAAGATTAACAGTAAAATATTTTTAAAAATGCATTGAGCTACTTTGAAGCATCAAACAACTAAGTGAAAATTGCTCATAAAATGCATCAAAAGATCAGTAGTTCTGTGGTGGCATGGAAATTTATGTTGGCACCAGCACTTGCAGTTGCAGGGGCAGTCTGTGTTCACTTAAGAGCTTCACACCTTGTTAAAATATGGAAGCAGAGAGAGCTGTTGGGATGGAAAAATGGGAACTGTATTTCTCTATTATATATTAGCAGCTTGGCATCACAGTGCTTTTGTGTAAAACTTGAAATGGTAGCAAAAATGTTTTATTTAATTGTTTTGAAACATGATACACGTGGCCAGTACTGAAACTGATCCATGTCCAATATATATAATCACACCTAGGTAAACAGACACTAAAGTCAAGCTAAGAGATTATTAATCTCGTTATCATTTACATGGCATTTAGCTGATTTCCTCAACCTATTTACAAAGTGTTGCTACTGGAACCTTGGTTGCCAATAGGGCAGCATCCACTTATGTCACCTACCCTTCATTTCTCATCGTTACCAACAACTTGCTTGACCGCAGCACAGACAGTTCAATATGTCATTAGTTTTCTAGTCCTGTGGGGTGGAAAAAGAGCCTGAGTGAGGTAGAAGGCGAGTGTGGGAGTGCTTTTAGCTTGGGCCAAGGCGCAAGGGCTATTTGATAGGTCATATGAGCTGGCGTTCAGTTTCAAGGTCAGAACACTTAAAGGGACTAAAAACCTACCACTTTTCCATTCCTTGCTGGCATTTTAACCAACCTAATTTATGCTGAAAATAAACTAAAGATATATTTGAAACATTGCAAGGGATGTTCTGCTTTAGAGAACACAAGAATGTGTCTAGTCAATACATGACAGGTACTTTTTATCTGATTTATGTCAGAAGACTATAAACAAACAATCAAAATAAAGTGTCTAAATAAACTCCAGGGTATTGTTGCATCATGTCTGCTGCCCTCCCCATAACCCTTTAGTTCAGAGTACCTGGAAAGAACTTACCTTGCAGCTAGTGCAGATAAATCTTGAAAGCAATCTCTTAAAAGTGATAAAACTATAAAGCACAATCAGACTTGGACATTCAGTCAGTCTCATTACAGCCCAGTCGGCAGTAGTAGCGAAACAGCATTACACAAGCCTTTTAATGTGAAATCAAGGAGACTTCTAAGTAATGGCATGATAGACATGATTGACAGGATTGAGTCATGCATTGTTTCCTGAATTCCCATTGGCTGTTGCCCTCCGCATGCAAGAGTATTTTGTTATTGAACAATGACCTCATTCTAAAATGGCTGCCAAAAGACCTTTTTGGAAAATATCTTAATTACAGAGAAAGACTGACTTGGCCAGGGGCTCATTTTAGAGCAAGGCTCAATGCGGCCTCATAGCACAAGGCACTCCACTAGAGCACACTGACATCTGCTGAATTACTTGATGGAATTTGGCAACGTGTTCCAGTCCTCTGAAGCATCGTCAACACTGAATAATGTTGATTCAGCCTTTATAAAAAATTGAAGTTCCTCATTCTAGCTTCATGAGTAGTATGTTTTCCAAGTTATGGGCACACGTAAGACTAGGAGTTTAGTAACAGTCAGTAAGATGTCGTTAGTCGTAAGCAGTACAAACGACAATGCAGTGTTTATGGAGTATCAAAGCGGGCCAACTGCTTGTCCCAGGGCACCCCAAAAATCACTGCACTTTTCTTCCCTGAAAACAGTCTGTATAAACAAAACAATCTGGGGAGGATACAACAGAGTGGCTGCAGCCCACCCTGCTTTGGTCTGTCACCATGAGACACTTCCAGGACAATGTGATCTTATGAGAATCCTTGTCCTTTTTCATTTCCCAATTCCCATATTCTCATCCACGGCACCAAAACTTCACAGAGAAGATATGCAAAAAAAAAAAAAATTCTTGTGCTCATGCATACCCGCACAAACACACACACACACACACACACACACACACACACACACACAGACACACACACTCACACACACACACACACACACACACACACACACAAGTAAGTTTCTCTTTTATTTGTTTGTGAGGGACTCCATCTGTCAGTGCACAGAAGAACAGTCATTAGTCAACTCCACACACATGGGACCCAGTTCCAGTCAAGCATTAGTTCTGAGCAATGTCCAATAAGTTACTTGACAAATTTATTGGTGTCATATCAGTCATGGATCGCGATTGTAAATGGACTTTTCAAGGAAACATGAATTTTGGCCATATTTTACTCTTGTGAGCTGTGCATCATCAATAAGCAGAAAAGCACATGGACAAAGTAGAAGCAAATGATTTACTCCCAACTCTAAAATGGATGGCTCTATATAGGCAATGGCAGTGACTCAAGAAAAAGAAACGTCATAGCCTGTGTAACCATCAAAGGATACATCATTTAATCTATGTAATTAAAGTTATGCTGGTGCTCAGCGCATCTTATTACACCTTTAGATCACATTGTGTCAAAAAGCTTTGCCCAGAACGTTGTGATATTATGAATCAGACTCAAATTTGAGTCATCCTAGAGGACGCAACAATTATAGGCTAATTTTCAAACAATTTTTTCTTTTAAAACATTTGGAAAAGTTGTTTTCTTGAAGATGGTTAAGTTTTTAAGCACAAATCATATTTTTGACGTTTTTGAGGTTTTTCAGTCAGGTTTTAGATCCAGTCATAGCACTGACTTTGCACTTTTAAAGTGACAAATGATTTGCTATTGGCAGTAGATGCTGGGAGCAGGGCTGTTCTTGTTTTATTGGATTTAAGTTCTGCCTTCAACACTGTGGATCATACCTTACTCTTTGCACATTTTGAATGTTGTGCAGAATTAATCATTCTCTGTTAACACTGCAATTGTTTTTCCTTCCTGTTGCTAATTCTGAACTTCCCCAAGGGTCCATTTTGGGTCCCATTTTATTATCAGTGCGATCTCTTAAAAGTGACAAAACTATAAAGCACAATCAGACTTGTATATTCAATTGTTCTCATTATAACCCAGACAGCAGTAGTAGCAAAATAACATTGCACAAGACTTTAACTGTCAAATCAGGGGGACCTCTATTTTCATATAAAATATATTGTTATTTTCATTGCCTATGTCATCATTGGGGCAAATCGTTAGAAAAATTGCATTTCACTGTTACACTTTGTTGCACCTCAGTGAGTGCCCTTTCATGCAAAATCAAAATCATATGAAACTATTAGTGAAATCTCATGTGAAGAATAGAAAAATACAACTATTGACAGAAAACCTTTGTAAATGGTAAAGAAAAATAGTCACAGACATCATGAGTAACCTCTACAAGGCAGGGTACAACAATCCACTCTTCAAAGGCTTTGAAAGCAGAAATATAGAGGCCATAAAACCTTTGCTCTTCAGCAACAAGAATCATAAAAATGAAACATGTACATAGATAGTTTCTGGAAAAAAGGTTTTATGTACAGATGAGACAAACATTCATCTCTACCAAAGTGACATGAAGAACCAAGACTGGAGAAAAAAAAGTATGCTCATGATTCAAAACATACAAGCTTAACTGTGAAGCACAGTGGAGGTAGTGTCATGGGCTGGGCTTGCATGGCTGCTTTTGGACAGCCTGAATAATCTTCATTTATTATGTTACTTAGCATGAAAGCGGAAGAATTAATTAAGAAGTCTACATGTTTTTCTCTTTCTGAATAATTAATAATAAACAGGAACTTTATTTAACAACATTACCAAGTTAACAAAAGATTTTGTATGGGGCAAAAGTTTAAGATTTTGCATTGGCAAAGTTGATTTACTTTAAAACTTACTGTTTCAATACTTTTGCTTCCTTGAAAATGTAGGGGGTCAGATACAAAGATTACGCTCTGTGTAATTTAACAAATGTGAATGTAAATATCAGCAAATAAAATCTGAATTTCTCATCTCATATTCATCTTTTGATTAGATTTTTTTTTTTTATCAAATTGCGTTAGTACCTGGCAAAAACAAATTAATTGGCCTTGCTGTTCCAAAACCATTGTACATATAACAATAGAAAAAATTAGAGAATAATAGACAAATTTAGAAATTTTCCATTACATAAAAGGTACATACGCATCCAATTGCCAAAATGAGTTTTTGCTTGTTTACTTGTTTGTTTAGTTTTGTTTGCATAATTTATTCATAAAATCAGTGGAGGAAACTACCTTGTAGACATGCCAGTCCTGGAAGTGGCTTTAATAAGCACCTACCTGCCTTGTTACCATTAGTAGGAGGCATGTGTTAGAGTCAGTGAGGTCCACTAGCGTCACAGCTGACAATGACACACAACGTGCCAGACGACTGACGGAACGTTCAAGGCTTTTTTAGAATTTTGGTGTGGGATGAGTAATTGTGTTATCACCACCTCATACTTGAAAGTTCAGAATGTGCCAAACTGAAACAGAACATTCATTAACAATCAGCTTATGAATCAACCAGTCTCCTTCAAAGTAAATTAAGAATTTAGGCTGTCAGTTGTCAGCCTTGCAGAGGCAGTGAGATCACAGAGTAGAAACACCACACAATGAGAAAGGTCACGCTGCATGCTAATGTTGGCAAGCATGATGTATTTGAGTAAGTGTGTGTGTGTGTGTGTGTGTGTGTGTGTGGTTATGTGGTTGTAAGACAATCGAATGCAAACTATATTTTGATAGTTTTTTGAATACAATTAAAAAATCATTTAAAAGTTTCCAAAAATCATATAGAGATATTTAAACATTAATTAATTATAAGTAATTAATATGGAACAAATCATTTAAAAATGAATAAATATGTAATTAATTTAAATTATTTCCGCTGCTTCCATTAGGGGTCGCCACAGTGAATCAATCATATCCATTTCTTCCTGTCCTTTGCATCTTCTTCTTCAAACTGATCATCTGCATTTCCTCTCTCATAAGCCTGACACCTATAAAGCTCTTCTTTGGTCTTCCTCTTTTCCTCTTTCCTGGCAACTCCATCCTCAGCATCTTTCTCTCAATACATGCCCAAACCCACGTAATATCGCTTCTCTAACTTCGTCTCCAAAATGTCCAACCTGAGCTGTCCTTCTAATATACTCATTTCTAATCCTGTCTTTCCTTGTCACATCCAACAAAAATCTCATCATCTTTAAATTTGACAACTCCAGCTCTGCTGCTTGACACTGACCATGTCACTGTCTCCAATTCATATAGCATAGCTGGTCTCATTTACCATCCTGTAAGCCATTCCTTTCACCCCACCTTCAGCTCTACTGCCTGACCTTTTGTCAGCGTAATTTATTTAAGATATTTGTATTGATTTCTGTACAAACTTCAGTTCAAACTGCAGTTCATTTAATTTCATTATAGATACAAATTTGCCACACTTAGTGTTTTGTACAAAAGATTTTTCCTAACTGTCACAACTATCTGAAATGTTGTGAAAATCTGTAATGTGTAAATTATATTATATTTAAATTATACAACATTCATCACCAATATCATAAAAAGGAACTAAAATCAGACTAAATTTAATCTCAAGAGCCACCTGTAAGACATAATGCCTTAGTGAAAATTTTCTCCTTTACACAATAAAGTACTGAGGATAGAGAGGGTAACCTATTAGAGCTTGAAAACAAGTGAGGGCTCTGATTCATGCTGGGACCACTAAAGCCGCCTGCCACTCAGTCCTACTGAAGACGGCCCAGACAAAAGGGCCTGTTTACACTGGCCTGGAATAAGAAAACGATAACCTGCAAGAGACGGAGGCCACCATGGCATGGACCGAACAAAGCAATTTGATTGGGCAGCATTCAGCTCTAAAAGGTCTTTTCCTTTTCTGAAGATCATCATAGAAACAAAAATGCAACATTGTGGTGACTGAAAGAGAAGGTGAAACATGAAATTTGGATACATGCCAATTTCAGTGTTTTCCCACTGAGTTCTTATGAATGAGTTGAGCTGGGTGTCCCAGAACATAGATACATCCAATAAAATTTCAGTGAGTTTAGCAGAGAAATAATCAAACTGATGGTTTGTAAAAATAATAAGAATAGTAGTGCATATTCTTTCTTTTTCCACACTTTGGTTTTACATCACTTTAGTAGATTAATCTCTGTCTTATTTGTTTATTTCAGAAACTGTTAACCTCATGTATGTACTTTTTTCAGGAATGGTTTGAATGCTGGTATGGTATGTATATTTCTCCTCTCAAAGTCCTCTTTGAACAGTGGATTATGAACCCCACTCATGCCCAGTGGAGGTTATTCATGAAGACACTGACTGTTTTAAGTTTCTTTACCAATTTCACAATTTGTCGGTGATTGTTGTTTTTCTTCACTGACCATTTTGATGCCTGTTTCTTTTTACATGAGTGGTTTCCTTCTTTTTCAGGATAATGGGGCAGTGGTGGCCTTGTGGGTAGGGCGTTAGCCGCATGATCGGAAGATCAGGGGTTCAAACCCATTCCCGATAGGTTGCCCTGAGGTACCCTTGAGCAAGGTGCCGTCCCCGTCACTGGTCCCCGGGCAGCTTTCAATAGCTGCCCACTGCTGCATGGGTTTGAGTGTGCCTGGGTTAAATGCAGAGGTCCAATTTCGTTGTGGTTCATGTGTGCTGTGCTGTGACCTTGCAATGACAAGGGTTGTCACTTTCATAATGAGCTACAGTCAGTTTTGGAAGAATAAAATCACTGTTTCATGCATAGTATTGTGTCGTTTGTCATTTGAGGAGTGTTTAATTTGTTTCAAACAAAAGCTAAGTGGAAAGCGTGATGCATGGCAGAAATTCAGCAATTTTACCAATACACACAAACATGTGCAGCAGAGGGCAGCTTTTGAAAGTGCCCAGGGAGCAGTGACGGGTACGGTACCTTGCTTAAATGTACCTCAGGGCAACCTACTGGTCTGGGATTCAAACCCTTGACATTCTGATTCTGGGGCCAACTCCCTAAACATTAGAACAAAATGCCTAACAAAAGGTACAGTACAGCCTAATTTATCACTCAGTATAAATCATGTTAAAATTCTTCAGTAAAGGAGCATGCACTACAAAACATCAACCACATCACATACTGCTGCCACACCACCCAAAGATATGGCACAGACAAGATGTCTTGTTCTGGTTTCGTTAGGCATGCTCAGACAGATTTAATTGCAGGATAGGATTAAAAGGATTCTGTGTCCAACTTATAATGAGAAGAATCCAAGGAAGCAGTGACATAATGATATTCTAGCTCACTTCAGTCAGGCACATGGGGTTGGAGTACACCCTGACACACTGTCATGGAAGGTGTGTGGGAATTGCTGTTTGATATAACTGGTTTCTTGAAAGAAAAGAAATAAACCCTCAGGTCATAATGTTTAAAGGTCCTTTATTGCACAATGACAGCTTTCATCACTTTTGTATTGCTTTAACTGGGCCTAAATTACAAATGATCATAACATCTAAATATTTCTGCAAAACATACAATAACTAAAGCATATAATATTTCATAAGGTGTGGCGTATAATGTGCAGTGCATATACATGACTCGTATTTAAATAAAATTCCTTTCTAAAACCCCTTCCTGCCATGGCCTTTACGAACATATGGATTTATCCATCCATCCATTTTCTGCCGCTTGTCCCAAACGGGGTTGCGCTGGAGTCCAACCCAGCGCACACAGGGCGAAGGACGGGGGACGCACCCTGGACAGGTCGCCAGCCCATTGCAGGGAGGAGCGTGACGGGGACAGCACCTTGCTCGAGGGTACCTCAGGGCAACCCATTGGGAAGGGGTTTGAACTCCTGATGCACCAATCATGTGGCCAACGCCCTAACCACTAGGCCACCACATGGATTTATGTTCATTTTAAAATTTTGGTTTGGTTAATGGCTACATTTTTTATGATTATGTTTCATAATTAGGTGATCATTGGGTGTTCTTAAGGGGTGTCACAGTTTCCACAGAGCCCCAGCCATGGCCATAGTCCCGGTCTCCGGACTTCTGATCCGGAACTTCCAATCAACCACACACCCCAGTCATCACACTAAGTCCCTCGTACCTGGCCAGCCATCTACTTAAGGAGTGCCAGACCGACCCAGACTTGTCCATTCTTTGTTCTGAGTGTTGGTTCTGTTTTGTGTGTCAAATAAAGTAATAAATTGCCGCCGAGAACTTGTGCCTCACTTTCCTCCTTTCCAGTCATGACAAAGGGGAGGTTAGTGTTGTATCTGGTTCAGGTATTAGGTATAATCACTGAATACAAATGAGTCAGTACAGTACACTGAAGTTGGCAACAATCTAATAAAATTACAAATGCAGAAAAAGCTATTACTAAAGCTTGAGATGTTTTTACAATCCAGCTGCACATTTGCTTTTTCAGCTCTCCACTTTTAGATTTTACCCATCATGTCCTCCCTTCAGTCTAACAGCTACCACTGAATAGAGAATTCGCTCACCAAAGGCTTTAAATTCTTTTTTTTTCCCACATTATCAATGCAATGTCTATTTACAAGTTAAACACAAATAGTAAATATATTGTTATTTGCACTGTGCTTAGGGGTCGCTGTGAACACATTCTCTGTAGCTGAGTTGGCTATATGCTAACAAGAATAGCAGAGAGCTAATATTTAAAGACAGCAATGTTTAAAGTCTCAGATATCTGAGGTTATGTTAAAAATCCGTAATGATCATTATCACAGCAGTGGTAAGTTGTTTAACAAATTATAATCATTCATAAAGATAAAGCCAGGGAAAAAGTCAGCATTGCTAAGTTAGCAATAGCATGCATGAAATTATTGTAAAAATACAAGGAACAGTGGAAATATCAATGAATATATATATATGCACCACAATGAAATTACACCTCTGCATTTTAACAATACACGCAAAGCAGAGGGCAGCTACTGAAAGTGCCCGGGGAGCAGTGATGGGTACGGTACCTTGCCTAAGGGTACCTCAGGGCAACCTACTGGTCTGGGATTCAAACCCATGACCTTCTAATGCTGCAGCCAACTCCCTAAGCACTAGGCCACCACTGCCCCAACCATTGTAATAGATGAGCAAGCCACCTCTACAAGCTTTAAGTGCCTATGACCCTTTGGCTGGTTCACCAGTAGTGCTTCCATGGACCACTTTTACTAGTTACAATATACCTAATAAAGGTACAGCATAATCATTCATGAAGATATAGCAAGGAAAAAAGTCAGCATTGTTAAGTTATAGCATGCATGAAATTATTGTAAAAATATAAGGAACAGTGGGATCTGGGGAGTTGGCCACAGGATCGGAAGATTACCAGTACCACCAGTACCTTACCAGTAGGTTGCCCTGACTTACCCTTGAGCAAGGTACTGTACATGATGACATCCTGACAGTCTTACCTTACTTCTATAAAAAATTAAATGAAAAATGAAAATAAATAGCCAGAAGATGTAAAGCGACTAGCAAAATAATATAATCGTTTATAATGTAAGAGCAAAAAGCAAGAAAGGCTTGTCATCTTATTATAGGATAGGATATCATCTTATTATAGGATATTTCAAAACATATGATAACAGGTCTGATGGGATTTTAAAAAGTCTTTGCTTAAGATGCTTTTTCTGAAGTGAGATGTGGAAATCACCCACCAAAGGCAACCATGCCAGAATCATGTAATCGTGCCAGAATCATCAATCATGTAATGCAGGATTTGCCATTAGCCATACTATTTTTGACTGTTTACCAATTTCTGCTTTGACAACATTGACAGATCTGCTCTGGGTATTCCAGTATTAAATCTTGTTAGACTTATCAATAAAAGGTAGTAATAGTACATTTGTCTCAGACTATTTCTTGTTATTCACACTTTGGATGTTTCAGAAGCAGCTTTGCATAGGGGTCTGGCTACACAATTTAATGTTCATTTAAGCAATGTTAGGGAGCACCATAGAGATAATTTTGATAAAGTCAATGTAAAATGAAGTGAATACAAGTTCCCAAAAATGTAGTTTATTATATTGTTATATTCTTGAAAATATACAATCATTCTTAGATTTCAGGCATATCTTGCTCAGCGGTTCCTCAGGTGCACCTATTGGTCTGAGACCTAACCATTAGGCCACCATTGGTCATGAGAGAAGGAGATCAGTTTATATACTGTAACAATACTTTTTGTTTAATGAAAATGTTATAAAAATCATTTTTACAGTACTTCTTAAAGTTAAAATTGTGCTTTGATGGATTTGCTAAAAATTTTATTGAGACATGCACATGAACCCAGTCACATGGCAGAAGTTTAAATGGTCACACTGATTTCAGTCACAAAGGTATGCCAATACATTTTCTAAATAAAGGTTCTTTTTAACCTACATATTATACACAAAATAGTTTCAAATACGAGACAAACTAGAACTGAATTTGTGAAACAATTGCACAGACTGTGCATGCATTCTGTGCTGCAATCTCATACCACGGATTAAAGTGTTATTCTGATGGTAAACAATTTCTAGCGCATGCTCAAAGCTTGTATCTGTTACTTCTTTTCAGACCTTAACACAAATGTACAGCTGGTTTTAAAAAACTGTGTGAAACAGATGCCCAACCAGCTGCTAAACTAAGTCAAGTGGAATATGCAATCTGCTTCACATGTAACTATCTTGAAATTTTTTATAATTATGATATGAATGATGATAACTGTGCAGTCTGTTTAAATCATTAAATGTTACACAACTGCAGGTCAGGATCAAAGCAAATGTTTTTATTTTTTATTTATTTTGATAGCCACTTAATTCATCTCATATAACATTGTTTTAAATTTGGTTATTCGCGATATATTTTCTTCCATTACCATTTCCCCAAGAGGGCATGAGTAAAATATCACAAGACATCAATGAAACATAGTATACAATTAATCACATGTTTTGCAGCTGTGGAATTGAGTGCATTTCTATTGCACAGTAAAAATACATTTATTAGACACAATCTGCTTTAATACAGTCTTGTGAGACAAGTTAAAGAAAGGTGTCACCTACACATAGGTTTTAAGTTTATGGAGTAACATATTGGGAATATGCTGAGATTGGTTAAAAGAAGTCATTCTTAAACTGTAGGTGGTGGCTGTCTAGAAACTCTTGCAGGGATAGAAACATGTCTTGTTGTCAAAACAAGTCCCAACACATCCCCTGAGCAATATCATCCTAAAGTAGTGCAGATGAATTCTAAAAGTGGAGAAGTACTCACATTACATTGCCACGATGCTATTCATGGTCTTTACCCAATGACATTAACAGGAACCTAAGGGGTTACAGAGAGGGTGACAGGCTGTCTTCTTCTGACTCCACTTGAAGAGGATGGCCAGCCATTAACAGAGTATATTACATTGCTCTTATCCTGATGACAACTTCAAGGAACTCTTTGAGAGTGCTTGGCGCTATGGACAGATTCATAGGAGGAGAGTGATGGATACCTTGAAGACTGCAATAACAGATAGTAATAAAACCAAAACTACTGGAGACTGAGCTATAAAAACACTGTGATGGTTCACCAAAAAAGGCTCTGAGGCACTTTAGAGTTCCAATAGGAAACAAAACAAGACAATAGGTTACCCTGATACTGTTATATTAAACTGTATAAAATTCAGCCTAGACATTTGCACGAAAGTCCTTTTTCTTCGTTACACACACACACACACACACACACACACACACACACACACACACACACACACACACATGCAAACAAATACTATAGACACATAATCAGTGTGTGCAGTTAATTCTTGAAGTTGATGAGTTGAATTACTAAGTTAGAGGATCTCCATAAAAGGAGTGGTTATTTTATTGTAAATATGTGGTTATATATTATTGTAAATAAAAAAAAATTGGTATAAAATTTGTGAACTGGTGACCCGGTCATGGGGCTCAGTGCTCATGGGAGTGAAGGCAAGTGTAACTGCTCAAAAAATGTTTGCTTTGATAGAAAGGTGGCAAAAACACAGTGTATCACAACTCCTAGGGCAGAAGTGGCCTAGTGGTTAGGGAGTTGGCTCCAAGTTTGGAAGGTCATGGGTTGGAACCCCTGGCCAGTAGGTTGCCCTGAGGTAGACTTGAGCCAGGTACCATCCCCATCACTGCTCACAGGGCACTTTCAATAGCTGCCACTTGCTGCACATGTGTGTATGGGTTAAATGTAGAGGCTGCATCTCTTTGTGTTAAACTGTGTGATGTGCTCTGTACTCACAATGACAAGTTGTCACTTTCACTTCACTTTTCACTTTCACTCAAATCGGCCTCTGTAGCAACAAATCAGTCATAGTGCCCATGTTGACCTGTCCACAGCCAGAAGTGGTACAGTGGAATAGGTGGAATAGGCCCGGTTTGATAAATCAGCTTTTCTAATAAAGCCAGGTGCATGTGATGGCACTATGGTAAGTAAGCAAGTCACTGGAAGCTGTCTGATGCTCTGGTAGGAAACATTCGGTCCTGGAATTCATGTGGAAGTTACTATGACACAAGCCTCTGACTCACTCATAGTCATATTTTCATAGTCACTTGTACTAATTAGGGTCATGGGGGTGTTAGAGCCCATCACAGCTCTTACAGGATGATCACAGGGCAGACACCCAGACAAACTCCCTCACACCTACTGGCAATTTAGCATCTCCAATCCACCTAACAAGCATGCGTTTGGACCATGGAATGGATGTTAGTGGGGACCCGGACCCAGACCTGCCTGGGAATCTAATCCAGGACCTTCTCACCTTGAGTCCAAAGCACTATCCACTACACCACCATGGTGCCCTGACACAGTGGCCTTTTTGGGCAGGTAACATAATGCAAAAATCAAGTATGAGACACATAACAATAAGTGCAAGGTTTTGATCACAAATTCCCCAGATCTGCGATATGTGTAAACTGATCCTTAGACATGCCACATTGCAACTTACGGGGCTTAAAGTAGCTGGTGCTTATGTATCACGCAAGATACCATAGCAACCCTCAGAGATCTTACAGAGTTCATAACACATCAGAGCTGTTCTGACAGCATGAAGGGGACCTACACACTATAAGGCAGGTGGTTTAAATGTTATGGCTAAAGGGTATTAACTCTGAAGTAATTAATCCAATTAAACCTAAAACCAGATGGGGATACCAGATGTTTTATTTCCTCTCTACAGGTTTTCTCACAACAGCAAGGCACAACAAAGCAGTTAAACTGATGTTTGACACAAAATAAACCAGAAAGAAGAAAGCAAGTGCTGTAGCCCCACTCACTCATTTACTTCATTATGTAATTGCTTTATTAAAAGAGAACATAAGACAGGAAACGGAGCTCAAGTGCTGTACACAAGTGCAACTTGCTTCCTCCTTTGGTAAGAAAGAAAGCTACCAAGGAATGGAGTGGGGGTGAGTGGGAAGATGTTAGGTGTTTTAAGTGCAAGAGTGGCTGACCGTGTCGGCCTTTTGTGTCCCCAGGGAGCAGAGTGCATCCTCTGTGTGCCCCAAACTCCCACAGGCCTCATTCAAAGGTAATGTACCAGACAGCACAGATTGCTTACTTTAAATGTTCTCTAGCTGTCTGAAGCATTCCACTCCTTGCTTGTCCTCCCATGCTCTGTAACGAGAGCCAAGGGGAACAGCTTCTGATGCCTAATGCTAAACCAGGAAAAGAAAAAAGGGAGAAAGTGGTACTTTCTCACACAGGTGACTGAGTGAGAACAACCTCTGACCCTTTTGCTTTTGTGGCCCACCTAGTGATTTACTCTAAGCAGTGCTAATTTTGACAGTTGGGTTTGATTAAGTCTTTGTTTTAGTCCTTTGACTAAATGCATATAAGACACATATTTGTGTTTTTTTGTCATTTGATCATTACTTCTGCAGTCTATTTTTAGTCTAAACTATTAAATTTTTCCGTCTTCTTTCCCTTTTATGTCAATTAAAGTGAGGCTACAGTGAAGTTACAAATTCTTAACTAAATGATTTTTTATTCATTTTAAATCAGTTTGCTTATTTAACACCCGCTCTTCTACCCAACTGCATCTGACAGAAGAAGCAGGGTTGAAAATTTGAATTAGCTCTGTATCAATACAGTAACGTAACCAAAATTTGTCATTTAAATGTTCAGGCCCAAGGTGTGTCAGCCTAGTATGCCAGATTACCAGTCCATCTCTGTTGAAAATTAAGTGGAGCTAAATCTAACAAAGCTTACTATCTGTAAATATAAAGAAGGTTTGTGGAATTTCTCCCTCGTTTCTGCAACTACTCTTTTTGTGGTGGACTTTTTTTTCAGTCGTTAAATAGCTAAAATGTGTCCACAAATCATTTCTTTTCCTCTTCACAGATTTATTAAAAGTCACAGATTTATTAAAAGAAGTAACCAGTGTTCATTATCAAGACAGTGATAATACCTGAAGTCAAATGTGCTAGCATTATCTTTAATTTAGAGTTAACTAGAATTATCTTTAATTAATAAATTAGTTGACCCAAATTTGCATGCCATTTGTATTGCTTTTTCTTACTTACTTTTGCTCCATCACATTTTATCATGTCTACCTGGTGAATCGTTTTCAGAGAGTTTTCAGAGGACTATATACTTCCACTCACTCTACCACTATGCTCATGGAGAGGGTTGGAGTGCTGTGAAATGAGGCGGTTAAGACCAGCACACGGCCTCTTTAGACCCAATGAGGAGAATCCACCAGCAACTAACCTCTTTTCTAAAGGACCATTATTCCTCAGGTTTGACTCAAGGAGCTGGGGGTGTTGGGAAGTCTAAATTAGGGACAGAACAGTTGAAAAGTTGTTTGTTTGTTGCACACATTTCTCAGGGGTAGCAGAAATGTTTATAAATGTCAGGGCCATATTCACTGTGCTCCCCACACCCAGTTAAGGTGATAAAAGTGATAAAGACGGGAATAAGATGGGGTTCTTTATTGGGGTTGTTTTTCAAGAAAGTGTGTTCTGGAACCCTGCGGTGAAAGTGAGTATTTTTTGTCATTGTGAAAAACGCCACAGCTCACAGTGGACCAAAACGAAATTCTACCTTTGCTTTTCAACCAAACACCATGCAGCAGAGGGCAGCTATTTAAAGCACTTTGGGAGCAGTGATGGAGATGGTACCTTGCTCCCAGGTACCTCAAGGCAATCTACTGGTCTAGGATTCGAATCCATGACCTTCTGATCCTGGGGCCAACTCCCCAACCACTAAGCCGCCTAGGCCACCGCTGAAGTGACTATTAATGATTTCTTCTGGAGCATTGTACAGGAGTACAGAAGAGAAGTGAAGAAACATATTTACACTTTTGATATTTACACAGAACACATTTCATCTATGTGTGTTTGACACACCACACTAATGAATGGATTTCTAGCAAGAAATACATTCATTTCTACCCACCTTTGATTTACACATTATCATTACTTACATAATAACACATAAATTAAGAGATTTTCCACTTTAAGATAGTATATGGCCTCAGGCAGTAAAATGCCTTTGGTGACAATAGATGGCAATGATAGTAGTTTTCAACCACGCAAATCGATAGTATTGTGAAATCTGATGCAGCAAAACATCAACTAAAAGACAAGGCTCATGAGCTCTTGAAATATTTCATGTTCTGTTTAAAGACACAGTCTGAGAACAACACAGCGCAAAAATCTTATCGGATATGAAACATTTGGTATGTTGTTTGAAAGCTTTATTTGATAAACAAATTCATTAAGAAGGTATTTAAGGATGAGGGATCCCTGATCTAATTTTAAAAATGTTTGTCTATGATATAATGGCTGTAATTACTGTCACCACTGGGGTTTGAACCAAAAGTGACCTACAAATTTAGGTCCCTTAATATAGCATTTCAGAAGAATCTCAGATAAATAGTGCTGATTGCGGATCAGTTTCCTGTTCTTTTTAATGGAGCTGTAATTATTTGTACAAATCTAGTTTCATGAAAATTGGTCCTGAACAAACAAGTAGGGCAGCGGTGGCCTAGTGGTTAGGGACTATTGTAAGGCCATGGGTTTGAATCCCAGACTAGAAAGTTGCCCTGAGGTACCCTTGAGCAAGATTCCCTCCCCTTCACTTCTACTTGGGCGCATTTAATAGCTGCCCCCTCCTGCACGATGCGTAAGGGTGAAAAGCAGAGGTTAAACTTTGTTGTGTCTCACTGCTGTGCTGTGTTTCACAATGGCAAGAAGTCACTTTCACTTCACAAAGCCAGATGTATGAACATGCCATGCAAAGCTTTTCCGTGTTATCCATGCAGATGGAACTTTCATCATGAATGATTACATAATAGGTAGCATAATAATAAGAACACAGTGAATAAAATCAGCATGACAATGTATATTTCAGGGAGGCTCTGGAGTGCTGCAATGGATTTCCCATGGTATGGTTTATGTGCTATGATGTGAGCAGTTATTTTGTAAGAAAGTTGATACATGTGGTTCTCAACCTGTTCATGAGGACAACAATGTACATGGTATTAGGAGAATGCACTGTAAAGAATTTCAAGCTACAAAAATAATCCACTTTTTAAAACTATAAAAAACAGTTTTTATAGAATTTAAAATAGCATTAGTTTACCATTGAACCGTATCACCATAGATTACCCTTTTTTGTGCATTTATTTGTAGCCACAACTAAGAAGTTTAAATCTGTCCTGGTTAAAACATAAGTTCCCCAAGAAGCAAACAATAAAAACAGTTTTATTTAATGAGTGGTTTCACTCCAGTGTTAAAAGTCATATCTGCATCAAGTATATATCAGCAGTAAAGCTTTATAAAAGGGGGAAGTCAGCAAAACTGTACTGTACTAACTAAAGGAATTAAAAGCACACCTTGAAATTAAACTTCATAAGCATTTGTATGAATCTTTGTTCCAAACGCTGTACATCTTCCATTCTTGTGCAAGTGCATGCCAAGTAAGAGCCAAATATAGTTTTGTCTCTGTTGGTAAAAAAAATCCGCTTCAATATCAATATGGTGTCTTCTTTTCAGTTACTGTCAGGGTGGTCAGTAGGATTCAAGTCAGATTATCTTTTTAAAAAGTACCATCCATTAGGTTTGGAGCCATTTACTTGAATATAGGTAAAGAGTATATTTAAGATATCCTGCTGCTTTTACTCTTAGCAGTAAGATCATGAATAAAGACAGCCACTACCTCTCACGCGCAAGGTGGTACAACTGAGCATTTTTTTTTCCAATACTTTCTACATTCCATTCCATTTTCTCCCTTTATTTATTCATATGATTTTACTCTGGCTCTTTTGATCTGATTTAAATGTATATATCCTCAAATGATTCATTTCCTTCTAAAAAGGCTTTAAAAGACTTTTAGAATTGTACTAAGTCATTTAAAATGTTCAGTACTATTGCCTAGAAAAATGCCATTTGAAAATTAAGGTGACCAAATACAGGCTCTTAAAATCACTTGGTTAACCTTTAATCCTATTCCGTAGACCACTATCACAGCTCACTCATGTATTTACATACATCTGGGGTCATTTTAAAATAAGCAGGTACAGTGTTATTGGAGATATTTTGTGACCAGCCACTTTAGCATCATAGAACACGTGACCACATAACATTAGTAGGGTGAATGCTAAAACATCCAGAGACATCACTGATAAGGACATCATTGCAGAAGAAAAAAAGCTGTGAAGCTCAGTGTCATTGGAGAGGAATCTGAAACCCATGTAAATGCCAGGAGTAAGACGATATACAGCTTGCCGTGCACTTGTGATCAGATGACCTGAGATGGATGTTGGTGCTAGCTATGAAGTTTCATGCATTTGACAATTTGTCCAGAAAGCACAGAGAAACCACTGCTAGTTAATAATAGACCATCATATCTAAGTAATGTTGAAAAAAATGGACAACGAGAAACTAATCTCAGTTTGTACAGAATAGAACATTCAGTTTGTACAAAATACGAAACACTTTGGGCCTTTAAGTTATTTCATCTTAATACACTGCACTTTGCAGAGCCATTAAAATCATAACGCTTCCCCTTTACCAGCCACTCACAGCTTGCTGTTACACATGAGTGCATAAAAATCTAGGCAGTGTATTACAGGCAATTTCCACAGATGAAACTATTTATATTATAGTCCTGTGTTTTGTGAGGCGATAACTTTCTCCATCACTCACCTAGCACACCAATTTCCACCTGGAAGCACTTCAAGTATGTGACAGGAGGGATATTTCGGCAGCTTCATATTCTCTGCATGACAGTGTAATTCCTTTTGCCCTGCAGCCATGTCTGCAAAACTCAGACAGTTTACATGTTCATATAGATACGCCCTATTGAGGGAATAAGGGTGCAGTCATTATTATCATACACACAAAAGTTATCCCAGTCTTAAAAAAAAAAACAAAAAAAAACGGACTCTGGTGCACAATCCTTCTTCTTCTCAACCATTCAGGAGTTATTTTCTTTATGTTGTTGTCAGAACAAGAACTCTCAAAAAATCCAAGTGTAAAGAAAAATAAAAAACTCCATTAAAGTTTTAACGTAAAAGAATATTCATTTCTATCCGACCATCGTCCTGAATCAGAATCGGAACTTCATTGATGTTCAGAGGAAATTTCTAACATTGTCAAAGTGTAAAATGTGACTGGTAACAAAATAAAATGCCAAAAGTAGAAAGATAAAGTTTGAGGTTATAGTTTGAAAAAACTGAAAGTGATCTCCTTCATGTGCAAGGCTGCCCAGCAGACTCCGTCATGATCATTAATATAAAGGTTTTGCATGCAGATCACAATCTTTTATCTCTTTTCAGCATTCAAAGAGTGAAAGATAATCCATTCATGAATGTCTGGCCTAAGCTGAAGAAAAGAGATGAGCTGACATCCCTGTGCCATGTGGCCTGCCTGTTTGACAGCATGAGTATTCTGACACACTGTATTCTGACACTATAGTTTAGACAGATCCAGTGCTTTGCAGTGAAAAATGTTCTTTTTTTATAGGTTTCCAAATAAATTTTAACATTGTCTGTTAAATTTAAAGTGATATGTGAGTAATGTTTCCTTAAGTAAACAGTAGCAGTGATTTGTATACAACTAGTGATATACGTATGGTCTCTATGGAAGGTGAAGCAATGTCCGGGCCAAGGCCTGCAAAACAGGCACAGAACAGGCTCCATGATGTAAACATTGATGCATTTTATGCAACAGAAATTCCCTCCATCTATTTACTGCCATCTATCGAGCAACTGTGCTTCAATAGAGTTTAGAGCAGAGGAAAGCTGCATTTCACACCAATAAAAAACAAAAAGGTACTCAGAGCTTATTTACTGAACACCTAAAAGGGCTGTAAGATTTTTTGTCACACATAAGGTACTTCTCATTTGGTTGCCTGATCAGGTCAATGTAATGGATGAGGCATGAGAGGAAAAGCTTGATGTGGGAGAACATTAGTTAGCCATGTCTGGAAAGGGGCGGCATTGCTTAACTTGGGTCAGTGGACAAACTGATTGCAAAGTCAGGTTGCTTTCATCTGTGCTGGTGGCTCCTCCTCAAAGCCCTGTTATTGGATTCACACTCGCCAATTAGCACAGATCAGTCAATTAGCTTCTGGCAAGCTGCCCTGACACATCACATGGCACCTGCTTTACATTAATGCTGCCTGACAGCATCATGGATCAATAATGATCATGTAGGAGGTATGGAAGAGGCCAACAGACCAACCCCTTAAACCTACCAAAGACACACACCAACCCAAGAGCTTTGAATCACAGAGGAAAGCAACAGAAAATACATGTCAAGAGAAAATTAGTAAACCTGTTAGCAAAATGATTTTTAAATGAATCTTATTCTTTATATGCATATTACATGCAAGTAAGGTAAAAAGCAAAAGTTGGAAGCAGCGTAGTTAGGAACATTTGGAAGAACACATTTTGTCTTCATGTCTTTGGGCCCTCGATATTCCCAGCATGAAAATGTGACGATACTTCTCAATAGAATCTATGTGTTATGATCCTGAATGAATATCATGAGAGATAAAGGACTCTATCCAAAGTCTCCCTGCAAGTATCCTCTCAGGTCATCTCTCATAGTGAGAGATGAAAAACAAAAGCAAACAAGGAGGCTTTATGAAGGAAAATGTAGCCCAAGCATGGATTTCACAGAAACAGTGGAACATCTACAGTCAATTAAAATGTCAACATCTGGAGGTGGCTGTGGCATGATGGAATGCAACAGGGGAAGGAAGGTGGGAAGGAAGCCCTGCTTGTATATTCCCATAATATCAGCTAATAGGGGTTTCATAAACAAACTGCACAAGTGACTGTGACCCATTTTTGCCTGACACACTTCTGACTCATGTCATTAAATTAGCACTTACTGGTTTCTTCACCACTGTGTATACCATGCCCAAAAATGCAAGAGTAGGGTTGGTGGGTTATCTGTCTTGATTTATGAGTGATTTAAGATTTAGGAAAATGTAAGTTCTGCATTCGGTTAGTATTGTTGCCCATAGTAAAATTAGACGTGCCTAAAGCAGAGAAATGATGCAAACACTGGTCTGAAGATAAAAGATAATAAAATGAGGAAGTCTGAGAATTTGCATTGTGTTGCGATGTGCCCATGTTTTGCTTTGGTTTCAATCTTCTTTTTTTTATCTTTTTTTTTTATCACTGTGAAGGGGCGATCTTAAAAGATGCTGCCTCTAAAAAGATGAGACCTCTAGCTGCATGAGCCACAGAACACAGACACGGAAGAGTTCCCTTTATTGTTATCAATATCTCATTGGCATGCTGTGGTTTTCCTCTTCATGTTGCTTTCATATTGCATTTCCTCTCCTTATTTTCCCATGCAAAGCCATTATAAGACTTTCCAGCTGTGACCTTTTTTATAAAAGGGAGACCTTGACAGTATAGCTCTGTAAAAAGTCTGGATCCAATTTGAACTCAAGCCTTTTCAGCACGTTTAACATAAAATGTTTGCATTTAATAGACACCATACTCTCTGACATGGATTTTCATTCCTTTAAACAAGTGCTTACTTGCAGCAGAAACTGTGAAAATCATAAGTCCGACTTTGTTGTCTCAAACGGGTGAGGGGATAATGTGTATGCTGTGTTAAAGTAAGCGAGCTCAGTAGTACGTGGGCTCTGTCATTCCAAGCTCAACTCATAACACACAGCCCCAGCAGTTCTAGCGTGCAGAAAAATGACCCAGCTTTGTTGATGCTAGACACACATTTGTTTGGTTACTACGTCTAGACGCAGCTGGCCTAGGCCAGGCAAGTCAGAGCGGCACACCTTGTGTCTTGCATCTGGATGGTTTGAGCAAAGTGGAGACAAGCAGAGCAGGGTTTAACTATCAATGGCAAATAAAAAAGCCACTTAAAGGAAGCTTTCAATCCTTTCCCCTTCCTGTGGTGTCTGCCTTACATGCTGAGAAATATGTGAAGATACAGAAGGATGTTGCACGCCAAACATGAAAGAACTACAACAAAGGGCACGTTGAAATCAGCATTTTAAATCAAAGAAAAAAGCATCTATGAAGGAAGACGCTACTTGTAAAAATGTCTTCTTATTCAAGCTGCAATTAGCAGGTAGATTTTAAAGTGGTATTTACAGGGCTTTGGAGGGTTTTCTTTGCTAATGCTGCAATTAGATGTTGCTGCTTATCACTGGTTTAATGTTTTTATTTTTCCACAGCCTGAACAGCTACCCTTCAGCAAACACACCTTAAACAGAACAGCCCATTTCAGTTTGTTCCATATTAAAATTAGTCCAGTCACACACGACAAATTCCAAATACTGCTGCTGAAAAATAATTTACACTACTGTTCATTTATAGGTACACGAATACATTATTTTTTATGACATAATATTATTATTTTTAATCATCAAGCAGGTTAACTGATCTGGTGGCCTCAGAGTAGCATTCAAATAAGTTCATAGTACATTTATTTATGCATTGTACATTATATATGTGACAATAAGTCTTGAATCTTTGAAACTAGACCAAGTAAGATCTTTTTCCCATTTTCTTATATTTTTCCTTAGTTTAGAAATGTCTGCTTGCTAGATTTCTCCTACAAGCAAGATGTACGGGTGATAAAACTTGGCTAATTTAATGTTAGCACCATGAAGGCCATTCCAGCTAAATGAGAACTACACTGACTAGCACTGTGGTGGGCGGAGAAGGGAGACAAACCAAGAAACTCAAGAAAACCATTGTCTATTGGACACTAGACCATGGATAACTATGGCATCACCAAAGATTATGCTTGGAGTTAGAGGCAGTGGTTGCTTAGTGGTGAGGGTCGAGGCCTACTAGTTAGGGAGTTTGCCTCAGGATCAGAAGGTCATGGATCGAAACCCAGACCAGTAGGTTGCCCTAAGGTACCCTTGAGAAAGGTACCGTCCCCGTCACTGCTCTCCACTTTCAATAGCTGTTGCACATGTGTGTATGGGTTAAATGTGGAAGCTGCATTTCGTTATGTTTCACAATGCCAAGTTGTCACTTTAATATGTTCAAGGTGCTCAAATATTCACTTAACACTTTTCTTTTTAAAAAAGAAAGCAGATTTTTAATGTTAGGATAGGGAATAATCCTTGGAATGCATTTAATGCAAAGTTACATAGCTTTCACCCGATGATAATTTAAAAAGTGTCAAATCAATGCATTCATTATTGCACCATTAGACACAGGTGACATTTTTTAATGAGTGATTTAGTTTTCTAGTAATGCATACTACAAGTCGTACATATACTCATATAATCGCATTGGGCACTTTGATTGAAGAAGTATTGTTTTACTTTTCTACACCATTTAACGGAGTATATGGTGTTGGCAGTATTCCATGCAGGCTACTAAACCGTTTCATAGAAGAATAATTTGATTTCCACCTTCATTAAAATAGCTTTAAATTAATGGCTTAAAATTCAACCACAGTCAAAGAACAGTCAAAGATCCAGTCTATCAAAGTCTGACCTACACAACAAATTTGTGAAAGTGAATCATGGGCACATATAAGGTGATTTCAGAGGATTTCAAAGAAAGAAAGAGTTGATGCTCCTCGGGCTTGAAAAGGTTACAAAACCATCTCTGCAGTGACTCCACCAATACACATTCAGATAATGTACAATTCAAGACTATTGTAATCCTCCACAGTTGCAGCTGATCATCAAAGAACACTCCAGGAGCAAGGAGTGTAGTAGTCTACAAGGTCCCAAAGAAACCATGTAACTCTTAAGTCCATAAAGGCCTTAATCAGTCAATATGGCAGGGTTGCAAGGAGAAAGTCACTTCATTACAAAAGGAAAACGTCTGCTCTCTAAAATGCTATTTTGTTTAAGAGAGATTTTTTTTTTTGGATAAAGAAAAACATTGTATATTTGTTGCATAAACATTGCTTAAGATCCTTATCCCATCTTTATCTTCATGGTGATAGGACCTAAAGAAAGCAGTTCATGTAAGGAAGCCCACAAACATACAATAGTTAAAGTTATTAGGTACAGAGAATTCAGCTAAAATACCTCCAACTTGTTTAAGATTTAGCAGTTTTCAGAGTTGTTAAGTAGCAGCTATTGCTGCACACATGCATTTGCAGATTTGTTATACTGAATCATTTTTCTCAGCAAATATGTATCTAAGTGTAATATTTCTCTCACTTGTTAAATTTGATTCCTTTTATTTATATTTAGATTATATTTATATATTTACAGATTGTTTTGTTAGGTCATATCTATGCAGAACTATAGAAATTAACAAAAAATCCTTAACACATCTGTTCAAACTTTCAAAGACCACTGTTTCTATTTGTTTAAGCTCCATTACTCTCTAAATGCAACTGCACCCGACATGAGTACTTACTCAAGTGACACAGACAAATGAACATGGAAGGAAAAAAAAAAAGGCTCATCAATAACTCAGTTTTCATGTTGAAACATTTGTTGCTTTCAGCATTCGCTTCTGCAAATCTTACTTTATCTCATAATTATAGGGCCTGGAAAAACACAACATTCTAAATTACAACTCCCTCTTTTGAGTTATCCCATAGTGGTTTACGGAGGTTGTAAGTTGACAGAGGTGCCAAGGCATGTCCAATGACTGGATACGGCTTGGCTATGATAAGAAAAAAGATTTGGAATCAGGATTATGTGACACTTAATGACTGGGTCAAATTCATCTTTGCTGGCTATAAAAATCTAAAATAAATATTCTCATTATCTATCATTAGCATTGGAACAGACCCTTGTCCTTGTATCTTCCAAAAAGCCTGTAACAGCAGAAAAAAGAAAACGTGTCCACTACTATGCTACTATATGTGAAAAAACCTTTTATCTCGTTGTCATTTTGGACATTTTGAAACATAAACAGCAATCAACAACTGTTCAGATAAAAAAGACAAAAATGGAGATACAAGGTTTTGTTCCTGATGCTGATGATATGTCAGAAGTTAAAGCGTGTGAAGTATCAAACTAAATGGTCATAATGAAAAAGGGGTTTGTCCCGAGGAAATTGGGGTGGGGGGAGGGTGTAGGGATGCAGCTCATTGAAGGCGGACATGTCTGTGGTGGTCCTGCTTTAGCTAACTCTCGATGTCCACATTATAACTCATAGCCGTCTCTTTACTCAAGTGGAACGACAGCAAGCTCCTTCAGGAGCGTCCCACTGCCAAATCTGTTTAGGTCAAGAGGGAGATTAAAAAACAGGGTCAAGAGATCAGTGATCAAAAGGCAGGACAGCCTCAATTGGGACAGAGTCCACCCTCTACCCTCAGCACCTGATAATAGAGACAAAATGCTGAGCCAATGCATTGTGCTCGATAGTCTCTTCTGGCCCACCCTCTGAGCTCCAGGAAAGAATGAAGGATGAGCAGAAGACGTTTGAATGAAGATTAAAAAAGACTGACAAAAACTCCTTGAAGCCTAAACCAAGCTTTACCATCTGTAATTGTTTGCAAAAAAGACAGTGATGTTCACAAATCAGTTTGTTCATTTTTTCATGTCTAAGAATCATGTTCTTATATCGCTTTTGTCAAGCAAATATTAGTAACATGTTACCATGTTAAGTTAGATATGCTTTGACATTAGCAAAAGGGGCTCCACTTGGTGCAACAAATTCTGACATGAATGGACTTCCAGTTGTTGTATGAGCATGTAAACAAAAGCAAAAGTGTCATCAGTAGTTTCTTCACTTCAAAAACATATATAAATGAACCAGAAAAAGTTATTCCAAGTTATATGTCCAACCATTCAAGAGTAGGGGTGTCTAGCACAATTTTAACATTACTTAGGCATCCAAGGTACTAGCTAGGTCTATCTTACAGGACAGACATACATAATTTCATTTCTGTCTTGGCAACTCTTTAACCTAGCCCTCTATATCTCAGTCCAGTTTTTTTTTTTTTTTACACATTAAACATTAAAAAAATATTGTTTATCTCAATATGTTTTCAAGGAAAACACATCATGCTGGCAGATTTTTATGTTCTTTCATTTCAATTTGTAAGAGAAACAGGTAGAAAACATAAGATACTTAAGATTTTATCGTTTTCTTACATTTTGTGATTAAGATCAATCCTATAAGAACATACAGTACTGTGCAAAAGTTTTAGCCGGGTGTGAAAAAATGTGGTAAACAAAGAATGCTTTCAGAAATATAAATAATGATTGTTTATTTTTATCAATTTACAAAATGCAAAGTGAGCAAACAAAAGAAAAATCCAAATCAAATCAATATTTGGTGTTACTACCTTTTGCCTTCAAACCAGCATCGGTTTCTCAACCAGCAACGACCAGCATCAGTTCTTCTAGGTACACTTGCACAAAGTCAGGGATTCTGTAGGATTATAGTCGGTGTATGATCAACCAATTTTATCAAACAGGTGCTGATGATCATCAATGTCACACGGAGGTTGAAACACAGTCATGTTTGGAACAACCTACCAGCCAAGTTCCTTCAAAAACTGTGTGCAAGTGTACCTAGAAGAATTGATGCTGTTTTGAAGGCAAAGGGTGGTCACACTAAATATTGATTTGATTTAGATTTCTCTTTTGTTCATTCACTGCATTTTGTTGATTGATGAAAATAAATGATTAACACTTCCATTTTTGAAAGCATTCTTTGTTTACAGCATTTTTTCACACCTGCCTAAAACTTTTGCACAGTTCTGTATATTCACATGAAATTACAGAAAATGCTAAAGATGCTTGCGTTTGAATTTTGTAGGAAGTATGGTAAATACCACCACAGTCCAATGAACCAACCTTTTTTTATTTCCATAATTCATGGATTTATTACAGCACACATACACTGGGTACAAAACCTTTGGCTGTAAATGGGAATTGGGAAAGGTAAAGGAGGTTAAATGGGGGTAAACAATGAATAGTTTTTCTTGCCAAGAGTCATTTCAGTTGCTGAATACAGATGCACCATTTCACTTCAATACTTCAACAACACTACCCAGGACCTCATTCCTAACCACAAAACGATGTCCGGGCACCATCACAGAGCAGAAGATGCGCTGATGCAGTCAAAACATAAACAGCTACCCCGTCCATGACCCAGCAGAACCTCCACATTAATACATCTTTAAATCCAGGAGCTTTCAATCAGGGTTTACAGTAAAGAGAAAAGTGTCATGGAAATAAAGTTTCCCTTGCCTGGGCCAAATCAAATAGCATGTTTTTCCTCTTTCAAATGACAAATGAAGGGATGTTGCAGGTTTGGAATGCAATTGTGTCAACAAAAGTCAACAATTTCCCAACAAAAACATTTCTGATTCGAATTTTCTGATTCAAAAAGACACTTTTTCCAAAAATGATTAAAAAATCCAGTCCCAGTTTTTTTGGATATTAAAGTGACAACAACTGTTACGGTAACTGCTAAGGAGTGATTATGGGATCATTTGTGTGATTGATTATGTGTTTGAAAGATTGGGTACACTATATTCCACTGGAGTTTACCACGCTGCTGTGTTTCTGGTCCACTTATTGCAGTCTGAAGTCTATAATGAACTATGGCAAGAAGTCACAGAAGAACAAACAAATGCATTTCGCTGAAATGCCGATCACTGTTACGACACTGAATGCAGTTTGAAAGCTCACTTGCATGGGTGGTATTGCTTTGTCAGAATGGATGAGCAACAGCAGTTTTCTCTTTGGTACACGGAAACCAGATGTGAATTAACTTACAGCAGGCATTGTTTTCTTCAGAGGAGAGAAGCACAGGAAAGCTGCTGAAGACTGCAATCAGGAAATGGGGAGGGGGATCCTGCTCCAAGAACAGCGCTGTGTTCTAGTACAGACACTGGGAAACTTAAGGGGTGACATCACCAAACAAGTCATGCAGTCCCACATGCTTTCACATACTAGGGTACTAAGAGTGCATTAATGGTATTTAAACCTGCCTTGCTAAAACAGTATTCACCCTGTGGGAAATTAACCTCCAGACATCCTGAACTTTTGTACAGGTGCTGTAAGGCAGCACTCCATGCATAAACAGGCTCAAACTAAATCTGCCTACTCTAAACTGTTAACACAAAAAAGCTGTCTGCCACCTTCAGGTGTTCTTTGGAAACTAAGGTTTCCTTTTTTCATAATTATTTTACAGTTCTGTGCAAAAGTTTTAGGCAGGTGTGAAAAAAACAAAGAATGCTTTAAAAAAGGGAAGTGTTAATGATTTATTTTCATCAATCAACAAAATGCAGTGAATGAACAAAAGAGAAATCTAAATCAAATCAATATTTGGTGTGACCACCCTTTGCCTTCAAAAGAGCATCAATTCTTCTAGGTACACTTGCATACAGTTTTTGAAGGAACTCGGCCGGTAGGTTGTTCCAAACATCTTGGAGAACTAACCACAGATCTTCTGTGGATGTAGGCTTCCTCACATCCTTCTGTCTCTTCGTGTAATCCCAGACACACTGGATGATGTTGAGATCAGGGCTCTGTGGGGGCCAGAAGAACTGATGCTGATTTTTAGGCAAAAGGTAGTAACACCAAATATTGATTTGATTTAGATTTTTCTTTTGTTCATTCACTTTGCATTTTGTAAATTGATAAAAATAAACAATCATTATTTATATTTCTGAAAGCATTCTTTGTTTACAGCATTTTTTCACACCTGCCTAAAACCTTTGCACAGTACTGTATCTCTCTATCAGTCGACCAGCTTGTTTTAGGCATATGATTACATCACAAAGACAGACTTTAAATGACCCTAGCCAAGAAAGAGATACTTTAATCAAGTGGCACAACAAATGCATAAGACTAGTAAGTTAACAAACTGTAAGGTGTTTAATATATATAGATATATATAATGATATATAATGATCATTATTCATAATCATAATTTGGCAGTTTGAGATTTGATCAATTGTTTAAAAATTCAAAAACACATTAGTAACATCAGGATGTCCCTGTAGGGTTAATTACATCACCTCACATTTCTAATTCACGTCAAGCTGCATATTTTGTCATTTCCAATTGAAGAATGAACATTTAATCACTAAATAGTTTTAGTATGAATGAATGAGTGGTCCAGTTACTCAACTCATGTGCAGAGAACATTTATAAAACAAGTAACAGTCCATCAGGGCAAAGCATCCACACAGCCGGCTTTGTTGAGGTGTTGTATCAACACACAGCTCCCCTCTCTCAACTTGCTTCCTCCTAGGGCCCCAACAGCAGGAGATTGGTGTCAACAAGGAATTCCGTGCCATGTATGTTTCACTCTTGAAAACAAGTCACACACAGGGCCCCAGTGAGGCCTTTACAGGCCCAAAGAGTCTTATAAACCTCACCTCAGTGATGTACAAACAGAAAGTCACTAACATTACACCATAAACTAGCACTGAACTTTTTGATTAACTAGCCTGTAATCAACAGAAGAGTGTACGCTAAGCCCATGAGCCTATTTTTCCACTATCATTAGGCGCAGCTGAACATGGCAACATGGGTGCTCTGGTACCCCAGTTTGAAGGAGGAGTTCATAAAAACTTGCAGGCATAACTCCTTTCAAAGGAGTTGTTTTCATATTAGCACAAGTGATTTCACCTTAAATTTCAATGACTGATCAAATATAAAGCAGTGTCGGTTCTACCACACATCCTGATAGCACTCTGAGGAAACATTTTGTGTTAGTTTTGTGCCCATTCAGTGGGCAGTGATGACCTGGTTGATTATGAATGATGACACACCGGAGTTCCGGTAGGCATGAAACACTCAAGAGTTTCAGTTTCTCTGTTGCCAGGTGACTAAATCTCTTTATAAGCGTAATTTGTGCTGTTGTTCTTTTTTTTTTTTTTTTTTAATTCTGATTTGATTAGCTCTCACTCCTGTTCCATAACATTGAGAGTTGTCACGTAACTGAGAAGTTTCCAAAGTATTTCAAAGCAAAAATCTACCTTTAGGCATTCATACCACTGAAGACAACGTTTTACAACATTTTACTGGGCAGGTTTCTGCAAATAAATACAGTGCTATATATTGGCTATAATGCTCATGCATGTCCATGCATGGAAAACTAAAAAAGAATAATAGAGTTTAGTCTGTACAGATTAATTAAGGGTAAAGGTTTGCTGTTCATCTAAAAAGTGATTTCATTGAAAGGAATTGCTTTAGGGCAGCACAAAGGCATAGAAGGCAGTGTGGTTGCTTAACAACAAGGAAGTTCTGGGTTCGGTTCCCAGGTGGGCAGACTTGGGTCCATTTGGTGTGGAGTTTGCATGTTCTCCCATTGACCCCACCATGAACGTCAGGTGGATTGGAGATTCTTGTCTGTGTGACTGCCCTGTGACGGACTGGTGACATGTCTAGGGTGTTTCCAGGCTTTTGTCCTATGATTGCTGTGATAGGCTCCAGCACCACACGCCACCCTAAGTAGGACAAGCCGCTAATTGGTGATGATTGGCTTCCTTTCATTGTAAGCAACTTACTCAGTGTTACCGATGGAAATATTCTTTTAGGAAACAATGATATAAAAGGATAGAGGTGCATAAATCAAACCACATGTGCTCTATTATCACAATGTGTAGCTAACACATACACAGTCTTCATCACTAGGCATTGTTGAGGTTTTCTACTCAAACATGTGATCCAGCACGTGAGGATCTTGTTGATTAGCTGAATTAGGTGTACTAGATGAGGCAAAAGACAAACAGGGAGAGCATTGGGATCCCTAGGACAGGAACTGGGAAAAACTAGGCTATCAGGTCAGGCCATTTAAATCATACTCGGCATTCACAGGCGTGGCAGGGTTGGAAAAGAACTGGCAGAAGGGACTTTTCACCCCTTGCTGTGGAACGGCATGGCACAGAGTGTGAACCGAGATGGCTCTGCAGTCAAATCAACTGTAGAAACGGTCACAGCCTTTCTGTGCCAAACTCACATGGTGCAGGGGTGTTTGCAAACAGATAAAAAAGGTCAACTGCACTGTGACTTAGACCACTAACCACTAAGACCCATAGAAACATGCAGCCTACTCTTTGGTAATATGGGTTTGTTTAATAAGGCATTTCACAAAGAAATCTGGGTAAGTAAGCTAAACTAAAATATACATGTTATTTGCATAGCTGGTACACAACTCTATAAACTCAGTAGATCAATGAAAAAATAAAGCAATGCATCAATCTGCTGTTATTTAATGGTGGAAAATATCTGCACAATTTCGTCTGAGAGAACATATAATGACTTTGATACTGGGAAATCATGATCTATAAAATAATCCTGAACATGAAAAAAGAAAAAAAACTACTCATATTTCCTTTCACCTGGCAAAAGACTCGTCTGAAATATTTTAGTGCTCATTCTCTGGTTGCCTATTTGGTTCTCAACTCAACCGCAATATGCACCTCCTTAGCTGCAGAGATCTTACTGTGAAACATGAGCAAGTAGTGCGTGGAGTCAGCCAGCCAAAACATCCCTCATGGAGCCTCTCTGGCATGAGCAGAACCACACTGGAGAAGAGCAGGTGTCACTTTCAGATGTAGCCACAATAGCCGAGAGCACATTTCCACCTTCTTCCCGAAGTGACTCATATTTGTTAGCCAATGACATAACCAGTATCACCAGCTAACGTCACCACCAGCTTCCTGAATGGCACCCCAGGACGACAGCTCCTGTTCACAGCCAAAAATCAGTCAGACACCAGGTTGGCGGGGAGATTTCGTGTGAACTTGGTGACTAGGCCTCCTGAATGAGAAGTCACATTCTGAAATATTATGTTGATACCAGCTTGTCCCATTAATTAGTGGTCAACATTACACTCTGAAATATATGTAAGGAGGGACTTTCACAAAGACAAACTGTGATCAGTAAATTCATGTTTGTTGTGGGTTGTGTGGGGAGATGCTAATTCCTTTCTCTTTGTTCAAGATGAGCATGTAGTGGACAGTTTCGGTTTTTCCGGAAAGCAAGTCCATCAATCTCCGTGAGGGTCTCCTGAATTCCATACCAGCTACTACACCAAGTCAGCGAAATTACTATCATCTTATTTCTCTCCCGACCTGAACTTCAGATCAGCTACATCAGACTGGATCTTCTGCAGAAGCTGCTGACTCCAAAGCAGCAGATAATTTGGGTCATTCTTGATATGCAAGTGGCTAGAGAGTGAAGGCTAGCTCATCTGATCATATCCCACAGAAGAGCTTCTGTTAGTCGAAGACATTTTGGGCCCACATCTTTGTATTCAAATTTAACCCTTTTTTTCAGTGGTTATATTTTGGAGGTCATGATACTTGCAGGCAGCCAGAATAATCATAGCATTAGACAGACTATGTTTCTTCGGATGCAAAACATTACAGCTCAGTATATCCCATGACAAAGAGTACAGAAACTTTTGCTGTAGTACAAACATCTACTGTTAAAAAGCTCAGAAACACCAAAAGCATAATCTTTACATTTTTAACAAAGATAGCCAATGAAAAAGGCTGCAGCAATGCTTTTAATAAATAAATAAAATGCATTTTGGATTTGAAAAAGACTTTGCTGCAATGGGGGATCACTGGAAAGACATTCCTGCTAAGTCAGCATTAGGGGGATTACCTGGACATAACCTGCTCAGCACAATCTGTGGTCTATATCTGATCAGCGGCTTGCTCTGATTTGCCACTCTTAGCCTAACCAAGCATTATGCATGAAAGCACAGATGAAAGGACAGGTTTGTGCTTCATGTATTTTAATTAGCTTTCATGTCCTGACCATGTCATATTATGTGGTAAATTGTTTTTTAATACATTTCCATTAACCCTTCTATCAAATGTGCTTGTTAATAAATACAGGACTTTATGCTGAAGTAAACAATTGTTTTAGATGTAAATTCAAAATGTTTCTACATTTATATATAAAAATGGTCTTATGGTTTATGGTAAAAATGGTCTCGAACCCATGACCTTCTGATCCTGGGGCCAACTCCTTAATCACTAGGGAAGTTATTGATATAAGATAATAAATAATGGGATGAGATTGGCCAATTTATACAGGATAAAGCATTTGTGGAATTTATGAAAAACATCACACATGCAAAACATGTTGTTTTGTTTTAATATCATAATGTGTCATCGTTAAACTAAAGCAATGGCTCAGGTTTATTTTAAATCTTTCTCTTCTTATATTTTTCTGTTCCAAATTAATTTTGTTACTGTGCCTTTATTTATTGACTGAAATATGTAAAAGACTTACAAATTTTGGAAACAACCAGTGCATTAACACTGTACTAAAAAATGTTTTCCATTATAAGTGGCATTCATTTTTCATGAGTGACAGGTCAGTTCTTTTAAAAAATGTATGTATTCAAATAGTTATGATTATTGGGAAATTGCAGCCTATTTATACTAATGAATATATATTATGTATACATAAATATGTATAATGTATCTATTAACAACTTCCTGAGGATCAATGAAGTTTTTTAGGTTTCAATTCAGATAAATATTTACAATGTATATTAGATAATACTGTCGTGAAAACAAAAGGAAATTTGCTACAGGAAAAAAAATTCTCATTGAATAAAATATTTAACCACTGAATCCAGAAACTTCTGGAGGGTTTAATGCAGAATAAGTCCTTGGGTCAGGGAAAGACCAAGTTAAGATCATGCAAATGGCAAATGTGTACAAATTTTTTCTTTTGTGCTCTCTGATTGTCTTCATTTTTCAATTTTATAAGAAACCACTCATTAATTATAAGCATACATTTAAATCATCAAAAGACAGCATCTGTCACTGCCGTGACTTGCGCATCTCAAGATCCACTGGTGCTGACAGTGATCAATGAAAGTTTATTCTAAAGACACACAGGATACCATCTGTTCCCTTCTGTTACTAACTTTACAAATCCTTGTCATGACTTGACACTTCACAATGTACCATAACTGTGTTTGTCATTACCCTTCTTTCACCATTCCTATCTACTGACCCAGGCCTGTTTTGATTCTTCCTGTTCAGTTTTTAAAGCTTTACATTGTTAAGAAACTATTCTCCTTTTTTGTGATCGACCTTTCTTGGTTTAAGGATTATGGTCATAGATTTATCTTGCCAGCCCTTTTCTCTCAGTCCTTAGAAAACATTTATTAAGATGGTGCAATGGTTTTAGGATTAGATTAGCAATTATCAGAGAAAAGATATAAAATCTGACTTGGGTTTAGTTATATGAATGGGGTAGGCAAGACAAGTGCCAGTGCAAGCAACTGAATAAATATATAAATATATAATATATACATTTATTTTTCTCAAACACTACAATATGAAACTGCATTCACAATTGGCACTTAAAACTTTACTGTGCCGAAAAGAAGCCTTATGTTAACCGTGTCCAGAAGCTGCGTCCACTTCTCTGGGCTTGGCGACATCTGCAATGGACCATCACACAATGAAAATGTGTGCTGTGGTCGGACAGATTAGTGATTTTTTTTTAAAGACATGGATGCTGTGTGCTCTGGAGCAGAGACAAAAAGGACCTTCAAGTTATCAGTAACAAATCCAAAAGTCATGGTCTGTCACAGTGAGCAAAGGTCATGTCAATGCCCTTGGCAATAATTTACACTTGTGTGAGGGCAGAATTATTGCAGAAGGGCACACTGATAAAACCGAAAACACTGAAAGGTCTGGCTGTGGAAAAAGATGCATGTGTACTGGACTGGCCTTCCTGCTGTCCTGTCCTGTCCCCAAAAGAGAATGTGAGGAGAAATTTTAAATAAAGAATGTTACAATGACCCTGGTCTGTTTAGGACATTTTTTAAGACATGTCTGCAGGATGAATGAGACAAAATAACACCTGAAACATTCCATCCCTTGGTATCCTTACTGCAAAATCATTACCTAAGCATTGTGAAAAGTACTGAGATCTTAGCTATTATCTAAATTAATTTTATACCCTGAAATATTCCCAAACCCCTCTGATGTCTTGAGAATATTTAGAGAAGTGGTCTACTACAATGGTCTACTGATTAATAGGGGAAGATAATCTGCATACAACAATACACTCTGACCATTCCCTTTTTGAGTGTTTCCTTTGAAGGCTGAAGGCTGAACTGCCCAGTGGTTCAAATTCCGCAGGAAAAAAGTGGGGCAAGACTCAGTGGAGGGTAAACTTGTCCAAGAAATTATTATTTGTACACAATAAGGATAAAGCGGCGGTGCGCAGAAGAGGTGTCCAGCCTAGAAAGCTTTGTGAAATTTAGCAAGGAGTGGTAAAAAGCTTTCTTACCGTTTAGAGACACAGCTATATCCAGGTACTGAGAAGCATACATTACAGGGCACTATCATCATAAATTACATTTAAAAAAAGCCTTCTGTAAAAAAATAAAAAGGGTGTCCGTTTTTATTAAAGCCAGTTTGGTCTGAATGTATGATTGAAGAAAGGCAAGGTTGTAATCTCAGTGAAAGAGCCTTTGCAAATATTTAATATCAGCATTGAGCAATGACTTGGGTTGGGAGAATGAACAGATGAGCCAGAGACAGGGAAGCATACCAGATGATAGGATATCCATATGTGAAATGTTAGTGAAAAATGTCTCGTTGAACACTGTAGGAAGGCTGTTGGAGCCTTGGCCATTTCCCAGAATGCAAAGAGTAGATATGTTCACCTTCAATGAAAGAAAAAAAAAAAAGTGAAAGTGAAAGTGACAACCCTTGTCATTGCGAGGTCACGGCACAGCACACATGAACCACAAAGAAATTGGACCTCTGCATTTAACCCATGCACACTCAAACCCGTGCAGCAGTGGGCAGCTATTGAAAGCGCCCGAGGAGCAGTGATGGGGACGGTACCTTGCTCAAGGGTACCTCAGGGCAACCTATTGGGAAGGGGTTTGAACCCCCGATCCTCCGATCATGCGGCTAACACCCTAACCGCTAGGGAAATTCAGATAAAAGAATGACACTAAAAAAAAAGCCTATGGGCATTTTTTTTTATCAGGTTTATACAATGCACTATAGAAGTCTTTAAAATGACTATTAATTTCATTGGAGTCTTTTGTCATGCCAGTGGGTTTGACTAGTTTATAAATAGCATTGGAGGGTGCTAGCTTGTCTGAGTTGGCAAGCCAATAATTAGAGATGTCTCAAGATTCATAAGCAGTGAATCTCTAGATCCATAAACAGTGTGTCTGAGCTGGAGTAGCTTAGATTCTGTTTAACAGGAAGTGTCAATTTAGGCTTCATTAGAACATAAGCAATATAAAAGTCTATAAAAACTGTATGGGCCAGTAGAGATCAATGTGTCATTTTATGCTAGGGACCTAACAGAGTATACAGATCACCATAGGTCAGAAGCACCGTATTTTTTCATTAAAATCTGATCTCACAAGATGACTCTGAACTGTATGTGACCTTAGTATGAGTAAGAAAAGGTTAAGAAAAAGTGGGGGAAAAATATCTGGGTTTTATTAATGAATACAGTAAGTGCTATTTCTCTTCTTTCCTAGTTATGAACATCTATAGTTACCGCTAGCTGGAATTGTTTGCTCAACATAACCTACCTAAACAGATAGCTACTCACAATACTGAGCAGAGACTACCACAGATACCAGTGATTTTTAACTAAGAATTCATTTTCAATAACTAGGGCAGAAGAGCCCTTAAAATCTACCAAGGAGTGCTGTTCTTAGTTCAGCAGATACAGTATATCCTCAAATGGCCTGATTTAAAGTATCCATGTCCTTTCAATGCAGAGTCCCCACACAGGAGATGCCTGACTTGAATATTTTATGCTTTTAGACTGGGCTGCTGTGAAATTATGGAAGATATGCACCTTTCCCCCTTTTTGTACAGTGTCGCCAGTTACACTGGCTTAGTGTAATATAGCAATCCTGTTTGCATAGTATTTCTGGTTTGGTTGGGGTTCAATGAGCTATGGATAACTTGCCTTCTTTCTGTTCAAACACTCTAACATTGTTCCTTACTATAAAAAAATGTACTGTTTAAAAAAAATGTAATTTAATGCTCCCATCATTAGCATCAAGCACACCCTCTGTGATTCCATTGTCCCAAAAATATATTAGTTTTGAAGGTTTTAACTGTGTATACACAGATCGTTACTCATGCATCCCACGTCATGCCATGTTTATGCCTTCAGCTCTTGCTTTAGGAAGGAAGAAAAAGAGGGGGGGGGGGCACCACCAAAGTTGTCAACATCAGCTCTTATTGCGTGGCAATAACACAGCACAGCCCTCGACATGAACACTTCCCTTTGCTCAGTCCAAACACTTCAGAATGTGTGTACATGTGGGAGTCAGCAACCCTCAGTGAAAGAGGTTCAGAGAGCAGAAGGGTGCTAAGGCCCAGGAAGGTCCCTGAGTGCTATATTTGGTATGGAAAGTTACCGTACCTCAGAGACAGAGCGGGCAGCTGGTGAGTCCTGGTGGTTGGCAAGGATGAGGAAGGGGAGTGTGCAGAGCTGAGGGTGCTGCAGGGCCAAATGGAGCTCGGATCGGCAGGCCTCCATCTCCTCATCTGAAACAGTGCTGTCGAGAACAAATACCACCCCCTGAGAGCCCTGATAGTAGCGGCTCCAGTACTTCTTGATATTGTCTGATCCTGTGGTGGGAAAAAAATGCATTTAACCTCTAAAAATGTGTTCTCTACATTTATGCATATATATGTATACAATGCAAAAATTAAACACTATTGCACATTAAAATACTGCTAGGTAATACTGATGCTTATGTGTTACAGGATTCTCTGAGAATGTGATATAAGCCTTAAACTGAAAAATAACAGCAGTTCTTCTATAAATGTCAACTTGCTCAAATGCTCTTTGATTTAATGGATAAGCATTGTATTTTAATGTGTGTACTTATTTTTTGTCACAACTTAAAAAACTTAACACATCTGTAACACAACTGTAAAACTTTAAAAGGTTATAACAGATATTAAGGGAAATGAGAATGAGAATGGGACTTTCAAACAGGAATCTTTGACAATGCGTGCAGGTATCAAGGTATCATAGATTTTGAGCAACGAAATTTGCAGAAAAATCATCAAAGTAGATTATATCTTAAGTTCTAGAATAATTTTAATGATGCAGCTTTAGGAACAAAATGCAGATCTTTTACGTTTTCTTGATAGTAATCAAAGACTCAGTAGTAGACTTTTCTTGATAGTAATCAGTAGGACTCAGTAGCCCTTGGCCTGGAAATAGAGAGTGCATCTGGATTTATTACTTCTGCCAGACTAAGCTAGTGGGAAGGAACAGCACATCTCAAAGAGATAGCTGAATGTTATGTATGCAGGTTGCTAAGTGCAATCCATTGCCATCACCTTTGTACTTTCTTGTTTGGCTCCATTACATTACAATAGGATTCTGCCATTTTACATTGCAACACACAAACTTCAAATTTCTTTCATGCTTTGACAACAGCAATCAATATCTGAACCATTATAACAACTACTGTCCCCAGTGCTGCTCCCCGGTTGCTTTAAATGCAGAGGCTGGGGTCAGCAGTAGGGAGTTAGGCCTCAGGATCAGTAGGTCATGGGTTCTGGTGTGGGATTCGAACCCACAACCTTCTGATCCTGGGGCCAACTCCTTAACCACTAGGCCACCGCTGACCCATGTACAGGGTGGGTGGGTCAAATGCAGAGATGTCATTTTGTTGTGGTTCACTGTGTGCTGTGCTATGTACTCACAATGACAAGAACTGTCAATTTAACTTTAATCAAAAAAAAAATCTATATTTCAATTTCCGAGCAGTTGAAATACACAAAATAATATCTGCCAAAATTGCCAAAAGAGAGAGGGAGAGAGAGAGAGAGAGAGAGAGAGAGAGAGAGAGAGAGAGAGAGAGATGAGCAGGTTGACTTTTAAAGTTTTCTCAGGTTTTTTATAAACATTTCTCCATCAAAAGCATGATAATGGCTTATCGTTATACTCAGAAAGAAATAAAAATGTAGGCCAAAATGGTCACTTTTAATTTTGACATTCACATTAAAATTGCAAAATGTGAATTTACTTCAACAAAACAGACCTGTCAGAAAGACAAAGCTCAATTTAAAGATTTATTTTTCTTGCAAGTTGCAGAGTAACTGCATAACCTTGAGCATAGCCTTAAGTAACTTACTTTACCATTTATATATAAAGTACTTTACCATTTGTATGTAAAACCTTGGTCATTTTTCAACACAAGGTTGAACATTATGTGCAAAAAATTAGTTTTAGAAATGTATTTCACATAGGTAATCATAATTAAAGTGCAC
Organism: Hepsetus odoe; assembly: GCA_017165825.1. Taxonomy (NCBI): domain Eukaryota; kingdom Metazoa; phylum Chordata; class Actinopteri; order Characiformes; family Hepsetidae; genus Hepsetus; species Hepsetus odoe. The sequence continues at coordinate 9,444,706 of CM029390.1, read as the reverse complement.
TAAAGAAGAGGTCAGCTGTGTGAAAATGACTTAAGATCATGAATAGCGACACCCTCAAGTGTTTTGCATTAGAATTATTTTAGCTTTTATATTTAAATCTTTTATATTTTTCAGATGATGTTGGATCAGTTTATATTGGAAAACTGTCTTTTCAAATTGCAGCCCATCAGTCTGTTTGAGTTTTGACATGGTACTTCCTGGTTAGCCTAAATTCAGAAAAAGGAATTTTCAGCATGGGGTATGCATTATGAAGATGGCCTGCAGATGAGAACTGAAACCATGCACAGACAGACAGAGAAAAAGGGAAAGTCTACACTTTATCTGCTTAGCATGTGCTTTGAGACAGTCTAGCTTGCTGTCAACTAACTTGCAGCATATATTTAATCTATTTGTTCGCCAAGTGATTACATAACTGCACTCTTCCCAAATCCAGTAAAAGAAGTATATAAAACACACAGAAAATAACAGGCTATGTACTTCCACTAATCTTGACCTTGGTACAAATGTTCCCAATCCAAATCTTCAAAGACCCCCTGCCCAGCCACATTTTTGCTCTGCTTTCCAATCTCCAGTCTAATGGAATTTGTTCATTTAAAAATTGAGCTCACAAGAGCTGTCAGCTGCCATCAACATAATTCTAATCCTTAGTGTGTGAGAGAGAATTTCCCCGATGATACGCTGGGCTTGGCCAAATTCTTTTTTTTTTAACTAGCTTTGATGCACAATTAATGCGTCCAACACCTATTTATTGCTAACAACGTTGCCATGAGAACCACACAAAAAATATGCACAAATGTCTCTCATCATTCACTTTATTGTCTTCATTTGCTTCATTAAAAATTTGCAAAAAATTCAATGCAATAAAAATTCAAACAAGCTTTGGCTAGAGCATAAAGGTCATGATTGTTAAGGCTAGGTGAGTGTATAGGTACCAGGATAAAAATGTGTGACATCTTCCGAATTGTTGTAAGGCAAAACGATATCCTAGATAAAAAGAAATACATTTTTTATGATAGACCCTCAGTGTCTGCTGTTCCTTCAGTAGAGAACAGCCATAATGCTAATCAGAGTTCCTTCTTTCAATTAAGTGATGGTCTTTGAAGAGCCTTAACAGCAAACAGACTCAAAGTGAAACACTGCAATCTGGCAAACAGCAAAAATGATCCAAGTGATCTACACTTTTGATAGCACAAAACACTATTATGAGCTTTTGTTATAGAAATATTCTTCTATTACTTTTTTCACTCTGTTCTGGGATGAGATTACCATTAGTATTAATCCAACTACTTGCTTTAAGTCAGCAGAGCTTTACATTCTGTTGCATCTTTAATTTAGAAAGACTCTATCCCAGCTACCATCTGCTTACAATGTATTTTAAGACAAATGACGACTAACAATATAACAGCAGGTAGCTATTGCCGAGCCTTGTGTGTCATATTTCCTCCACTGATTGAAAAGAGTTCAAGAAAAGCATTAATTTACAAAACAGTCCATGAAAGAAAAACATCACGATTGCCTTCAGATGCAAATGTCCTGTTTGAACATGTACAAATGATTTCAATTTTTAGTGCCTGTTTTTTTTTACATGCAAAAAAGCTACACAGCCATAAAGTCATTATCAGTAAGGAAAACATACTATGCTCACATTGTTTTAAAATACAAACCATCTTTGAGCAGATATTCTTTCAATGTCTGTGATTTCTAAAGTAAAAACACTCAAAAAGCCAAACACTTTAACTCTGACTTTTTGATTTGACGATGGGAAAAAAGTGTCAATTTATGTGACATTAGAGATTCTGAAACTATTTGTTGTTGCATCAGTTTCAAATCCCTCTGAACATTAAACGTTGAATCAAGCATCAAATGTTGAGCTTGAAAAATGTAACACCCATTCAGTGTCTGGCTGAGAAGGATCAGTGGTTGGGAGATGAATGTCAAACCTTCTCAGCAAGCCTTAGCATCACCCCTGCCCTCCCACATGAAGCGTGTTTAGCCATGTCTATGTGCCTTTTACGTCATGGTCACCGGAGAGGACACATATACAGACACCAGACACAGATGCCTCTTCACTGCCAGCCATGCCCCTTTCACCTAATAGACATACTGGCAACCATCCACAGGGTGATGCCAATCTCTATGCCAGGAAGTAACCGAGACATTACTGGCTTTTTGACAGGATGGCATGGTGTTACATCAAAAAGAAGCACAATTAGACAGAACACAGCAGGAAAAAATACATTATGAACACCAAACAATGATGCACATCAATGATCAAACTGTGAAATAACTTCATCGATTCACCTTTAACAGTCATCTAATTTCAAAAGCATAATGTTTGAGCTGGAGGTCAATTGACTGATCAACTGAGGTCAACTGAGGTCAACTGACTGATCAGTAAGTTTAGTTTCATTTTAAAGAACATATGTATGGGACTACATGATGGTAGTGTTATTTTTAACTCAATTGTGAACCTGCATGATACAAAATGTTACATTTTAAAATTTCTCCCTTCTACATAAAATTTGCTTCATTGCATTATTTTAAAGTGAATGTGAAAAGGAAAAGAAGAATAGTCTTGACATTGTGAAACACAGCACAGTACACAGTGAACCTCTGCTTCTCACCCATACACTTTGTGCAGCAGGGGGCAGCTATTTAAAGCAGGAGGAGTAGTGATTGGTACAGTACCTTGCTCAAGGGTACCTCAGGGCAACCTACTGGTCTGGGATTTGAGCCCATGACCTCCTGATCCTGGGGGCCACCTCCCTAACCACTAAGCCACCACTGTGAATCTAATCTAAAGAGTTTTAGGGGACCTATTATGCTCTATTTTGAGTTAATAATTTTATTCTTTATTCTTGACTCTCACAAAATATCAGTATGTCTAAAATATCTTAACATGTTTCAAAAGTTCCAAATAGCCATTAGTTTTCCTAAAATCTACATTCCTTTCTTTCCTGTCTGTTAGAGCTGCTGTATTAAAGATACAGGCTATCCAATCATAGCCAGTTTGCTCTTATTGGCTGCTTGTCAACAAATACATTAAACCTTTTTTCTCCCTATGCTTTGTAAACAAACGGATTACCATGGCGCCTTTTAAGTCATCTAAAACATTAAAAAATAATGTATCCTGTTAAATAAGCAGACCACACACTTGCCTATAAACCAATTTAACTCAGCCAGAAAATGCCACATGTCCACACACTTTTAGGTAAAAGTGCCTGCAACTGATTATCAAAACCACCAGCACAAGAGAACCTGTTTCTAAAGCAGAGCTCCAGCCAGCTCCACAGTAAAACACTTGCAGCAGCTTCACTGTTTGTTTGAAACAGCACATAGAAATAGGCAACAACTGATCAACACGTTTGGAGAGGAATTATAGATTCCCGAGTAAATGTCTTGTTGCACACTGCATACTTCACCAAACTACAGAAATCATCAGAGAGCACTGCCAGTTTAAACAGTTCAAACCCTCTGCTTTGAACTTTGCTACATCTCTTGCGGTTTTGGATGGTGCTTTATGGGTCCGTGATTAAAATTTCTCCCCCATCTCCCCCAAATTTCTCCCCTCCATCCCCAAATTAACAAATTAAGGACTGAATAAAGGCTGGTCCCTCCTGCCTCTTGAGTCCCACCCATTCTGTTGCAGTAGCCTTTTTGATTGATAAAGATGACTAATGCTCCTAGAAAAATACAGCCATTATCCTGGGTTGTGAAAAGCAATATGGCCATAAGGCTAGATAATCCATTTACAGAAAGGTAAATATATCTTCCCTGTAAAGTTACTCCTCTTTCCCCACCCAACCCAGAACCTTAGCCCAACAACTGCTTAAAAACTATAACACAGCCAGCTGGGTTTATGCTGCTACTTTGGAGCGCCTGGGTCATTTTGTCACATTTTTTATGTTTTAAGCCCTCTTAGACTCCAGAGAAGCTGGCAGCTCTCTTGGATGAAGCATTAACTCTGTAACTAGTTGGTAACAGCTTCATCATACTTCATTATCAGCAGCCTCTGTTACTGTGGAAAGCTAGTCTGACACCAGCTGTTGATAATACTTCCAGAGAACAGGGCCAGAATGGGATGAAACTCATGTCTGCACTGAAGATGCAATTAAATGGCAGAAAGTGCAAGCAGATTGATGTTGCTGTGAGTAGCCCTGCTGTTATTGGAAGAGTGTGGATATCAACCTAGGACTTGCATCTAGAACTAGTTTGTAACAGTTTGTCAAAAACTGAACTTGGTTATGTGAGGCCATTTGAGGTCTTTGAATAGATCAAAGAATTGATGTATAAACTGCTACTACCTAGTACTAGTAGAATATTACCATTGTTCATCCTTTGTGCATCCCTTAAGACCAGTGTTCATACCTTTGTGCATCCCTTAAGACCAGTGTTTGTAGGTCATTTGATAACTTGTCCTAATTAAGGTCACGGAGAGTGCTGGGGCACTATCCCAGCTCTCACAGGGCAAAAAGCGGGGAAATACCTTGGAGAGGTCACCAGTCCATTGCAGGGTAGACACACAGACAAACACACTCACACACACTTGTACACTGGTCAATTCAGCATCTCCAGTCCATCTGATATGTATGTCTTTGGACTGCAGGAAGAAACCCTCACAGCAAATTCCACAAAGAAAGGACCCAGACTGCCCCACCTGGGAACTGAACCCAGGACCTTCTCGCTGTGAGGCGACACCGCTTCCCACTGTGCCACTACGATGTCTTAGCTATGATCCTGATTTTATCTCTTTATCTGATCCAGTGTGTTTATTGTTATAATTTTATTTACAGTTAAAATATTCTCTTCATCATCCAACTCTATTATTCATCACATTTTGTTAACAACCAACTGTATCATATTATATCATTGTATATCACTGTATCATTGCTTTTTTAATTGCACTCTAAATTGCCTGTCTTGGCATCAGGATTTTATTTCATTTTTCTTTCATAAAACATGAAGGAAAAGATACAAGTATGTCCCTTTCATCTGGGTAAAAACTTTTTTGAGATACTTAAGATGCTGTCATTTGTACATGTATGGTTTATTATTATTTTTGTCTGTTTGTTTGTTTGTTTGTTTGTTTGTTTTCTGAAACTGTAGGAGAAATCTGATACTTCACTGGGACTGAGGAGACTCTCACTTGAAAGAATAGCTTCTATAGTACCTTAAAATGTATCTGGTACATATACATAAAGACTAAGGAATCTTTTAGGACATTGACATTTTCCTTCAATGGGTCTGGAACACATTAGCATCTGTGAGAAATGAGATCTTGATATATCACAGGCACTCAGAGGAAGATCTTTTTCTTGTCTCAATGTTATTCACAAAGTGAATTCATTGCAGAAAGGAAGGAATTTAGACAACTTAACTTTTGTTGAAATGTGCACATCTACATCACAGAGTTACCCTTCTTCATGGCGCAAGTACAGACATTAATTTATCAGCCATTTAGTCTGGTTTATAGCTTGTTGTTGATTTCTTTAAAATGCTTGAAAATGGCTCAATTTTATTTCAGCAGATCAATTGGTTGACCTCTGATATTAACACAAAATAACATTACTATCCACTAGACATAAACCCCAGAACCAAAACATTAAAACCAAACCAAAAAATGTAATTAATATTGCCCATTTACAGATGCCGACCTTAAAAAGAGGTGTTCTCAAAGCAATCTCGGGTCATGGTTAAATTTCCCTCACAGTACAGTATTCTAGTAGATAGTTCTACTATACCTATAGTTATAAACAAAAACTATACCTGATCCAACCATCTTAACAGACCTTTTTTGGAAGTTTCTCCCATTTTTCTTGGCAGAGTTGTTCAATCGTGGGTGGGGAGCTTTGGTGCACAGCCATTTTCAGGCCTCTCCAGACATGTTCTATTGGGTTCAGGTCCAGACTCTGTCTGGACCAGTGCAGGACTACCACAAAGTTTTCCTGAAGTCACTTGTGTGTTTTTTTGGCATATGCTTCGAGCAAATGTCTTTAAGATCCTGAGCGCTCTGCAAAAGTCTTCATTTAAGATTTTTTTACATCTTTCTGCATCCGATTTTCTTTCCTTCCTGACAAGCATTCAAATCCTTCATTTAAAAAACACCCCCACAGCATGATGCTGCATTCAGTTTGTTTAACTGCAGAGATGGCATGAATATTTTAATGCTCAGTGCCTTGTTGCCTCTACACATGCCATTGGGAACTGTTGCCAAGTGTTTGTTTCATCAACATATGAATTTGGTTTTTGTGGTTCAAGAGTAATTCAGGCACTTTATGACAAACTACCAATGGTCTGTAAACACCTTTAAGTGAGAAATGGCTTTTATCTGACCATTTTGCCATAAATGCCTATAGTGTATAAGAGTGGTGCACTAATGGTTTTCCTTCTGTGAGGTTCTCACATCTCCATATATAACGTCTTGATCTCATTTACAGTGACTTCTGGGTTCAGCCTATCTAGACTCACTTTCTACTTTGCACTCATTTTTTTGTCCTCCTGTGTCTACAAGCTCTGTATCAACTGGCTGGATTTTTAAAGTCCTTTTAAAGTGTTTTGACTATTTCCCTAATATTGTTTGGGGGTCCCTTGTTAGAGAGGAGTTCCTGGGGCACAAGACATTTATTCCACTCCTTCACTGCCAGAGTCCCCTCTCCTAAGAATCCACACACTTGGGTCAAAGGTAAGGTGAGGCCAGCAGAGAAGCGAGAGGGCAAAGCATCAGGAAGGGATCAATCAGCTAGGGAGGGGGAGATTGAGATATAGAAAGGGTGAATAGAGTGATTGGAGACAGGGTGGTCAAGAGAGGGGGGTGTACACAGTGCCAATTACCCAACAGACGGGATATGTAGCAGGAAAGGCCAAGGTCAAGGGGGCAGTGGGATACTACAGGCTCAGGCACACCAGACTTGCATGCCAAAGGCTTGACTATACCAGCTGCCGCCTGCTCAGGAACACACAACACTGGGGACAGGCAGGCAACCCTAACAGGTGACTTCCTTTTGAAGGTCCTTGAGGACCAGCAACAACAGGCAAATTTTTGTACCCCATACTTGCAGTCCTTGAGTGGTGTGGGCAAGCACATACAACCTCTCCTGCTAAATCAGAGTAGGCAGGAGAACAAACCCAGGCTGCTCAGATTCCACTTGTATGTGAGGTTCCTTGGCAAAGGCCATGCAGAGCAAGTTCAGACTGGTCCACCTGAGACATTACATTGTATAATTATATTCCTTAAATCAAATTTTATAAGCAAAAAGTAAATCAGAATTAAAAAACCCACTGTTACATTTGTGAGCTGTTGGAAGTGCATCTTCAGCATTGCAGTCTCTCCAGCTTTTCCAGCCTAATAACAGCTCATAGGACTGGTATCTAGACTCTAGCATTTTTTGGTATCGAATAGCTCTGTGGCCACAACCCCTGAACTATGGCTTGTTTGTTTCTGCACAGTCTATGATAGTTGCTTTTTAGCCAGGACTTAAACCACATTTTCTTCACTGTAAAAAGCAGAAAAGGTGCATGCCAAATGGCATCTTGCATGAGCCTTTAAAGTCAAATGGAAGTAATAACCCTATTTGTTAAAAGGACATTTTAGATTAATCATATTTCCTATGTCTGGGCAGCTAAAGACCTTGCTGTCTTCCACATTCACTCACCACATGGACATCATGAATTGCAAACTATTGCTGTCAGTAGCATTTGATTTTGTCCAGTGTTAAGATGGGTAGCCTCAGGCTAATTTTATTTTTTATGCCTTTTAAGGCAGTGAGTCATTTTGTATGTAATTACTTTGTTCCCAATCAGTTCAAACAACAGTGACAAACTTTAGGCAGTAAATTATTCTCATCCCATAGACCGCTGCAGGCTTCAGTCCATATCAAAACATCCTTAGGGGTCTTTGACCTAGTCTACTGGAGGACTCTTATATCATTTTCCTCAGCACACGTTTTTTGCTGTGACCAAATTTGGTCAACCCCCCCCCCGAGGTCCAACATTTCTCTTTCCTGTTGTTTTTGTTCTGGGGGCTGATGTTTCTGTTGTGCTTAGTCGGGCCTCTAGTCACGATATACAGTGCACCTGTTCTGTCCCCCGCATCCCACAAGTTACATAAATCACCCTGATGCTGCCCTCACTACTAACATTCTCATAAATGGCTGGGTTCAGCAATACACAGTAGCTCAAAGAAGTGTATTTCTATCTCTTAAGCATCCTGCAACCCCTCTTTTATCCATCAAAATAAGCATCTTCCCACATCATTCCCCTACCTCCATTCCATTTCAGTCACCACATTTACACCTGCCCTAGTATAATTGACCATTTAATTCAATCATGTAAAATACAAAAGTGACTGCTGTTTTCACTCCTGAGAAACTCTTATTTGCCACCTTAAAGTATCTTTTGCTGATTGTGCTGCCAAAAGTACAAACCACCAAGTAAAACAATATTTATGTGCTGAGTAAACATCTACTAAGTTCAATTAAGAGTTGTTTTTTTCTGGACATAGATCAAGCATAGTCTTTATTTTATCCTGAAGTTGAGATTCTTCACTGAGTCTAAATCTATTTCCTGAAAACCAGCATCTTCTAAATTAAACTTAGTAAACCCTTTAAGCATCAAAGTAGTAAACAGAATGTCTACACTAATTAGGCTGATATGCAGATCTCTACAAAAACACGTTTTGCCCCTAAAGTATATGTCAAATGAAAATCTACATTAATAATATAATGGCTCTGTGCAAGCTTACATTACCTCCAAGTTCTTTCACATTCAGCACTGCATTGGGGAAAGCCACTGCCTTTATGCTGAAACCTAAAGAAGGGAAGAGGAGGATATTAAGTTTTCAAAAGCTTTATAGATAAAGGAAAGTTTATGTTGGTTTAGATTCCAGCCAGTGTTGGTGTGGAGGACCCAGCATCTACAGAAATGAGATCTAGAAAGGAACAGATTACTGATAAAGGAGCACACACTGTGATATTTCCACATGATTGCACTTCCCCTATGTTCATTTCACATTCCTTGTAGAGACAGAGAGGGAACAGATTTGGCATTGATTAATACAACTTAAAGCACATGAGACTGAGCCTCCTACTACCCTACTTTCACTGTTTACAAGATTTCATCACACTCACAGCAGGTGATTTTTATGTGCCATTCAAGCTTTATCTAGATATGTTAACAGAGAGCCACAGACAGAAAACAGTTTGATGTCACATTGAGAACATACATCCGTGATCAGTTTACAATGATACAGTTAAATTATTATTATAACTGCTGGGTGATACATTGTCCATGTTGCTAACTGGTATCAGTGTCACAAAAGTTTTGGGTTATTCATAGAAAACAAAAAAAAAGGTTGTCTTCTGGAAGAATAATTTTCCCAAACTTTATTAAAGCAAACTTAAATCATAAAATATCATTATAACTTGATATAGTTAAGAAATATAGGGATACTGGAGGAAGGTTTAGACTATTGCTAGCAAAGATCAAGTCTTAAGTAGTCTTAAGCAATTTAAGGCATCTTCCACATTTGATTATTTTAATATTAAAGAGTCCCATGTCAAGAGAAAAATTAACAACCACTTTATAGAAAGAAAAGTCCTTATAGATATGGAATAAATGGTTTGTTTGCATGAGACCAAAATAAAAGAGAATTACAGAAACTCTCCTGCTGTCTAAAGAACTATCCATTCAGGTTTTTTGAGGGGAACTAAAAATGTTTATTGCACAGTATCATGCAAATATCCCTTTTGGTAACTTTCTTTTAAGTGCATTATTAGGATCATATAGTGGGATTAGGCAATAGCAGTACTTCAGCAACTCTTTAGACACCAACATAATTCTACACTACTTTGGGAGTGGCAAAGCAGTATGTCATAGTGGTACATGATATACATGGGGCAGTGTGACAGAGGTGAGGTCTACAGTAGGTGTGATGGATGAGTTTAAGGTAGAGATTACATCTCAAGTATGAGCTCTGAGCCCTTTCTTGTTTGCAGCATTAATGGGCAGGTTAACAGATAAGATAAAACCAGATTTATCTGTGAACTGTGATATTTGTAGATAATATTGTTAATTTAATCTCTACAGAGAGTAGGAAGCAGCATGAGGAGACCAGCAAGAGGTGGAAATATGCTTTATGGAAGTCAATAGGATAAAGACAGAAGACACGAGAATAAATGAAAGGAAGGACAGCAAAATGGTTACGATGCAGGAAGTGGTGGAGGCCTTTGGGTCAAATATTTAGATTAACGGGAGATTAAAGGAGGATGGGGTAACATTCACTTCTCCATTTCCTAAAGAGGTAGCCTACTCCAGAGTGAATTTTTTTCATATGATGTTAAACATTTTTGCCAGATCAATATGCAGACAACAAAACAGACTTCCATACCGGATTGAGGCTCAGGTTAACAACAACCATCACTGGTACTATTAGCAAACAGGATATGGGTGGAAATTGGGCTACTGCTGGTTAAAGGAGGAGAAGAAGAAAAAAGAAGAAGAAGAAGAGGAGGAGGAAGGCATGTCCAGAGGTAGGAGAAGAAGTAAGTGGAGGAGAATGGAAATGAGGGTAGGAACTTTGAATGTTGGCAGCATGACTGGTAAAAGGGAGAGAATTAGCTGATATGATGGAGAGAAGGAAGGTTGATATTTTATGTGTTCAAGACACTAGATGGAAGGGTAGTAAGGCCAGGTGTATTGGAGGAGGGTTTAAATTGTTTAATTGTGTACCATGGTGTGGATGGAAGGATGAATGGGGTAGGTGTTATTCTGAAGGAAGGGTATATTAAAAGTGTTTTGGAAAAGAGAGTATAAGATAGTATTAAGAGTTTGAAGCTGGAAGTTGAAGGTGTGAGGATGAATGAGTGGATTAGATGAAGTGAAAAAGAGTGTACCCAGGGGAGAGAGAGTGGTGATTGGACAGATGGTTGTAGATTTTGCTGAATAGGCTAAAGATAAGTTGTTTGGTGAATTTTATGAGAGGCTGGACAGTAAGGAGGGAGAAAAGGACCTGTACTGATTGGCAAGACAGAGAGACTATGCTGAGCTGAGAAAGATGCACAGAATGTCAGAGCGATAAAGGATAGAAATGGAAACGTACTCACAAGTGATAAGCGTGTGTTGAGCAGATGGGAAGAGTACTTTGAGTGGCTGATGATGAAGAGAATGAGAGAGAGAGAGAAGACTGGATGATGTGAGGATAGTGAATCAGGAAGTGCAGCAAATAACTAAGATGGAAGTAAGGGCAGCAATGAAGAGGATGAAGAATGGAAAGGCTGTTGGTCTGAATGACATACCATGGAAGTATGGGGGTGTTTAGGGGAGATGGCGGTTGAGTTTCTGACCAGATTGTTTTACACAATCTTGGAAAGTGAGAGGATGCCTGAGGAGAAGGTTTACTGGTACCAATTTTCAAGAATAAGGGTGATGCACAAAGCTGTAGTAACTATAGAGGGATAGAGTTGATCAGCCACAGCATGAAGTTATGTTATGTGGAAGCTAGGTTAAGAAACGAGGTGAGCAGTGAGCAGCAGTATTATTTAATGCTGAAAAAGAGCAACACAGTGTAAGTCAAGACCAGGCAAGTATTGTATTTGCATCCAGTTAATCAAAGTGATTATGTAGAGGCTTGTTTAGAGTTATATTTGCATACTGAAGCAGATCTTGCAAGACTGATGACAGTACTGGGAATCACAGAGTTACCATCAATGTCAATAACTGTCATTAAAGATGAATTATTTTAATGGCAAAAGTCACACCAGCCATAGTTTTTAGATGCACAAAAGTAAGTGTATTCTTGTCAAGTCTCGTAAGTTATTTTCTTTTGAATTAATGTAACGTCCCAAATGAGCCTGATATGTATTTAGATGCCTAGTGGTTAGTGAGTTGGACCCGGGATCGGAAGATTGTGGGTTCGAATCCCAGGCCAGTAGGTTGCCCTGCAGTACCCTTGAGCAAGGTACCGTCCCAATCACTGCTCCCCGGGTGTATTCAATAGCTGCCCCCTTCTGCACATGTATGTATGGGTAAAATGCAGAGGTGTAATTTCATTGTGTTTTACTGTGTGCTGTGCTGTGTTTCACAATAACAAGAATGGTCACAAGATGAATTAAGACGTTATTAATAAACTGCTGTTTTTAGGGTCAAATTTCTTACTCCATGTCACAGTGATAAGGGTTGGTGCTCCCTGTGAAACCCTCAAGAAATAGTCTTAGATATAAGGAATGTGCGATGGTAAAACTCGATGGTTTTAAGTGTTTTTTAGTATATGTGCTCTTATTAATACACAGCTTTAAGATTAAAATCAGGGTTCACACACCCAAGCCAAAAACTAATGCCATTTTGCCGTTGCCATTTTTCAGTTAAAATTCACTGGTGAATAGTGCTTTGGCCCACAAAAAAATTACATTTCCACTGTGCTACTGAACTACTGAATCCATTATAGAGATAAACAGCAAATCTGATTTCATAAGACTGTTTGAAACAGGTGTCCATATACCAGAACAACAAGAAGTAACAAGAATAGTTTGGTTCAGGTTTAATTAGAGGTGTGTTTAATTAGTGGTGCATAATATTTTATATACATATGATGCATGCATAAAGAATGCTATTTGACAGTTTCTGCACATGTTAATGAAAGATTTAAACTTTTTCCAGCTTAAAAGGAAGTAATATTTGCCAGGATATGATGGTGCACTGATCCTGTAAAACAGTGACCTGTTGCTCAAAGCGCTAATGTAATCAACATTTCTTGTCATGAGAGAGAGAGAGTACGTGTGGCAAGAAGCAGACCAGTCAAAACTCGCATGAAAACAAATCCATGTGCATTTAAACACTCACACACACACACACACACACACACACACACAGACAAAGATCTTTTGCTTGTCAAGAGACACTTGAAAATCTGTTAAATAAAGCAGTTCTCTTCAATGAGATGCTGAGGTAACTGGCCAGCGAGAGCCATATGAAGCAGTTTTCAGAGTTGCAGAATACATAGTGACAAAGCTGAGATTTTGCAGTGGTTTTTTGAATGGTGGGAAAGTTTTAGAAACACTGTGGGAGAAGCTCGAAAAGCTGGTTCAATGCACTATATCCGTGGGGCACTTCATAATTTCACAGAGGTATTTTGGGGCATCAGTCTGAAACACCTGGAGTTTGCAGCATTTGGTTTAAATTACAAGGCAGAAACATGGAAAGATATGTGGGTTTTGTATTTGTTTGTTTTGTAGTGCGTTTCAAGCACAGTATACATAGGATCCTAGACAAATATATTAGTAGATCTATTTGTGTATAGAAATTGTTGCATGTCCATGTCATATACAGTAAAGCCTACATCGAAAGTCTAGTTGTGACATTCCAAACCCCATGATTTCAGGTTACCTGTGGTTGGTACGATGGTATCAGCGCCTTCACTACACAGCCGAGAAAGCAGAGCGGTTTTACCAGCACCACTGAGTCCAATACACACCACATCATACTCTGGTCTTGGACTCAGAGGACCTTTACAGCACACTGTTCGAAGACACTAAAGGGAAGAAAGAACAAACAAAAACAAACGTTCACCTCTAAAACGAACTATGACATAGATTGCAATATTAATTGCTTCCTAATTTATTTTCGTCTTTGTACGTTTATTTGAAATGAGAACATGAAATGAGAAAACTCAAGTTTGTAATTATCTGAAATCTTCACATTTGAGCATGAGAGAGTGATAAAGTCAAGTATTTTACGCAGGATGAACATAATTTTGGCGTGGCAGTAAACTTAAATGTTGTGCGAAATAAAAACTGCACTATTAGCCAGTGTCCTTATGCTGTAGACCTGTCATTTTATGAATCACTGTCTCTGACTACAGGCCTGCTGGGAACCATTATGTGGCAAATGCAGTGTGAACCGTGAATGGGATGTTTAAAGGTGGTGTTTGTAAATCAGCATCCAGAACTAAAAAGAAGACTCTTTTATTAGCAGGATGAGACTGACTCAGGCAGGCAGGGCTTGTTTTGTTTTCACCTGGGAAGAATTCCTTTTTTCCCATGCAACAAATGCCAAAATGGAACAGGTTTGTCTTGGCAAAGCCCGATCTCTAATTTGAGCTCTAGACCAAGCCCAGGGAAAGTGTTCATAAATCTTCATAAAAATGAACTTTTTCTTTACATCTATGGGATATTTTTCTTCTTCTTCTTCTTCATTCAGCCCATTTAGGGGTCACCACAGCAGAACTAACTAGTTATTTATTTGTTATTTATTATTTATTTATTGTTATAATAAACTTTAACTCCAACATTTTTCCCACAACCTTGGTTAGGATAAGCAGATCAAATACTGAATGGATGGATGCATGAATGGATGGATGGATGAAACTAATTAAAAAAATAATATTTACATTTACACTACATATTTATATGCATGTTTATAGAATTGTTATTTATGAGTAATATGTGATTATTATTCATTGACCTTAAAATAAAAAATAGCCCTGCCTAATATAAGACAAACTTCAGTAAAATTAGATTAGCATATAGAAAAAATCTCAGTACATACATTTATATACAATAATAGTTGAAGAACTTTGAATGCTTTGTAATAAAATTCGTTATTGTCATTAAGAGCTGCAGCTCAAATGTCCTACATGTTTGTAAAAGTGCTCTTAAGACAACAAAGCATCAAGACAAATGATGTGTGATTTCCCTTTGGTTTTCTTTCACCTCAAAAAGCACTAATCGCTTTCACAGGCCCACACAACCCATTCAGCGCACATGATCAGTCAGTCAGGAGCACATGCTTCTGCTTTGTCACAGAGCGACCTGGACATTTGGTTGTCTAAGCGCCTGGAGGTCCTGGGATAAGAGATGTCACTGCTCATTCAAACCCCCCACTAATTACACTTCAATTACAGTGCACAAAAGGAGATGATAAATTTACAGCAGTCACTCAAGACACATCCTGAAACTCTGACCCCTCAGCCGTTGGGCCATGCTGGGTTCCATTAAATGCAGACAGTAAAACTTCTAGCTGACCACACAAGGATATAAATGATTGCGTACACTGAACAACTCAATATTCAGTTGCATTGTCTCAATTAAATCAACCTCAACCACTGAAAAAAGATGTTTATTAAGCAGCTTTTAGTCTAATGGCATCATATTCAGCAGTTATTACAAATTCTTCACAATTGTTTAAACAATGTGTAAGATAAGACTGAGAAATTGACATGTGTGTTCACATAATGACCCTTTAACATTTAAGGGATTAAAGTAAGGTTGAGAAGTCTGACTTTCTAAAATACAGTGACAACAAAAAAAGTGAAATGCAGAATTAGCAACTGTTAGAAATTCAAGACAAGTAGTCTAATATTAGATATGCAATTTTAAAGTATTCATATGCACTTCTTAGCTACTGTAAAAACAAGAATTTATTTGAAAAGTTGGAAATGAAGCGCATAAATGGGTTTTTTTTTTCTGCGTCAAAGTTTACGAAGATCATTACTGATGTTAGATCAGAGCAAACATATAGATAAATGACAAGTGATGTTAATGTGAATAAATAAAAGCCTTTATCAGCAGAAACAGCATAGAGGTGTTTTAGAAGAAAAATTCGGTTGGTTAAAATGTGTAACATAAGCCCTCCACCTCCCGCCCACCTCTCGATTTAAAAAAGATGTCAAGACATCAAACGACTGATGTAATTAGGAGACTTGGCTGAGCTCCAGATCCTGGCAAGGAAACAAAGATCTAACAGCACAAGAACCCACAGCAGCAGACTTGGGGAACACAGCTGGGCCAAATCCACTCAGCAATGCCGCAAGACTGAAGTTCTGAACCTGGCCAAACCAGCACAGAACAATACTCTGCCACAAAAACAACTCCGTCTGCTGCCAACTTCTCCTGAATGGACCCCTCAGTGGAGCGTGGGGAACCCTGTCTGCCCTTTGAAAAAAAAAAAGGGGGGGGGGGGGGGGGCTCCCTTACTTCTCTCAGGAGAAAAGCAATGCAGTTTGAGTACCACTTGTATACCACTGGAAATGAGTGGTCAGCAGCAGTCACTGTGACCACTTTGGGCAGGATATTGGCATAGCGTAAGTGAGAGGCTTAATCTTCAGAAAATGGAGAGAGCACACCTGCAGGGGGTTGCCATACAGACAGGAGGCAGCCAGCTGATTGCTCATTCAGTCTGCCTGTCTGTCAATAACACGCTCTATTTTAGAGGACCAGCCTTGTATTTTTAGAGCTAATAAAAAGGGGGTGAGAGCAAGAGAGAGGGAAGCACAACGCAGACAGACCTGGGTCACATTTCACTCATTTGCCCTCCTAGACTGCGGAAACAGCTAAGTGTCTACATGGAAGCTGTGATGCCATCCCCCCAAATATCTCACCCGTCGCTGGGGCTTTGTGTGTGCTTGGAGAGTGACATTCTTAGCCCTCTACTCTCATGGAGGAAACCATTGGTGTAGAGCTGCACAGTGTGGACAGGATTCTAGTATTGCATTAACATTGCTTCATATTGCAATGTTACGTGCAACACTGGTGAATATGTGATGTAATTAAACGAGTGGTCTGAATCAACTCAAATAAAATAAAATAAAAGACTGTCCGTGTTATTTTTGCTCAATTCTGAATACTAATATTCAGCAACATACTTTGGCATACTGTGCCAAAGAATGATTGCAAAGAATGATTGTTAGCAGAAAGCATGTCTTTCATTAGGAGTCCCACTGTGGCACATATGCAATGGCTATTAACCAGAGTTATTAAACAGTTTGCTAATCAGAGCAGTATGGCTTATAAGTGACTGTTGCTGAGAGACAGATGTGAGCAAAGTACACCATTCGGAGTGCAGCAATGCATCCTGCACAAGCCTTAGCCAATACACACCCCTCTCTAAAGTAGGCCCACATGCATAGGGTTCATCTTTCATAGATCTGGAGAAAGATATCTCAAATCAAAGGCATCAGTGCAGGACAGGTCCCCACCCTGAACATTGGTGACATGCTTGAATACGCTGATGAAGCAGAGAGGAGCTTACTTGATCAGAACTATTTGACACTTCTAAAACCTATGCTGGTTATGACCAACAAATATCAAAGTTCCCAGGCTGTCATCAATCACAGTAGAGAGAAAAACTGTATGGGGTCGTGTCAAAACAAGTCTGACCAAAATAATCCCACGGCATGGAAAATACTGTGATTAAAATAACTTGGATACTGACTTGCTTTCCACAATCACAAGTTAATTGTGCTGTTCATGTCACGATTTTCCTATTTATAAATCAAAGGGAGACTTTTAAAAGTGCATTTTAAAAATTGGGGCAATAAAAGTTTATGCAAAGTACATTTTTCACACATAACAGGAGTTATTTTTCAATTTGAAGGATTATTGTGATCATTTAATGATTTGTGTGAGTATCTAATATGTTTAATTTTCTACAGTGCAATAAAATTCGAAAGGGCGGTCTCCATTGTAATGGTACATTCTGCAATGTCTGAAAAATTATTTCTAGATTTCTTAGCCATTTCATGAGGAACTTTTTAAACCTTTAAAACCTCATGAGATAAATGAAATGACATAAAATAAATGTGTAAAGTATGTACTTTTCAAAGCATGAAATAATTTTTTTATATGTTTTCCCTAATGAAGAATGGAATTTGAAATTTAAAATTTGACTTGACAAAGCTCAGTGAGTGTCTGGGAAATGGCCAATCAAACTATTTGCTGCTATAATGCAGAACAATGGACCTAATCAGAAGCACATAATCTATATCTAAACAAATTTCAGGAGATCACCAGGTCTTTGTGTGGTAATCAAGATAATACAGCCCTGCCTGTTTTTGCAGGTTCATTTTGGTTTTATTTAGTCTTAGTCTTTTTTGTGTTTTGGTGCTCCTGTGGAAGACTACAGCTGGGGGTTGGGGGAGGGAAAAGGAGAGCAGTGGCAAACGAAGTTACACAGACAGCAGGGAGGACCCAGGCCAGCCAACATGGGCCTGGCATTCCCTCACTCTTGTTCCAGCCGCTGACCCTTCCCTGCCCAGACGACCGCTAGCAACACTTGTCTGCAGGGCTCACCGATGACCTTTGAGATGACAGTCCTTTATATGGGCGTCCAGATGGAGAAGTAACAAGCACTAACTGATATGTGTGTAACACACACCAGTCATAACACTGCCCCCGATAGCACTGCAATCCATAGTGAGAAGCCCCTGCCGTCTGTGGTGGGGTTGGGTAGAGGGGGATGTTCATTCATCTTTTGCCCCCCTCCCCACAACCACCACCACAAAAGTTGATGCTTGTGGTTTAGAGAGGGCTATCATGCTTAGAGGGGAACACGTTTAGATAGGTCATGGTATAGTGGAGTTGCCAGCACAGTGCCGTGCCACATTTGAAGCAGGGTGAAAAATGAAAGCTGGCAAGCCTGCTATGTTCACTCCTTGCTGACGCCATAACAACCACAGACTGGCTCCTCAACTGATGTCTGTTGTGCAAATCCTGTAGAGTCAAACAATTATTCTAGACACCAAACTGGTTTCTACTGAGGCAAATTTTTTAAATACTGGGTCGTCAAACTAGTTCCCTTCTTAGTCTATTCAGCAAGTTAATATAACAGACAAACTTGAGAACAGGCTGAAAAAGATAAAAAAGCTTTAGTAAAAGATTAATCTGGAATAAAATTACAGCCTGCATGAGTCTGTAAAATGTGTCAGTGTCTAAACAAAATGTCTTAGTTTTAAGAAGGCACATCTGTTATGTTTAAACTTTTCCTGTAAAAGGACTTATGACGTTTGGTAAACATTTGCCATTGTCTCTACTGGAATCCCTGTATCCTAGCCAGTTGTCTGTGTCTGTTCTAAAACTTGCGACCCAAGTGGCTGGGTGCATTCATGCTGTTAGTCTGGACCATTACAGGAACAGTGTACCCCACATATGCAGAGTCACTATGTTAGGCCACAGCACCCCCTAGCTATTTCACCCAAAAACTAGTAACTTTATCCATCTTAGCAGAATACCTTCCTAAAACTGATGGATGAACAAATACAAACAGCCTACAGAAATAATTCTTAATTTATTTATTTGGTTTATAAAAGATACAGGAAAGCAATCTCACTACTAATTATTATTATTATTATTATTATTATTATTATTGTATAACTTTTAGTTTTTTAACAATTAAGAAATTCAGCAAGCCACTATATCTGTCTGCTATATTATGCTTATTAATGTTCTTTATATGCTTCGATCATTGATGTTGTAGTGGTGAAAAGCTGTTGGCTTATTCTGCACCAGTCCACAGTCAGCTGTGTGCATACACAAATTACACAAATTACATATATGTATATAGACATATATATCTGAACAGGCGTAAAAATGATGCAGCACAACTTCATAGTTATATTATATATTTTTTTATACATAAGAACATTTAACTGCAGATAAAATGTAATTATTAATATAGCTGGAGAAT
Organism: Hepsetus odoe; assembly: GCA_017165825.1. Classification (NCBI taxonomy): domain Eukaryota; kingdom Metazoa; phylum Chordata; class Actinopteri; order Characiformes; family Hepsetidae; genus Hepsetus; species Hepsetus odoe. The sequence continues at coordinate 9,425,254 of CM029390.1, read as the reverse complement.
TTAGTTTCTGGATTGTGCTCTTGTAGTGGTGGTTTGAGGTGTACTAGTTATATTTCCAAAGGTTTGTAGACACCTGCTTTTCTAGAGTTCTTTTCAAAATCAATTATATAAATAGCAGGTCTGTTCCCTGTGACTGTATTAACAGCCTTGGCTCTTCTTGGAAGGTTTTACACCAGATGTTAGAAGACTGCTTTGAGGGTTTGTTTGTATTCAACCACAAGAGCATTAGTGGGGTCAGGAACTGATGTTGGGTGATTAGTTGTGGATTACAAGCATTGCTTAAGAGATAGATGGTGCTCCATCACTCCACATGTCCACTACTTTGAGTTTTACACCTCACCTGGCATTGGACATGGTGGCATTTGTTTCCCTGAAGATTAGTTGTTTTAGATGTATGAAGTTAGGAGTGCTATTCAGAAGTGCCTGATACCCAACACAGATTTACTACAAGATTTACCACAAAGTATAGAGATGAGACAGCAGAAAAATGTTATGTAATGATTGCAAGTTATTAAAAATAACTGCATAACAATTGCAAAAATATATATTTAATATTAGTATAAGTATAGTAATATATAGTAATATAGTGATATTAGTATTAGTATAGTTAAGCATTAAAATGATTAATTGTACTAATACTAGAAACAGTAGAAAATAATAATCCAATAATATTTAAGTAATATTAATCCAATATTTTCTTCTTGAATTTGAAATCAGTGTAGAACTGCCTAGCAACAAGAAACTATATGTAAGGTAACATAAGGTTGTAAATATACATTTTATATTAACCAAAAAGTAACAACAAATGTAGAAATAAGTGACTATTATTAATTCATTATTAATTGTTAACTGATTTATCAAATTTGTTCTAATTTTGTGACAGCTGTGACTAAAAACTATAAGTTGAAGAGTTAAATTTGTGAGTCTCTACCGATCACAATGTGCACGCAGCAAATAACTACTCAAATGTTCTACCAACTACGCAATTTCCTTCTGACAGTGCACACTGTGGGTGTAATAAAAAAAATAAATGCTTTAAACAGTTCTTCAGATTAGATCTGTGAGAGATAAACTGTTTTGCAATTAAAATGAAAAATGTTAAAACATAAATGATTATCAGATCTGTACTGTTTAAAGCTAGCAAGCACATAAGCATACTGTAATAAGCAAATACATCAACAACAACAGCAGAGGACATCTGTATCTGACAGAGGTAAGATCAAAGCTTAAAAGTAGCCCTGGAAAAACATTTGGACTAAGAATGGACGGGATATCTGTCAGAAGGTGATTCCCACCGAGTCCTCATGCCTAGATCAGGTTACCTCTGGCTAGCCACATGAAAGAGCCCCAGTAATCCACATACATAGGCGTCTTCGACTCCCCTTCAAGCCCCCTAGTGTAGCCCCCTTTGCCCCTTTGCCCAAAAACAGGAGTATCACCCAAACAATGAAGTGGCAGTTTCCACTGTCATGCCCCCCTATGCACTCCCCACGCTTTACGAACATTTCAGCCTCATCACGGGGGATTATCAAACCCTGGGCAGCCATTGTTCTGATCTACCTTGGGTGGCTCAGCTTCCCCGGAAAGCTCTCTTTTACTGGATTGTTTCTTTAGGCTGTAGTCCCCAAGGCCACTGAAGGGCAGTGTGTGGGGAGGTGATCAGACCCCCAAAAAGGGGGGGTGGGGGTGCAGCTGTAAATCTTGATGTCACCGATGGGGAGGCTGTTGCGAACCATTACCATAAATCTGACAAACGCTAATTTGATGGGAGGCTGTATCTGTCTGGGCTCAGGCTGGTCTAGACGGCCTATTGAGAGATTCTACAGCAGGGGGAACTGTTTGTTCCCTTACTAAGACCATCTGGATATAGCAATAAGCAGCAAGCGGCACAGTTCACAGAGTGATCAAAGTGGGCCATTTCCATTGCCATTGTGAAGGGCAAGTTCTCGCAACCATTATTCTGTAAATGCACTTAAAATATTCCTAGATCCAAATAACACAAACTTACCAAACAAAATACTAATTGTAAAAAGTCTTTTATCTACTGCATAGTAGAAGAAAGATCACCTGTACAGGTTAACACATCAACAAGCCAGGATGAGCTGATTGTAAGAATAATTAAAGATTGCTTATGGAAAAGATGCTGTAGACCAAAATACCATGGCTTCAAACCTGACTCTGTTGTATCTCCAGCACCATCTGAGCCCCTGAGCAAGGCCTTTTACACCAAGAAGCACCAAAGAGACTCTCCTCATTAGGCAATGTTTGTTGCTCTGGATAGAACATCTGATAAATGCTGTAAATATAGTGTAAATTCTCCTACTCAAACTGGTGTGAAGAGGGCTGGAAAGTGTCACTCTAAAACTAGAGTGAGTCTTTCCAGAGGGGTTCAAAAGAGGCCAGTTGGGGACGGGTCCAAGGACACTGGCAACTCCACCAGGCACCACATGGCTCCTCAGGCCCAATTCACACAATCGCTCAGAGCTCTGAAGCTTTCCAGCAACCAGTTCAGTCACAGAATTTCCCTTACATATCAGATTTTAACCCAGCGTGTCTCTCTCCCTAAAATAATCGCTAACTGCCGAAAATAGAATCATCCATATGTTTACATTTGTTCCATAACATGATGTAAGAAAGAGCTGGAACGCTAAGCAATAAAAAAAAATCTCTAAATCAGAATAATATTGTTAATAAACAGCCTTCTGTCTCATTCAATATTTAAAAAAAATTTGTCTTGACGTGGAGGTTTCAGTGTACGAAACCATAGTGTAAACTGACTCCAAGGAAATAAATTAGTGTAATATTATTTGAATATCATAGACATTATCAATAATTGTGTTTATTCCTTGTTTGAAATTTGAAAATTGAAAATTGGTCCTTACCCATTTTTAAAAGCTTTTGTTGACAGCTGTTCTCACGCATGTTGGGGAAGCATTTCATTTTACATAAGTGGACAGAAAGGAAAGAAAGAACTGTTTGAAAACAGTACGTTCTGCAGGCAGTCTACACAAATAGATCACCAACCACATTGTCTTTCTCTGGTGAAACAGAGTAAACATTTATCTGCCTGAAGTCTATCCCAGAACAAATTTAATTTCATTACCCACATTAACAATGTTTATGGTCCAGGACATGAGGTGAGAAGCAATGGCAGTTTTTTTTATGATACTCTTTTTTTTCTACCCCAACGCCACATTCATCACAGAGGGCACACTATCAGCTTTGAGGCTGAGCAGAGCAACAGGGTCGTGGAGGGAGCATGGATGTGGAATATAAATCTTATAATTGGAAAGGGTGATTAGTTTGGGCTGATTAGCATAAGGCGGCAAAAACTGTGTTTCTACCACACAATGTAGACGAAAAGATGTTTTCCGCACCAATATAGAGGATCAAAGACAGAGGGCCCCCTTTTGAAGGCTCTGAAATGAATGTATGAAGGCCAAGAGGGTGAGGGGTATCCTAACCCAGGATGTGGAGGAGGGTACCCACTATGACATCCGTTATCACACCTTTTTATGCAGAGAATCTGTTTTTCTGAGATGGGCTCAACTTTTATAAAACAAATCTTGAAACACAATCTCTCATGGTGTGTGGGAAAGTTTCCTTCATAAATACATTTACATCAAACCAAAGAGCTGCTCCTTAACAAGCATCTCTAGGCCCCACTGAAACAAAAAGACGGGGACTTGCCGAACAATTAATCTGTTTTAACACATTGTGTGGCAACTGAGAATTGGACAGACATGGCACAGTGCACTCAAAACACTTTTCAATTCACATGGAAGCCTGGCCAGGATGTGGGTGCTTTGATTTTTTTTCATGCACATAATCCGAAAGGCAAAATCAAGCTACAGGAATGCCATTATAATTCTGCTCACAATTAAGTAGTACCTACCACGTTGCCAGTGGAGAATTTAGGTATTTAAGCATTTCACACTATTAGCTAGCTTTAAGTTTAATTGTGCGCTTAATTTAATTGGTGTCTTGGTAAATCCAATGTTACGTTAGAGTAGAACTTTAACACCAGCTATATGTTAGTAGCCAGAGATGCTAATAACATAATCCATTTTTTTCAGCTCCAATTTGATACCTGAGTGTGGATATATGCTGCCAGATATAAATACTGATGCCAGAGTACTTTTTCTTTCTACATATCATAAGTTTTATTGTTGTTTTTATTGTTAGTTATTGTTATTATTGTTGTTCCTACAAGCAACTTTTAAAGATGCTTTTTCATTTAAATATTCCCCACATTCTCTATTTGGGACAGGTCAGGACTGTAAGAAGACCAGTCCAGTATCAGTTTGTAATGTGGTTTGCTTACTGAAAATTGCATGGACGTCTCTATAACAGGTGTTGTCTTGAAAGCAGTTCTTATGTTGCTCTAAAAGCTCAATGTACTTTTCTATATTAATAGAAGTGTAAATTAACTTTGGCAAGGGCGCTAAAACACAACTCAAAACCTTGTTACTTAAAGCAGCCTGGTGGCCCTTTTTCATCTTTGGCTGGAGCGTATAGTGTCCATTTCTTCTAATAAATATCTGCAATACTGATTCATCTGAACACAATTCCCATTTCTACTGTGTGATGGGCCACCCCAGATGCTTCTGAGCCTAGAGAAGTTGCCTCTGCTTCAGGACAGGTTGAGATTCTTTTTTGCACAGTAAAGTTTAAAGAGGCATTTGTGAATATAACTCTGTTTTGTAATGCTTGATAAAGATTTGCCAAAGTAATTATTGACCCATGTGACCAATATTAATGAATGACAGCTTAATGAATCAGTTATTAATGAATGACAGCTCTAGATGCAAAGTTTTCTCAGGGATCAGAGATTACAGGTGGTCAGCTAAATTACAGGTGTTGCACCCTTTAGGCACTGAAATTCCTAAAGATTTTTTAAGTCATTCAATGGTATGCACTGCTGAAGGAGAAATTTGTGAAACCTTTTCAACTTTTCTTTGAGGAACATTTCAGAAATTTTCACATGCAATCATTGCTGGTGATCTTCTGCCCATTTTTGCCCTTCAGAAACCCCTTGTGGCCATTTCTTCTAAACCAAACGTTAATTGTAATCATCTGTTTTACATCATTACCAGCCCTAAACTGAACTGAATTAAACTGAATTGAATTGCCCACTTGTTTGGAATGTGTTGGCCTGAAATGCATTAATGAATTAAAGTAATGTATACCAACAAATGAAGTAAAGTCGATCAGACAAAAAATGAAATATCTTGGATCAATACATTCTCCAAAGATGTTAATGACAATGTAAGAACCCCTTTTCTTTTTCATACTGTCCCAACTTTTTTCTGATTATGGGTTGTAGATCTTGAACTTGCTTCTGGTCAACATTGACTATTTAAGGCTTGCAAACCTTATTAGATTCAGGCCAATTTTCTAGAAGTATTTACAACTGAAAAAAATGTATATGCTATAGTTACAATTATCAGTATGGATTGATAACATTTTGCATGTGGAGTTGGTTGCCACATCGTAAGGTTAGCTAAACGTTAAAGCAAAACCATTTCCCTTAACTGGCACATTTTGTCTTATATCTGAGGGCATGAGCATGATGTAGCAGTGTAATCGGTCACATTATTAACCAGCCACTTTTTCCTTTCTTGTTAAAGACTTACATGTATGTCAACAGGAATGTTTCCTTCCTTGGTTTTATGCCTTAACAATGACAAACAGTCACTTTCACTTTTCACTTTGAAACAGCTTTAAATAAACATCCATGCTTTCCTATAAAATTTTGAATTCATACCATAATCCATGCAAAGCCAAAGACAACCCTTCTCCTAGTCTATCCTCAGGTAATGCAAAAAGAATAAATATGCAAAATATGACATAAATATATCAAATAAATATGAAAAGTAAACAGATGCTACCTCAAACTTTAATCAGGTGTGGACTAGCTAATAGTGTTAACCTAGCCTAAACAAACATCTATATTATTAAGCAGCTGACTGAATTTACATTTTGCCTGAGACATAAAATCTCAAGGTCGTCTTACAATACAAAACTTCATCTACTTCAACTACTTCAAACATTGTTCTTCACCAAAATTCATAAGCAATCAATAGGGCCTGTCATTTTTTGAACACACCATTGTAACATTTGCAACACAAGAGTGCTCTTATTCCCAGGAACCTCATTGTACAGTGTTTGGCAACTTGAATGGACCGTCATTAGAGGGAGTTTGTGTCAACAGTTAATTATGCAAATTGGCATAGCCCCATCATGGGATGGTAGGTTCCAGCCAACCCCCTTCACTCTTCATTGCTGTCCCATACACTGTACATTTGGAATATCTAACAGAAATGCCCTGTACATCTCCATCTCACTGCCGCTTCATGTCTAATTTTTAAACTCAGTCAGGTTGGCTTTAGGAGGAAGGACTCATCAAGGCTGTTTTTGTGGCCTTTAAGCTCCAAACAATCTTTCTTCACTAAAGATCCTCCAGAAGATTCTTGCTGGGTGCAACTGAATGCCCACTTACACCACCCCCACATCCAGTGAGAGCTCAACCCTTTCAATGGACCCCACGCCAAAACAGTCAATTAGGAAAAAATGCATGACAGTTTCAGTTTTGTCTGTGACAGCCTTTCACCTCACTATCAGACATCTGATGTCTGGACGTTTAAACAGTCACAAAGCTAATAAGAATTCAAGACCGCATCAGTTTTTTGGTTTCTCTTATCAGTGTTTCACTGATGTTTCTTGTAGGTTGGTTCTAAATTAGATTAGATTAGATTCACCTTGATTGTCTTTGAGAAGAGTGCAAGTAGCAATAAAATGTAGTTAGAATCCAACCAGTAGACTTATAAAAAAACAATAATTATTGGGAGGATTGCAGGATAAGTGAAGTTGTATGTTACAGTATGTACAGTGTTACAGACAATGGAAACGTATATGCAGATTATAACAACAATGTACAGAGTAATAAATATTTTATGCATAGTAATTAAATGGACAGAACTCAAGAGGAAATGTGTATATGAGCAAAAATACGGACATATGCAAATATACAACTATAAAAAATATAGTCATTCAGCAAAATGATGGTGTTGGTTCATCACAGCAGATAAAGGAAAGAAGGTCAGAGGCATTAGGATGGCTGAAGAGACACCAATATATAACATGCTGTTTGCTTTTAAGCTGAAAAATTGTATTGTGCCCATATCTCAATGTAATGCTTGTACTATCTACTCTGCAAATCCCAATCTATGATATCTAAATTATAAGTCTTTGTGGTAAACAAGGGTGCCTTAATGATACAGAGAGTCTTTATCCATCAAAGTTAATAGGAGAGCCAAGATCTCAGCTATGCAATGACTAGCGAGAGTATTCCCAGCAATAAGTAGAATATGGCCTTTTGGTGAGAGGGTGAGTTCTAAAATGTGAAATGATTACTGGCCTTCAGGTGCCATTATTTGTATAACTTTCTGCTGAGACAACTACTGACACAATCTTAGAAATGACAGACTACAGTGGCTCAGGACAATAGCAACTGAACCATTTGATTTAGAAAAATTATTTATTTAATGATGCAGCATTCTGTTTTTTGTATGATGCATAACATGCAAAATGTGTTATTAATTTACTGAAGATATCTTAATTATTTTAATCTTTCCCTGCTCTCCGATTTTTTCTTTCATTTAAAAACTTGAAATAATTTGATGTAAAACCTCTACTTTTTTATGTCTTAAGTGTGCCAGACTTTTTTAACTATGTAGACTACATTTAAATTCCTGGTGCTTAATTTATAGAAAATCACTGCAAAAAGCTTGTACATTGGTAAAAAAATCAGATATATGTCAGATATAATTTTATGTATTTCTGAAATCTTATAACCAAAGTTAAAGTTTTTTATAACGTTACATTTTATGAACTATTTCAATAATGCTGTATCTTTTATTTTCAGAGCTATATATGATGAAGGGAATGATCCTTGTATTTGTTTTAGATAAACAGCAGAATTTAAGAGTAAAATTCATTTAGAATTTTTTTGAACAAGAGCTTTTTAATTCTTGAATGTAGGCCCAGTAAGTCTCTTAAAAACTAATTATTTAAAGAAGATCATTTTTATAATATTGCAAGGTTGGATCACTCTAATATGTTAAATCTTGAAAAAAAGTCATGATTTTAATATAAAAAACCTGATGAAACTTTTATGACTAAAATCAAGTGTCCATAATAGTAAAAAAAAATTGTAACTAGTAACACTATTCAACACTTAATGATAACTGATATCTCTCCAACTATCATGATGATACTATGATGATACATAATAATCTCCTTTTCGGGGACACTTTAGGATCCTACTAGCCTAGTTTTGATTCCATTTGAAGACATGCTGGTGTGACTTCCATTCAGACATTCCATTCCCTCAGTCCCATAATTTAACTAGATCATTTCGAATTGCTTTCCGTACAGGATGTTGGATAAAAGTTTCATATCTGTAAACTTGGGCCTTTTTATTATGAGGCTATATGTTGATGATTTACAGTATTTATAAGCAGTGCGAAAGGGCGATTTTTTGAGAGATCAAAAAATCCCTACACATCAACATAAATGTTGTCCCCCTTTTGCAGCTCTAATACATTCCACTCTTTTAAGAAGGCATTTCCTAAGATTTAAAAGTGTGCGTACGGTTAAATGTGTTACCATTCATCTAGAAGAGCATTTGTGAGATAAGAGAGTAACACTGGACAAGAAGGGCTGGCTCGCAATCTCTGTTCTACTTTATTCCAAATGTGTTTGATGGGGTTGAAGTTGAGGCTCTATGAGGGCCAGTCAAGCTTTTACACACCAAACTCACCCATCCATGTCATTATATATCTTGCCTTGCGTACCGAGGTAGAATCATGCTATTCCTACAAAGAGGGAAGGATTGTTTTAGTGTTCTGATGCAATCAAGATTCCCTTTACTGGAATTGTGGGGCCCAGCATCCTAAAAAATACCTACATACCATTATTCCTCCTCCACCAAACTCTACAGCTGGAGGACTGCAGTCCGGTAGGTAATGTTCTACTGGCATCCGCCAAACAGAGACTCACTGGCAGACAGAGAAGCGTGATTCATAACTCCACAGAACATGTTCCACTTGGATTTACATACATGCATCATTATTTCACTGACTCACTCACGGGGGAAATAGGACACTCATTGCAAACAGAGTGTAGCAGCGCTGACAAAAGTTGATGCATATTTCTTTGTCTATTCTTTGGATGCTTTATTTTGCCAGTGTTTCCTTTTTTGAGGGTGTTTTGTCATCTTCTGGTTTTTCCTTGCTTAAATTCTATGACACAGTACACAAAATGTGACACAGGAGATTGTTAATTAGTTGATAAGTTGAATCAGATGTGCTAGATGATACCAAGCTAAACAAAAGTCGCATAGTTTAGAATTGAGGCTGGATAGCACTTTGGCTAACATTATGATTGTTAGTATAATACATAAGATTTTTTAACTTGATGTATACCTAAAAATTATTTGTTGTTTTTCTAAAAACCTAAAGTTCTTCTTTGGACATGTTTAATTTATTATCAGTAATCAAATCATTAAATACAAATCAAGAAAAGCACTACTGGAAAATCATTTATGTGTTAACATTCCATTAACATTTTTTAATCTTAATTATTTTTGGATCTTTTTATTTTTATTTTATTCTCCACACCCCCTCACTCCAAACCATCTTTCTACTTTTTTTTTTAAAGCGGTTAACAATTTTAATAATAAAATAAATTCTTTTGTCAACAATACATGAATAGTAATATACTTATAGACAAATATAAATAAACATATTTCCAACTGCTATTGAAATGATTTATTTTTTCACTATTTTAGCTCCCTGCGATGGGCTGGCGACCTGTCCAGGGTGTCCCCCCCTGTCCTTCGCCCTGTGTGAGCTGGGATGGACTCCAGCACTCCCCCGGGACCCCACTTGGGACAAGCGGCAGAAAATGACTGACTGACTGACTGACTATTTTAGCTATCGAAAAAGTTCGAAAGCCTTTGTATTTCCAATAAAATTGTCATACTAAATGTTTTAACAGAAATTGTCATAGCATTTTAAAGTTAAATGAAATTGTCACATAAAAATGCTATTGATTACAGATATTTATGATGAGATAAAATCAGGCCATCACTGAGTCGCAAACACGCCTCCAACAAGAAGGCACAAACTAGACTAGAGAAAACCAGAATAGAGAAAAAAACCTATTTCATCATTCAGTGGGTAAGTGTCCATGTGCCACTTTTATTCTGAAGAGCTTTTAATATGAATCTATGATGATTGTGTTTGCTGGACAATTCAAATACATAATGTGAAATGAAGGGCAGGCTGGATGATAATTACGGAATGCTTTTTCATTTAAAATGAATTTACCAACATCACCAACATCTGCCACAACTTACACAGGGATGATAACATTAGCAGCAATAAAAACTGCTAACACAGGTTGATAGAAACTATACAAATAATATCCTAAGAACAGTAGGACAACCAGATACATACATTCTCAGAACATTCCAGACAGCAGAAAATGAAACTACCACTGAAAAAGAGGTTGATGGAATGTTCTGATGTAAAAGGGGTGACCTTTACCTAACTTTATAAAAATGTTCTGCAAAAATGAAATGTTTTAATGAAAACGTTCAAAATGAAAGTTCATGACAAATTTCACTGTGGAGACAATCAGGGAGCATTTAATATTCAGAGAAACATTTACAAAACCAAACTCTATTGTTGGGGATCAGTTGAACTGTGTTAATTAATCTGAAAGTAGGAAGAGCTGAGCTGATGAACAACCTCCATTGCAATTTAACATTCATGCTTAATTCAGATATGACTATGAAATGTACAGTCTGAAACTACTTTACAAAAATAATCTAAGAAAGTAAAAATAAGATGCATATAAATTAATATAAATCAAATGTGAGTCATTTATTTGTTTTATTTCTTTTAATTGAATTTATTTTAATTCTTAGGATCTGAGGTCTAAAAAAAACTAGATCTCAGACTTCTTTACTAAGCGGACCCATTATTTAAATAAATTAGTTAATTAAATGCCATTAATAATCCATATAATATTCAGAAAACAAATGCTAACTATTACGTAGTAGTTGTTGTAGACCAAGTTTAACTTTTTTAGCGTGGCCTTTTTGGTGATCAGTAGGTTGAATTATGTTAAAAGCATGAAGGAATGGGTCATGTAAAGTGCAATGCTGCCACTGACTGGCCACAGCAACACAGCTACAAATACACGCTACTGTAAATTGTGTGCTAAGGGGGATATACCTATAATAAAACTGAAAAATGTTTATTTGAACTTACGACCAGGACAAATTCTATTCTCTGTCCATCTAGTACAAACTACTACATTATTCCCATTTAAGCTTTTTGAGCAAGCTTACCAACCAGCAGTTAGTAGGAATATTCAGGGCCATGAAATACTCAAGAACAATTCATGAGTACTCATGAGAGTTATTCAGTGATAGCCAGAAGCTACACATTTTCCAGAACATGTATGATTTCCACTGATTACAAGCTCATATATGATACTTCAATACGAGTTTCATTTAAGCATCAGTTAGCTGGAACAGAGCTTGAAATGTGCTGTGTGAAATTTTTAGCCCGCTAAATACACTACCAATGCATACCTAATATATTTACCAATGCCAATGTATACCTAATATATTTGGTTAATATCATTAACCTAAAGAAATCATTGTGGCTAACAATGAATTGAGCCTAGTAGTCAACAATTAATGGGGTAGCAGTGGGCTAGTGGTCAGGGCCAGATGATCAGAAGGTTCTGGGTTACAGTCCCAGATCAGTAAGTTACCCTGAGGTGCCCTTGCATGAAGTAGCATACCCAACATCCTGGCCACTGAATGTTTGGTTGCCCCCACTTGGGATTATATTTGATGCAATGGTGCCACTTTGTGGTCAAAAGACTTACTTGCATTGTTACAACTCACTAAAGCAGTTTGAAAAGTGGAATTCTTGCCCCTTTTCCAGAAGTTCCACACTGGGCTTTTAAAATGCTCTCCATTATGACGCTTTGACACTTTTCAGTGATTTTTGGTGTAAATAAGTAACATGTGATTTATAAATTCGAAAGCGCTAATGATATGCATGCAGTCAGTTCTGTTTCACTGTTACAGGGTTGCTTCCTGCCTGTAATGATGCTCTCTTTCAGCATGAAGATATGCTTGAAGAAGAGCATGCAGGCAGAAACTATTCTTTGGCATCACTGTGAAGTCATTTCAGCCCATACAACAGAAAATCACTAATTTCAGAAATCACTAGAATTAAATGGTTTATAAGCATATAGCAAGCATATAGTCTTGCTCTTTCAATAGACAAAATATTGTGTATATTGGAGGAAGGGTACTGATGATGGAGCTGCCAGTAAAGAGAAAAGAGGAAGACCAAAGAGGAGGTTTAAGAACATGTTCTGCAGAGGACATGCAGGCAGCTGGATTGAATAGAATGGAATAGAATAGAATAATCCTTTATTATCCCACGAATTGGGAAATTCAGGTATTACAGGGCTCTTTGATAAGAAAGAACAGAAAGAGAGAATATATAAGAAACAAATGTAAAGATATAAAAAATATATAGATAAAGATATTAAAAAAGATATAAAATATATCAAAATATATAAAGAAATCCCTATACATATCCATATACACATATACACATACACATATTTACAGGAATTTTGCAATTAACAAGAAAGAAAGAATATGAAAACGGAAAGATAACCTTATACACAGAGAGAATATAATAGTAATAATAATAATAATAGTAAGTAATAATAAATTTTAAATAAATAAATGTAAAAGTAGATATAAATGTAAATGGAATAATAATTATTATTATTATTATAGTATTACTAATAATAGTAACAATAATAATTAGTAATGATAAATAAGTAAGTAATGCTAGGTTGAGTTGTGGAAGGAGGAAGATGCAGAGGGCAGGAAGAAATGGAGATTGTTGATTGTTGATTCTCTGGGGCAACCTCTAATGGGAGCAGCCAAAAGAGAAGATGCAAAAAATGGCAGTAGAATGGGATTAGTTGGCTTTTGATTTTGAGCAATGCCTTAAAAATGCATTTTCAAAGGAAGCAAACTGCCTCAAATCAGCTCGTGAAATTTGATCCCTGGTGGATCTTTCTCAGTAACTTTAGGTTATGGTGTCGTGGAAGCTCATAGAATAGCTGAGTCAAGAAATGGTAGACCATTGTGTGGTAAATAACAAATTTTAGATTACTAACGTATGTTCCAAAAAATCATACTATGAGGTTTGTTTATTCTCATTAAGTAATTTCTTAACAGCATAAAAACAGTAAAGACTGCATAGTCTTAAAATGATCCATCATTGGATTCAGGATAGGTTAGTTCTGAAAGTGCTACAGTGAAAGTGCTACAGGGAAAGTGCCGACAAACATCACATTTAAGCCATTAAAGCCACTCATTAACTCACTCAGTTTGCAAACATCATTTCCTATCATTTTTCCTACAGTAAAATATGCTAGAGTTTCTGTACAATATGCCCATGGAGTATGTTGGCAACTGATGAAAATATGTCAGTAAAATAAATAATATGCCAGAACCTGGGCTAAATACTCCAGTGGATGAGTGTAATATCCATTTGTAAACTTTTACAAATGCTTTATATCTCCAAATGACTCAAATAGGCACTTAAGCCAAATAAATCCATATGCTCTTATTCTGCTTTAAATCAGATGAGATGCAATTCCTTTTTGTAAATTCCATTTAAGTGTAAACACAATTCACTTGTTATCTCGTGTCATGTGCAATATTTCATTACTCAACAAGATATATAACTCTATTAGTCTTGTAGCTCTGGACCAGACCTAAAGTTGTACACTTAATGTTGCCTGAACGAGAACATGTTGGGTAAGGAGGGTACATTGTGAACACAAAACAATGCTTGGTCATGAGTCTGAAAGTCTGAAACCATGACCAAAATGGAAATGCAGTAGTTTCTCCCTCCATTTGTGCCTTAATGGAACCACTTCTAGGGTCTAATGCAGAGAATTAAGGCCTTCAGCCCTAAAGCTAGAGCTGTTGCCTAGACAACACATTCCCTAGTTAGTCAAGCTTTACTTTTCATACATTTTCTAGATGCACTGAACATGGTTATTAAACCACGTATTTGGTATAGGTATCATACCATAGGTTCTATAGGTATTTGTTTGAATTTACATTTTCACATTTACAATCTGGAACTATTTGAAACTGGAAGCAATTTTGGTTGTGGTCACTTTGCATTATAACTTTATTGCTTTTTTCAGAAAACATTAACACACTCTTCCCACAATACCTATATATAAAACAGAAAAGTCATCCAGGTTTAAGATATGATTCTTTTTAACGAAATGTGGATTTTACTAAAGTTAATAGCATATTGTTGCTCCAATGATAGAGCAGTATCACTGATATTCCTTTAGGGTTCAAATAAAGTACTCACTGCCAGCATAAGAGTAAACGAATCATAACTGGGATGCTGTTATTATTATTATTATTATTATGACAGGGGACTGAACAGAGTTCAAAAAAAGAGTTTTTGTGCTCTGTTAATTTGTTACAGTTAAAGTAAAGAGAACAGATAGAAAACTAGGCCTCAAGCACACAAACCAAAATATTTCAACAATTTTTATCAGTCGTTGCAAAGACAATAACTTTCACCCAGTAGTGACACAGTCGTGTTGACAGCAGGCTGTCAAAGTCTGAAAAATGTCAGAGCACTGTGAGACCAATATCCTCATGATCCAATCAACCTTCTTTTTACACTCCCAAAGAATATTTGCTAGAATAATAGAAAGTCCGCCCAAAAGCACTTCATCAACGCTCTAAGAATGCTCAAATTGTAAGCAGAGAAATACTGACACAATTTAAGGCAACAAATATGCAATTTCAGAAAGTGTTAATACAATAAACTGTCAAATGTCTCAAAAAAAAAACATATTAAAAATATTCTCATCGCTTCCCCAGCACTACACAGAGATCTGAGTAGAATTCTTCCTTTGAATTATTTGTTTATTCCTCCCAATGGGAACTTTCTTGAGGCAATACCATGCATTCTTAGCCATGTTTATTAAATGCAAAAACAAGCATGGTCCTCTTTTTTATGCCATCAGTGGATTTGTGTGGACAAAGGGCTCATGTGTCCTGGTTGTGCAGAAAAACACTTCGAGAAATAGGTCTTCTAATATGATTATGTGATTTTGACAAAAAGTCAAAAAGGCAACATTTTTGCACACTATATACAATAAATAATACCCCAATAAAGATTAAAAATTATCTTGTAAATTCTGTGGTGTCATGAATTATGATACAAATGGTGCACGCTTTTGTCTTTGGTGCCAGAGACCTTTTTTTCAGGGCCTTATTCCAAACTTTACAGCTGTTACATTTTAATAAAAGAGAAGAATACCTGCAGTGATTTGCAGGTCTGGGCTATGTTAGGGGTTTCCAGCCTTCTTAATTATTCTTTAAAGCAGATATTGAAAACATTTTGCTTGAAAGTAGGTTTAAATTCCTTAAAACAGTGGGTGTTGACAAAATCTGTGAAGAAAAAATGTTTTTCCTTGCCTTTTATCCCAAAATGATCAAATAGTATTATAAATTTTCAAATGCGAACTCAAAATTCTCTTTAATATGTTAACCTATTGCAAATGAATCATAAAACATCCACATTCAAAAGCAATATCATGACATTTGCATACAATGCAAGTTAAATATCTACACCACACCTCAAGTCCACATGCAGCACTTGCTGAAGTGTCCCCCTGACACAAGAGATGAACAACAGCTAATGTTCACCTCTCTGCAGTGTAATGATTGCTGAAAGATTACCAAAGACAACAATGTTCAGCTCAAATATTACCTGACTAACCCCCACTTTATTTTAATGAATTTAGAAAACAGAATACAAATTGCAATACAAACATCTTCAATAGACATTCCACTATTAACTTACACTACTTAATGTGATCTTTACTCCATCACTCAGTGACATTTTAATCACAAAAATACAAATCTATGGATAGGCAAATGACATTTGTAAATGATAACATAGCTACAACTACAGACCAACAGCCGCTGCTACACTGTCATGTTAAATGGCATTGAATGTCTATAAAACATAGGGAGTCTTGATGGACTTACCGTGTAAACGCCAATCCTGCACAGTGCTATGGCAAGCCGAATGCGTTCAGACATTGTCCCCAGCAACAGCGTTACCCACAACAACCAAACAAGTCCAGTCAGAGTAACCGAAGAAGGCTGGGTGGAAGAAAAGCTTGCAGGGGCAAAGCCACAAAAGCCACTCTGAGGTGGAGATATCAGCAGACGGAGAATAGACCGTCTCAGTTCTATCAGCAGCATAAGACATAAGCAAACACAATGGAGAAAGAAAGATGACTGAGAAAGAGAGAGAGAGAAAAGTGTGTGAGTGAGTTAGATATAGAGGGAGGGGAAAAGAGAGAGAGAGAGAGAGAGAGAGAGAGAGAGAGAGAGAGAGCACAACTAGATGAGCCATAGATTAGTGTAAGGCTTTTCTCCAGAGATTATCAGCTGAACAGCAATCGTACTCCAAAATAAAACTGTTAACTGGATTATACACTTTTACACACCTATGCAATAATAAAGGAAACAGAACAACAACACTTCGTTTGTGTGAGCCCACCAAAATGTATTCCCCAAGGTAAAGCATTATACTCCTTGTTTGTCTTACAATATGTGTGAAATGACTGGAAAAAAAAAAAAAAAAAAACAAATACACGCATCCAAGAGCTATTTGTATTTGCTGTGATTTAACATGTCACTAATATGAGTAAATGGTTGTCCCTAATGACATTGTAGGACAAGTGTACTGATGTCACAGTGATGATATATGATGTCACAATGTCACAAATCTAAATGCAGTTCTTCCTAATTAGTCTGATGTAGTCTGAACAAAAGGGAACTGATAGGATACAGTGCATCAAAAACAAAATTGACTTCTAAACAAAAGTTGAACATTGTTGAATCAGTTGTAAATACAACAGGTCAAAAAGAGTTGATGACACAGAAGACATTGCAGGTTATGAAAGTCTAAAAGGTGCCAGAGATCAAATGAGAGTTGGCCACCGAATCAGAAGATTATGGGTTCAAACCCTTTACCAGTAGGTTGCCCTGAGGTACCCTTGAGCACGGTACCATCCCCATCACTGCTCCCCGAGCGCTTTCATAGCTGCCCCCTGCTGCACGGTGTGTGTTTGTGTGCATGAGTTAAATGCAGAGGTCCAATTTCGTTGTAGTTCACTGTTTGCTGTGATGTGTACTTGTACAATGACAAGAATAGTCACTTTCACTGTTCACTTTAAGAATATTGGCTAGAATTAGTGAAATCTCAGATGTCTCAGATGTCCCAGATGCAACAAAATCTGCTTTAATAATGCTAAATATTTTTTTTCTATTTTGTAATAGTCTATAAATTGATTATTTACTTAAAAAATAATTTTAAGAGAACAGTGTTATTACATCATTTAAGCTTTTGTTTGTGTGTTTGCTTTGCTTAAATTGCAATAACTGGTTAAAAGGGCCAGTGAAATGTTAACAGACGTACACTGTAAGTACACTGTAAACATGCTAATAGTGAGTCAACACGGCTTTAAAGATACATACATATACTTACACAGAAACATACTATGAGAAAACACCACAAGGTGGAACCAACGGTCTGCGGCTGAAGTTGCTTTTGACATTTAGTTGATTTACAAAACAATACTAATTGGTTTAGGCAAAATGTACTCTGTTATATAATAATAAAGTTCAATAGGTAAAGTTTTTTATTGAAAATATTTATTTATTTGTTCATTTATTGAAGGCTTTTATAGGGGGTGCAACAATGAGCAGAGCAGTGAGAAGGTCCTGGGTTCGATTCTCAGGCGGGGGGGTCTCGGTCCGTCCTGTGTGGAGTGTGCATGTTCTTCCCGTGACGGTGTGGGTTTCTTCTCAGAGCTCTGGTTTCCTCCCACAGTCCAAACAAATGCAGGTCAGGTAGACTGGAGAAGATGAATTGCCCCCTCATTTTGATTCTGCGTGAGTGTGTTTGTTTGTGTCTCTGCCTTATGATGGACTGCTGACCTGTCCAGGGTGTTTCCCTACCTTTGGCCCTGTGAGAGCTAGGCTAGGCTTCATCAGCCTGCGACCCTAATCCAGACAAGCAGCTCAGAAAATGAATGAATGAGAGGTTTTTACTGGGCCAGTTTTGGTGTAGAGGTTAGGGACTAGGCCTCATGATCAGAAGGTTGTGGGTATGATTCCCAGATCAGTAGGTTACCCTGAGGAATGTGTGTGATTGTTGTGGTTCACTAAGTCCTGTGCTGTATATTCACTATACACATCACTAAAAAAATTGTTTATTTTCATGTTCTTAAAAGCCATATGTCTTTGCATAAAAAAAGAATGAGTCACATAATTAATATGCATGGGAACTCTATTTTCTCAGTCTGTTAGCACCCACGAGAACAGAGGTTTCCTGTATATGAATGTGATTGTATATAGTCACGTCCTTAAAAAAGAACCCAACCACCCATAGCTCCCATTGGTAAGAAACATTAGATGCGCAGGTCTTATTATAGCTTTGCAGGACAGTTATGTGACTGGGTCACACTCTGTCTGCCTTGTGCAACAGCACAGCAACTTTCTAAAACCATTTCTAAGTTCCATGGCAGGAGAAGAAATCTCTATTTCCCATTGGATCTCATGCCCAGTGCGACACCAAGACCATTTTCGAAGACAGAAACCTGACCAGTGTGTAGACAACCATCGACTGTTTGCCTTGCCTGGACCCGCATATCAGGAACTTAAAGTGGACATTAGAGCTGGAGATGGACAGACAGATAACGATGAGGATTCTGGGGAGCCCATTTTCCAAATACTACTGGATGTGACCCAGTTCAAACCAGAAGACATTCTGATCCAGGTGTTCGAAGGGTGGCTGCTGATTCGGGGACAGCATGGGCCGAGGATGGACGAGCACGGGTTTATATCGCGGAGCTTCACCAGGCAGTACCAGCTTCCCGAACAGCAGCTGCAGGCAGGTGACCTGAGAGCCATGCTGTGTCATGATGGGATATTGGTGGTGGAGACCAAAGACAGATGGTGGCCAGCATCTGACTAGTGATGTTATTATGCTCTTCATCACATTACCCGCATACTGAGGAAAAGGACTACTTCAGCATTTTTTAATAGTTAATTGTTAGAGTTTAATGCAGGAAAGATGGACTGTTTTTGTTGTGTATGCATTCTGTCAAAGGAGAATGTTACAAAAACAATGTAAATTTCAAACACCTAAAAAATCAATATAATTAAAATATTATAATAGTGGTATATGTTACATACTATAACCTTTCATCAAAACTAATCAATCTTGTAATGTGTTACCAACCATAAAAAGTTGTAAATGACAATATAGACATTAAATTATGCTGAAATTTAGAATTCTTAGCTAATCCACTCATATAAATTGTGTGTTATTTGTTCTCAAAAGTAAGCCAAACAGTAATTTTATTTCAACGTTGATAGTTTTTTGTTATGAGTGCATAATATCTAGCAAAATAATTGTTTCCGAGCTTTTATAAATGCTATTTACTTACTTTTTTAATACATTTTGAATTTATGTTATTAACATTCGACTAGTAAACTGACTGTCGCTTTGTTTTGCTCGGGACAAGGACAAGTGTTTGTTTTTAAGCATGTGTGTTCTCTGATCAATAAAGATGCAGAAGGTGTCCATCCGTACCGATATTCTGTATTAGATCCATAACAAGGCAACAATAAGACAAGAAATACAACTTTCACAACAAAAGCTGAGCTGCATGTGGTGAACATAACACACCGTACTCTGGCTAAATATATTTTTATTCAGAAATGGAATTAACCTGTCCTAACCCTAACCCTTTTTTAAATAAACCTGCTGTTTTTATGTGCATTGCAATAATATAAATAATATTATCACATTATAATATGATAAAAGGAGCTGCAGAGTCTGCTCATCAATATTGACAATGAATTGTATATCCAGGTTCAATTATTCACTTAAATTGCAATGCATATGTGATGTGTGTATATATATATATATATATATATATATATATATATGTATATATATATATATATATATATATATATTCTCTATATATATATATAATATATATATATATATATATATATATATATATATATATATATATAATTCTAGTATACCTCCACAGCTCTGATTGATTGAGATTTAAAATATGTATATAAATATATGGGAAAAAAAGGAAAATCTATGACCCTGGACAGGTTTAAAAGTGACATGAAATGAACTTCTTACAAATAAAAACGTCCCATGTCCCTGTCCCTGATTGTCTTGTATGCTCGTTTGACCCTGACTTCAAAAGAATCGGTTCGCAGAACCATCGTGCTTCGAACTGTTCAACACCAACCCTGCTGCGCAGTAACGCAGGAGGGGAGTTCGGTGGTCAAAAAGTACAGGTGACCACCTTCTTCATCCTCCTTCTTCCGGCTGCTCCCGTTCAGGGGTCACCACAGCGGATCAACCGTCTCCATTTCTTCCTGCCCTCTGTATCTTCCTCCTTCCAACCAACCGTCTGCATGCCCTCTCTCATCACGTCCATTAACCTCCTCTTTGTTCTCCCTCTTCTCCTCTTTCCTGGTAGTTCCATCCTCGGCATCTTTCTCCCAATATAAGCCTCGTCTCTCCTCTGGACATATCCAGACAAACGCAACCTTGCTTCTCCAACTTTGTCCCCAAAATGTCAAACCTGAGCTGTCCCTCTAATATACTCTTTTCTAATCCTGTGCATCCTCGTCACACCGACAACGTTAACATCTTTAACTCTTGACACCTCCGGCTCTGCTGCCTCGTCAACCAGTCCCAGCCTGGTACAAAAATGTTCGAGTGAGACGGATGGAATAGAAGAGTCGGTTCGCGTAAGTGACTCCTCGGGGGAGTCGCAGCTCCGCCCCGATGATTCGGGGCGCTGAAGAGGGAGTTTATTACTCCGTGCGATGGAGAAATACGACTCGGATTCAACAAAGGCGGCCGTTAACGGGCTCGAGATGTGAGAGGAGTTTCCCACACGGTAAGACGGAGCGACAAAAGGAAGAAAGAGTGGGTTTTTTCCAGCGGGCTGGGCTCCCTGACTGAGTTTGGCTGTTTTTCCCCCAGAGTTAGCCAGCTAGCCGGCGTTGCTAGCACGCTGAGAGGATTTACGAGGCACTTTTTTGTGGTGTAAAAGTGAGTTTTAGTTCTTTTTGTCATGGCGCTACGGGCGAGAGTTTTGTACGACTTTGCTTCTGAAAACCCCGGGGAGATATCCGTGAAGGAGAACGAGATAGTGAGCTTGTACAGCGAGCGGGATATCGAGGGCTGGCTGGAGGGAATCAACCGCCTCGGAGAGAGGGGGCTCTTACCCGCGTCCTACGTGGAGATCCTGAGGGGAGAAAAGAGCGCCTCGTACAACAACAACAGCCCCACCGTGGACTCTTACCAAGACAACAGGTATGCCAACATCCCCACGGGAGGCTTCGAACCACCCAGCAAAGTCCACAGTAATCAAGCAGACAAGGCGTCTTTCCCAAGTTTACCCGGATACCCAGTGATTCAGGGAAGCGACGACGACTGGGACGATGATTGGGATGACAGCTCCACCGTGGCCGATGAGCCCGGCTTAGTCAGTGGGGGCTTCCAGGATCACGAAGGGAATGGACCCTCTACCTACAGACTGTCCACGTCCACGTCCAGAGGAGGCTCAGCGCAACAGGCCAAGAGTTCAGCCACGGTGAGCAGAAATCTCAACAGGTTCTCCACTTTTGTCAAGTCAGGTGGGGAGGCGTTTGTGCTCGGAGAGGCTTCTGGCTTTGTGAAGGACGGAGACAAGATCTGTGTGGTGATGGGGAAGCATGGCCCTGAGTGGCAGGAGAATCCCTACCCCTTCACCTGCACCATCGATGATCCCACCAAGCAGACCAAGTTCAAAGGCATGAAAAGTTACATCTCCTACAAACTGACCCCCACCCACACGCAGAGCCAGGTGAACCGAAGGTACAAGCACTTCGACTGGCTCTACGCCCGGCTGGTGGAGAAGTTCCCAGTCATCTCAGTCCCCCACATACCGGAGAAACAGGCCACGGGACGCTTTGAGGAGGACTTCATCTCCAAAAGGAGGAAAGGTCTCATCTGGTGGATGAACCACATGACCAGCCACCCTGTGCTGGCCAGGTGCGATGTTTTTCAGCACTTCCTCACCTGCAGTAGTACGGACGAAAAGGCTTGGAAACAGGGTAAAAGGAAGGCGGAGAAGGATGAGATGGTCGGGGCCAATTTCTTCCTAACCATTAGCACCCCAGCGACCCCACTCGACCTCCAAGAGGTGGAGAGCAAGACGGACGGATTCAAGGCCTTCACCAAAAAAATGGAGGACAGCGTGATCCAAGTCAATGCCACACTCAATGAGTTTGCAAGGAAACAGATAACTGGGTTCAAGAAAGAATATCAGAAGGTTGGGCAGTCGTTTAAATATCTCAGTCAAGCTTTCGAGCTTGACCAACAGACATTCTCGGCCGGCTTGAACCAGGCAATCGCGTACACTGGCGAGGCCTATGAAGCCATTGGGGACTACTTTGTGGAGCAGCCGAAACAAGACGTGGACCCAGTGATGGATCTCTTAGCTTTATACCAAGGGCATCTTGCCAACTACCCTGACATCATCCATGTCCAGAAAGGTATTTCTTTAATTATCCTGTGTGTCTAAACTTGTATGGTGAGTCTAAACTACAGCAGGGAATTTGCATTACACTATTTGTTTGCTCAGAACCCAGGTCACAGCAGTAGCCTTGGTTGGACTGCTGTGTCACATGGGCTGGGAAGGGATGTGTGTTTTTCCACTGGTGTATGAGTAAGACTAGTGACGTGAGGTTGACACAAGGAAAAAGCTCCCATTGACAATGGGTAGTTTTGCTCTTATGATATTATGATCTAAAGTTTTTTTATTGTTTTATCCAAATAGCTAATATCAGGTGCAGTTATGGCAGCGGTGGCCTGGGAGTTGGCCCCGCATCGGAAGATTGTGGGTTCGATTCCCTCCCCAGTGGGTTGCCCTGAGGTACCCTTGAGCAAGGTACCGTCCCCGTCACTGCTCCCCGGGCGCTTTCAATAGCTGCCCACTGCTGCACGGTGTTGAGTGTGCATGGGTTAAATGCAGAGGTCCAATTTCGTTGTGGTTCATGGTGTGCAGTGCTGTGACCTCGCAATGACAAGGGTTGTCACTTTCACTTTCACTAGTTATCCTGGTCAGATCAATTTCAATTCGGCGTTTAATTTAAGTCTAGTTCTATATAAAATCATGTAGGCTAACCTGTTAATGTGGCCTGAACGTTCCTCTGTGGTAGTGTAATAGCTTTGGGTACTGATTTGTTGAAGTATGTTCATATAATTGGTGTAAAACTTTAAGTATTGGCTTGAAGCTGGCTGTCAATGAATGGGGTGGTAATATGACCAATTTTGGAAGTAGCTGTTCATTCCAGCAGAGAAAAGGTTTCAATCTTAAAGCTTGATGACTCCAAAATAATTTTTTTGTATTACATGGTTAAGTAATTTTAGCTTCCTTTATCAAGGCAAACTTTAATTTAAAGCTGTTTTTCAGTGGCATATTGCTCTCCATGTAATAGCATGATGGTGCTTATGATGATTATCATTACTAAGTAGTTAAGTACATAAGTAGTTTTATGCAGTTTAGATGAAAACGGCTTTATGACTAGCTTAAAAATGTGAGTCATTCTGAAAACTTTCTCATCAGATTCATGTGATAATGTCACATTTGAACATATTTTAACACCAAAAAAAACCCCCACCTACGAGACAAAATCATGAATGCATAGTGCAGTATCTTGTCTACAGTCCCATCCAAAAGTATTGGAGCATCAAGGCCAATTCATTTTGTTTTTGAGACAAGATATTTGCATTTGAGATCAAAAGATGAATATGAGATCATTAGTTCTTCAGCCTATTTTTCCTGATATTTACATCTATTATTATCCATTATCTGCCGCTTGTCCCAAAGGGGGTCGCGGGGGAGTGCTGGTGTCCAACCCAGCGCACACAGGGCAAGGACGGGGGACGCACCCTGGACAGGTCGCCAGCCCATCGCAGGGAGATATTTACATCTAAATAGGTTAAAATAAATAAATATATTAACACTACCTTTTACATCCATCCACACAGTGTTTCAAGTGAGTAAAGGAAAGAAGACAAAAAGTTTAAGAAAAATCATGAAATTTTACTTGCATATCCCTTGCTTGCAATAACTGCTACACTCCTTTAACTTGCTGACTGCTTAAAAATGTGGGGTTCTTCTTTGGTTATGGTTTTCCAGTGTTTTTTTCCCCCCACAGCATCTTGCCGTTTCTTCAGGAGAAAACGCATGTTCACTTGGGTTAAGGGATGGGCTTGAACAGCCAAATTCGCTCATAGACAGCTTTGTAGTCTTCACGTTTCCTCTTTTTAACAACAAATGTAGTCCTCATTGGTATAATCCAAAGCTTCAACTGAATATACCTCTTTTAATAGTTCAATCAATCAATCAAAATGTCATTTAAAATAGAAGAAAATCTAAACTCTCGTCTCATATTCATCTTTTGATCTGATAAAGGGGACTATAGCTGCAAAAAGCTGACTGTGACTCAGCTGCATTGACTGAGCATTCATCTGACACCAGTTACTAGAAAAAGCAAATAGTGGTGAACTGTGAAGGTCATGAAAGCTAAGTGCTTGGGCAAGAGTCATGTGAAAGCAGTGAACGACTTTAAACAAGGTAGATCCACACAACATGGGGTTTGGATGTATGATATCACTAGACTATGTAAAACTGGAAGTTACTAACAATGTTATTTCTTGACAACATCCCTTTAATATGAGTGAACAGGCTTGTGAACAAAAAGAAAACATTTGACCTTGTCGCTGCAGATCTATTGTGTTAAAACAATGTGTTGGATAAGCTGAACAGCTGTGTTATGCTCCCACACTGACCCTGCTGTAAGTTATCCAGCTTTTCACACTAACCATCCAGTTGATGTAAAGGTTTTTGAAGCATTTGAAATGACCCACTTTGGCTCTCTCTTGAGCAGTTTTTCAATGATTGGTTAGTGCTACACAGTTATTATAATCCCTGTATCACCTTGCAGTCACAATAGAAAAATGTATTGCTTTGCCCTAGACCTCATTCTTACTACCTGTGTAAAAATAATTTTTTAGCTTCTCAGTGTCTTGATTTTTATCAGCATGTCTTGCTTGTAAATAATTTTTGTTGCACCCACAGTTTCACACAATGTAGTTGTTTTTGAACAGTATATCCAAGGCAAACCAGTATGACCAGAAGGATATTGTGACATACCTAGAAAATAGAAGGAACTTTGATTTGTACGTCAGTCATGTGGCCCTGATTATGTGAGCTCCGTTTTGTCACAAATCTATAATTCAGTCACTTACCATCTGTCTCTCTTTTTTCTTTTTTTTTCTCCTCCCCCATCAGATGAGCCTTGAGCGGGTACTGAGCTAAATGATACTGCAAAGTAGTTTCTTCTGCATTAGGATAAATTACTAGTGGCAGTGAATTAAGAGATTCCCACTGTTCCTCTTCTGCACTGAAATTTCCACACATTATCCAATAATTCAGTTTTAAAATAATGTGACCTCTTATTTAAATAACTCTAGTGGACAGAATGTTCATTCTTAACTTTAACCCTGCCATATGATCATGTTTCCTTCTGACTGTCTGATTTTCTGACTTTCTTCTTTATATCTCATTTAATTCAGTTTTTATATTGAACTTGTTTTTAGTTTGTTTTGAGACTCTTGGCCATTAGGGACAATGAGACATTAGCTCCTTTTCTGCAGGAGCGTAACATGTATTGAGATGACAGTGGCTCCATTAGCAACGAAAAGGACTTACATACATTAATACTTATCGCAAACTTTTGCTTTATTTTTGTAAATTCCAGTGAAAAGTAAAAAAATTCAATAAATGCGGTCTGCTTAACTCTGTATGAGGAAGTGGTGGTTCACCTCATGAGATCACCAACTGATCTTCCAGCTGCCTTTAAAAAGTGGGTGGAGTAATACTGACTGGCTGAACTCTACATTTTGCTGGTCTTTTTTTTTTTTTTACAAATCTTTAAGTACACTTTATGTGTTGAAAAATCTAAGCAGGCTATAATCACTTCTAATGGGGTGTCCTGGTGTACTTCATAACTGGTTGAGCATTTCACACTCTAAAAGTCTGCTCTCTAAAATGTCTAAACTGCAACAACATATGCGAGACCACAATGAACCCTGAGAATGTAATGTTAAATAGAACGTAATAATTATAGGCTGCTGAAGGCAAGCTTGTAAGTGAACAAAATTGGGTGAATCTCTGATTTAGGGCAGATGCCTTTTTACAGCAATTTTGGAAAGTGACTGGGTGCATGAGCAGAGGAGAAAAAGTCTAATGATACCAAATGTAATGATTAAGGGTGATTTGCAGAACTGTAGTAACATCATAGGGTTAAAGTTGAGCAGCCACAACATGAAGTTTTGGGATGGAGTAGTGGAAGCTAGGTTAAGAAAAGAGGTCATTATATGTGAGCAGCAGTGTGGTTTAAAAGAAGATGCTTTACAGATGCCTTGATTGCTCTTAGGGTGTTAAAGGACAAGTTTAGAGAAGGTTTAGAGAAGTTTAAAGTTGCATTGTGCATTTGAAGACCAAGAGAAAGCTTATGATGGAGTTGCCTAGAGAGCAATGGTGGTTTTGTGTGAGGGAGTCAGGAGTAAGTTTAAAGTAGAGGTAAGATTGAAAGGATGATGGACAGGTTGATGGTCAAGATTAGACAGGAGTCATGATGATGATGTTTGTAGATGACATTGTGAGCTGTACTGAGAGTAGGGAGAAGCTTGATGGGAGAGATGGAGTTAGGCTCTAGTGAAGAGAGAAAAATTCAGCAAGACAAAGAAATACATGAGTGTGGATAAAAGGGAGGATAGTGGAATAGTAAGGATGCAGGTGATGAGTAGAACTGGCGAAGGTTGAGAGGTTAAAATGCTTGGTTTCAGCAGTTCAGAGTAAGAGGGAGCCATTGTTTTTGCCTATTCTAAATCTGCTTGATATATCAGAAATGTATTTTTTAAAATTTAAGATCACATATATTAGTTAAAAAGACTTAAAAATAGGATTTTCATTTGACACTATGTTTAAAATACTCTTCTCTAGTTGTCTCTGCCTCTTCTCTTCCCATGAAGAGAAGAAGTTCATTGCTTTTGAAGCTTTGTCCTCAGGTTACATTTCAGTCATTGTTGTCATCTGATTACACTGAACTATTGCAAAGGCCTGGCAGACTCCATACATTCAACAGTGACTTAATAATAATGTTGCTTCCACCTCACAGTCCTGGTGCGTTCAGTGTATAAAGGCCCAGGAGCATTTTTTTCTACTTTTACTCTCTCTCACGTGATGCCACTACATTTAACTTTTATTGCATTAAGATTCGTTTACAAAACCTTGCTTGGCAAGAATTCAAGAATGTTTACATCGACTACAGAGAGCCCATTTGTCTCCTCCCTGCTCTTGTATGTACATGGTAGAGAGAGGAGCAGTGTTGTGTAATGCCGTGTTACATAATGGGTAAATGCCGCAATCAGGGTAATTTTTTTTTTTCTCTCTCTCTCTCTCTCCCCCCCCCTCCTCACTTGTGTCTTACTCTTTCTTATCTTTGCTGATGTGTTGTTCCTGTAGATCTTAATTATTTTGGGAGTCACTTTTGTTTTGTCCTTCCTTTTCTCTTCAGTTTTTCCCCTCTAGGTACCAAGTATTAGTGAGCCTATTTAACGTTGTCATTTTATTAATTCATTAAATGTCTAGATATTGTTCAAATGACGTAGCTTTGACACTCTTGCACAGTGTAGGCCAAATAATGAAATTTTATATCCCTTTCCATATCAACCCTCCTGTAACTGTTTAACCACCGCAGTCTGACCTCAGCCAGTCAGGCGTCTGACAGTGTTCGAGCAAATTGAAACATTTGATACTGTGTACATTGTGGTTAGTTAGAAGCGATATGGCTATGTACTAGACTCACACTTTCTGTTAATCAGTGAAAAAAATAATTTAGAGAACACTTTTAAATTTTTTTTTATAATATTTATTTAAATTTACCTTGTGGCTGCAATGCTTAAAATTAACAAGTAATGAAGTTTGCAAGCACAAGTTGGAAATTGCATGCCTAAATAACACATTCTCTTAAATTTTTAAGCAATGAATGAAAGAACATTGCATAAGTAAAACAATTTTCTGAAGTAATGTAGAACCTTTTGTGTGTATTGTATTGATTTAGTACATCATACAGGGCAGTGACATAAGCAAGATCTCACTAAAATATTCTTATAAATATTAGAACTATGAACAGAAGAAATGGCCTGGGGAGGTGAATGGAATCAACATTGCTCCTTTTAAATTCCTGATGTTTGTCCTGAGTTGCTCTAAAGAAAAGCCTCCTGTTGCCAGAAAGCCAAACGTGCAGAGTTGTTTTGGGGGGATGGGAGATTGAGGAATGTCTTGCATGTTTTCCTTCACCAAGAAGGGAAGTCAACCATCTGTGCTACACTACTGTCCAAATCATTGAGACTTAAAGAAGTAGTATATATTAGTAGCTTATATTTTTGAAAGGGTTTTTAATGGTAGCTTTAGTCTTTCTTTTATCTGTGTTGAATAATTCAGTTGTAGAGCTGCAGAATTACTACTTGTAGCGTAGGTTACTTGGGTTTCTAGGTTAATTTGTGTTAAACTGTTAAGAGTGCTTATTCCAGGATTGAACATATCAGATGGTTAACTAGTAAATACAGCTTTATATGTATTCTTAATCTGGGTTCCATACACGCATGGAAAAAGAAAGCGTGGTCTGGTGAATACATATCCTGCTTTTTTTTTTGTTGTTGTTTTTTTAATGAAAATAGCAGATCACATTGAGGTGGATTAGGGATAGTTTTTCAACACTTTGCATATTATTGTTTTTAACTGCTAGATGCTGTAACTCTTATTAATTTGTGTATCATCCAGAATCCTGAATTTTCAGCTTGTAAATATGACTTTTGGTAAAATGTGTGGTTTTTGGGGGGGGTTCTCAGATTCAGATCACTCAAGCACAGCAAAGCATTTGACTGTTTTGAATGAGCATGTCCAAATCGGAAGAGAGTGCACTTTTTTTTTCTCAGCTACAGCAATAAAATTATTAAATGAGCATTTTAGCTAGCTAACATAAATGTTCAGATTTAAATGTACCATTTTCCAATGTCCGCTGCAAGCTTAACAAACCACTGTTTTTAGCTGGTACAATTTTAGCTCTAGCACTAATTTACCGCTTACTTATACACCAGATCTTGCCAACAGAAAATTAAAATTATTGCTGCCTTCTAAAGTAGGGCAGTGGTGGCCTAGTGGTTAGGGCGTTGGCCACATGATCGGAGGATCGGGGTTCAAACCCCTTTCCAGTAGGTTTCCCTGAGATACCCTTGAGCAAGGTGCCGTCCCCGTCACGCTCCTCCCTGCGATGGGCTGGCGACCTGTCCAGGGTGTGTCCCTCGTCCTTCGCCCTGTGTGAGCTGGGATGGACTCCAGCACCCCCCGTGACCCCGCTTGGGACAAGCTGCAGAAAATGACTGACTGACTGACTGCCTTCTAAACTGACACAAAAATTAAGGATGTATGTGTGAATCTGCAGGTTCAATCGGTTTATGGATCCACAGAGGTTTAAAGGAATCGGCAGCAATTTAATGTATGGATGCCAAAATTAAAATTATTATTATTACTTTTTTTTTGGTAAGCTAAACGTCTTATTATTAGTAGCTTGTATCTTATTCTTTTGATTAATAAGTAACTGTAAATTACGTTGGCTCAAAAATTCTTGGATGGTAGAGATTGGCTTTGTTTATTTTGTTCACCTTTAAGCTTGTGAACTCAAAGTGCTGTACCTAAAGGACAGGAAAAAGTCTACATATTTAACACTAAGCTGCTAGTATACTGACTTTAAGTGCTTTAAGCTTACTTCCTAAAACTCCCCATGACAGAGGTCAGCTGTTGGCCTAAATCATTATAATCTTTTATGCAATTGTTTGTTTAGTCTTAAATTCCTGTAAAGTCCTGTGAAGTGAAAGAATTCTTATTTAATGCCTGCTGCTAACACATTCAAAAATGTTATTGGCTTTTATCTTTCTTGAAAAGCTGAAGCATTGAAGCTGAAGCAAATTTGCTGCAGTACATTTTGGGTTCCTGTATGGCATCACCCTTTCTTAATTTATCTAATATTTAATTAATGGAAACAAAGATTGACTTCTGATTTCTTGAATAAATAAGAGAGATACATTCCTATGCAGGCTGTATTTTTTTTTGCAAATGCATGCTACTGTATTATTTAGTACAATTCGCTCTTTCTTATAACTTCTTTGTAAGTTTCAGAAGGATGTGTCAATTGTGAGACCTTATTGAGTGCATGTCGTTGGTTTCAGTGTTGACTAATTGATACTGGCACTCAGTGGCATTAACCATATTGACTATAGCTGTTGCAAGTTGTAGCCATACTTCCTCCCCTAAGCAACAGTTAAGCTGAGTTCAGTTAAGGTGTGAATTTATAGCATTTATGCAGAAACACCCTTGAATTAGAGTTTAACTGATTTACATGATAACACAAAATGCATTTTAATTTTTTGGATTACGTTCTTTAAATTTATTTTTGTCATATTTATTCTCATGAATTTAATTTGTTGTGCTTGTTAGAAACAGTAAAATGCAATGCAGTTTCTAAGACTAGAACTGGAAGAGAGCGTAAATTTGCCAGTGAATATCCAAACATGTACATGTGAAACAGCTGTGTTCAGATTCCTGTTGTGACACATTACCACACTAAAGCTGTGGGCACCAACCAGATGAACATCCCAGATAAACTGATCAGGCATGACCAGCTTTAAACCTATATATATATATATATATATGACTGTCACAGTGTCTACTAGTTCTTTCTGAAGTTGTGTGATAAATAGACCAGTGGCTGGTTAGTGTTGATTCTGTTTGTCTTGAAATTGTTCTTGCAAAGCCACCCTGTAGAATGTTGCACTGTGATGAGAAGTGCAGAATAATGTTGAGGAAATGCCTCTCCTTTTTCTGGTGTTTTCTGCTATGGCTGGTTGGGCCTATTGGTTAGGGGCTACTTCCTTTTTTGTGTCATCTGATTGCTAACCACCATAAGCTGAGCTAAATGAATATAATTAAAAATGTTACAAGTTTTGTGACCATACACAATTACTGCAGTCCCATGTGATGAAGATCAGTGAGACAGCAGCATATAACATGTAAAGAAAAGAACAGCAGTTGCCATACATGAGCTGAAATACAATTAACTGTAGAGCAGTATACATGTTATTGGTTTATTCCCTTGTACCTAATTTGTATTGGGCATTTTATTAGAAACACATAACCTTCATAGGTTTGTTGCTGTATAGTTTATCAGCCCCCTTTTAGTCCATCAGCTAATGGAAATTAACATTGACAAGATATAATTTGGGTGGAGGAGCATTCTCAGTTTAGTGGCAGCAGCATGACTGGGTGTGTTTCACTGGCACAAGTAAATCAGGTATAGCAGCATAGGAAAAATGAAAAACTGTTGAGTGAGTATAGATAAGCTAAGTATATCTAAGAAACAGGAGTCTTTGGCTTTTTTGTTACCTCTGCTAACCCTGTGATCTTTCCATAGGTGCCCTGACCAAGGTGAAGGAGAGCCAGAAACATGTAGAAGAGGGTAAGATGGAGAGACAGCAGGCAGATGGCATCAATGAGCGCTGTAACATCATCTCATTTGCTACTCTGGCTGAGATCCAGCACTTTCACCAGATCCGTGTACGTGACTTCAAGGCTCAGATGCAGCATTACCTACAGCAACAGATCTGCTTCTTCCAGAAGATCACAGGCAAGCTTGAGGAGACCCTGAAGAAGTATGACAATGCCTAGAACCACCAAAACTGGACCTCAAGCAACCTTCACCCCTGGTCCTGGTGTAGAGCTAAATAAGAATTAGCCTGCCCCAGTTTAGCAATACTTAAAACTGAGAGCCAAACGGACTTGCTCTCAGTTATCTATGTGAATTCCATAACCACACAATGAATGTCTTGCCACAGCTAGGAGGGGCTAAATAAAGCTTAAGGGGGGAATTTGTGGCAATGTACTGTTAACCCTCTCTAGGAGAGGTAGTGGTTTCCAGAAAGGGGGTGGACTTATGGTTGGAACTTAAAACAGCCACAAGGGGAAGGCTGACGGTTTCCACCACAGAAACCAATGTTTGGAACACCTGCATTACCTCTGCAAAACTAAAACTGAGGATAATTTTAAAAAATAAATAAATAAAACAGTGTTCCTTTGGAAAGTGAGCAACCATGACTTGGCTGAGTGATACAAGCTTTACCTTAACAAAGCAAATTAGATATCTTTGGCTTATGCTACTAATAAAACATTTTAGAGACATTTATATTTACTCAGCCTTCTCACACTGCTGACAAAGTTTTAATATAAATGATTTCAGGAGGATATCTTCTCTTTAGCTGCGTTGAGTTCACTGCCAGTCTTTGGTGCACTTGAGCCCTTTCAAATTAACCCACCTACAGAATTAAAAAAAACTCACAGAGCAGCTGTCTTCACTTTGTTGTGCCTTCAGCCCTCTTTTTGGTATTTGTATCATTTTCCTTTAAGCAATGGTATATACAGTATGTATATCACTTAAGATTTGTTTTTAAAAGTCCTGATTTTATTTTATCCAAAAGATCTCAGCTGCTAGGCCAAGAAGACAGTTTACATTACATGGTGAAAAGCCTTAGGGAAGAAAGGATGCCCTAATTTGGCTCTCTTGAAGATTTTCCCATGTTATTTTCAGTCTGAAACCTTAAGGGAAAAGATTAAGTTGTACTCCTAGCTAGATTATCCAATCATTCCCAAAAGATGCCAAGCTATTCCCGTGGGGAGTGGGTCTGCGTACAGATAAAGCAGGCGGGCAAGGATCCAAATAAAGCAAGACTATGACAAACTTAAAGCACAGCTCACTCAGGACTGAAATGAATCATCATGGATAACAAAAAAAAATTACTTCTTGGCTCATAAACATGGTATTTAGTTAATAATGTCCCATGGTGACTGAGAATTTATTTTTAAAAGGATGAATGGAAGAAAAATGTTTTATTTAAGATTAGTACTAGAGAAAACACCTGGTTTGTTCAGGACAAAAACAAGTTTTGTTCCAAAATAAACCCCTTAAAACAGATCTGTCATGTCTTTCTGTTTGGAAGTGAATATTATTATCTGATGTAAATTTAATACCCCATATTTATACAGTAAAGCTTTGCTTGGCTGTTAGAATTTTAAATCATGTGATGTTCAATAGTTGTCTATGGCAATAAATTAAAGTGTTTAATTCTAACTCTGTGATGAGCTGGCAAGACATCAAGTTTCATCTGGCTAAAGGCAATGCTTATAGAAAGCCTGTTTGCAACTCATGGCAAAATTTTTTATCAGGTCCCATTTTCAGTAATGACCAGCCTGAGATGTTTGCACTAACAAGCCTGGTCAGAATAATCATAATGTTTAAAAAACCTAGATATATATATTTTCTCACTGTTGTTTAATGAGCATGTGTGTGTTTTTCTGAAACACTACATATTTTCTACAAAATGAATTTAGTGCTTATTTCACTCTTTTAATTCGCTGTTATTTACTAAAATTTGAAAGTGTGAAATATTCTGACACTCATTTTCATTGTTATTAATGTTTTCCTTGAAATGAAGTCGCTTTGCTGAAATAGTTTGAAATCATCATCATTTCTGTACAAGCACATGTTGAAAATCTTTTTGTCCCAAAAGTTGTTTAAATTCCTCACAAGTGTTGTCAGCAAATTGTATTTACTTCTCTTTACGCTGTTAAGACGGCAAAGGTTAAGACTCAAACATGATAAGCAGTGATCAGGAATCCGGAGTGGATGGTCATTCTTCCTGTATGTTTACACTGGAAGTGGTGAGAGTGTCATCATTAGGTCTGGTCGCACTGCACATGATGTTGCGAGCACTTTGGAAACTCTGATCTGGACGTTGTAGCTGGTGATGAATTGCTTGGCCCAGCAAACAAATGAGCTGATGTTTAGTTTGCATTTATGCAAAATGACCACAAATAATTGGCCAACTTTATGAGGTGAAAGTGAATATTTTTATTGGGAAGACGCAGCATAGCACACAGTGAAATTCAACAAAATACTCAGCATTTTTCCCATAAGCACCGCGCAGCAAGGGTGACCTTATCTGGCTGCTGGCCCGGGATTTGAACCGACAACCTTCTCATCATGGGGCTTAATCCCTAATTAGGTCATTAATTAGGGACAAGGCCCTAGTATAGCCCATGAATGCATTCCTGCTTAAAAATAAGCATTTAAATAGTTGTTTATTTAAATAGTCTTTAAATAGTTGCACTGTGTTTTTAATGATCTTACAACCATGAAAAGAAGAGGCAGTAGCTTTGGCATGAATTTAGTATGAAGATGTCAGAGGTTGCGGTTTGTGTTTGCTCTATTCTTCAGATACATCAACTGCACAGGGAATATCACTGGCAACTGCAGGAGTTAGAGCTGGATGATGGCAGGTTCCAAACCTGGACAGGGACCAGTTAGACATCCTGCTGTTAGAAGTGGGATCTCAAATTCCAAGGTCAGACGCTGACTTTGGCCGTGCAATACGTCCAATCTAAAGCCTTGCGGAGTATTTTTAAATTTATTTTTTTCTCCATTGTGCTTCGGAACTAATGTTTGGTCTGAACAGAAAGTTTTCACTGAGGATTTCATTCTGGTTGTCGCTGAATTGAATCAAAGCTCACTGATCAAACAGTAACTGGACACCCTCGTTGCCCAAAACAGCACACCTCGACGCTGAGGTCCAAAATAAATAAAAGACTTCCAGTCAGTTTGATGCTCTCACCGCTTCCAGTGTTGACACAGTTGGTAGTGACTCTGATATGAAAGGGACATGTGGGTATGTGTGCCTAACTGCCTTAATTAAGTGTTTGTCATCAAAAGTTAACATTGCCACAGTTCCCGCTGGAAACAACAACATTACTTTAGTTCCAGCTGGGACTGGCCTTTCAGGTTCTGAACCAAGTTCTGAGTAAAAGAGTTCCACACTGCCTCTAACAGCAAAATCAGCACAGCCACTGTGTCAGGAACTTCATAAAAGGGGTTTGCATGGCCAGACAGCTGCACACAAGCCAAAGATCACTAAGTGCAACACCAACAGCAGCTGGAGGGGTGTGAAACACTCTTGAACAGTAGTAACATGTTTTCTAGATAATGACTCATGCTTACAGACAAATCTGGGTTTGGTGGATGCCAGGAGATCTGTATAAATCAGCAGCAGCAGTAGTGTCTGGTATGGGTGATAATGGTCAGGGAGGTTTTATTTATTTCTTCTTTTTTCCTCAAGTGATACATTGTGCACCTACCTTGCTTGAAACACTTTGGATAAAGCCCTTTCATGTTACAGCATGACTGCTGTGCCCCAGGTTCAGAGCCAGTGTTTGATAAAAGTATGAGGTCCAGGATTTGGGGGGGGGGGGTCTCGTCAGTTACATATTACTTATAGGCCTATAACACTTTTTTATTTATGCTGAAAATCTGCAAAACAAGTTCCCAAAAAAAAATCTACCATGTTTGAGCAAAGATATAAGTAATTTTAAGCAGTTATCTATGGGTGACCTTGGGGTTGTGGTGGCCTCGTGATCAAAGGACCGCATCTTTACAAAGACTAACTTTCATTTTTGCTTTACTTTTCACCTCGCAAGAGAAAGCTCCACTAAACCTTCTGACAATGTGTGTGTGTGTGTGTGTGTGTGTGTGTGTGAGAGAGAGAGAGAGAGAGAGAGAGAGAGAGAGAGAGAACCCAATCTAGATTTAATATAATTGCTAGACACAAAAACGTTTTGAAATCCAGTCATTTTCATGCATTATCATTTCTTTACATTTCTTCCTTTCAACATATGGGTGTTTGTTGTGTTTGTGTATGCGTGTGTCTGTCTATCTGTTTGTCTGTCTCACTGCTCTCTGGCCTGCTTCACTCTTTCCTGCTGGCTGCCCCCCACTTTGTCCATTAGTTCATCGGCTGATGTAAATTAGGCATCTGTATAAGAAATATATCTGATGTATTTTGTTTTAATCACTTTGTCATGTCTGCTCGATGGTCAGTGCTAAAGTAGAGTTAACATTGAAGAATTGAATTAGCTCACAGCAAACTTTGAGGAACTATTAATATGCCCCACTGAATACATTCAAATCTGTGCCTTAAGAATATTACAGAGCAGTACAATCTTAGGGGTATAAAGGATATAAACATTAACATGAAACAGAAATGCTTGATACTAATACATCATTAGAAGTGATCATCAAATACACTTGTTTTGAAATCCAAATTGGGCTTTGTTTTGGATACTATTACTAAAATGGATACTATTATGACGTATGATGTTCCCTTTAAAAGCTGTGACGGGATGTGACCTTCGTTGGCCTAAACTTGCCCATTAGGTTTAATATGAAAGAAACCCAATCAGTAACATGGTCAGAGCAGCTTACTCTCTTCTCGTATTGAAACAGCAGCTTCTTCTTTCAGCTGCTCCCGTTCAGGAGTCCATTTCCATTTCATCTTGTCCTCAGTATCTTCCTCTTTCACACTGACTGCTTGCATGTCCTCTCTCACCACGTCCATAAACCTTCTCTTTGGTTTTCCTCTTCCTCAACATCCTTCTCCTAATATAATCCTTGTCTCTCATCCGTACATGTCCAAACCAACGTAATCTCGCTTCTCTAACTGTCTCTAGCATACGCTTTTATATATGTTTTATATTTTCCCTAAATTTTCCCAAATTTTCCCAATTGCTGATTTTTTTTTATTCAGGTGAATTATATTCCTGGCTCTTAAAATATTTTATTAAAAAGAAAATTGTGACCTCATAGCTGTTTACAACCCTGCAGAGCCCTGACCTCAATCCAAATCTCTGGGATGAACCTTCAAAATGCTCTTTTGACAACCTTCAAAACCTTGTGAAAAGGCTTCACCAAACAGTGGAGGCACAAAGTGGTGGCAGGTGTGTTCATGCCCAGTTTTTAAGATGAAATCTACATTTTACATAGTCACATGGCTGTTAATTGCTGAAATGGATGTATATGAAGTGATCTTGGCCTTGGTCATGTTAGCAGTGATCCCCCGTTCTGAGCATGATGTTACCAAGACAACTGCCTGGCCTACGTGGTGACAAAATGTGTTTTTCAGAGCAATGGCGTGGGAACACAGTGTTTGCCAGGCTTGGCCCTTTCTCTCGTTGGCCCTGGCAGAGCGCCCTGCCCCTCAGCTTGGCCTGTCAGCATATAAGCACGCTCAGCTTTCAGCAGGATGGACTTCATGGCACAGTGCCAAGTGGGCCTCCTGCTAACAGGCATGGGTCAGTCCCATCCTTTGCTTTTTTGGAGTTCTGGACAACAAAGTGCAAAATGTGACCTCACAACGATTCTATACATCATGAACTAAATATGATTGGCAAGACTGCACTATTTTGTTGAGAGTTATAGATTGTATTTTAGCCAAAAATGTTTTATTTGAATATTATGATCATTACAGTCAGGACAGTCACAATTACTCAATTAAATCTATTATCAAAAATAAGCATTATAATCTTTTGTCTCAAAGAATCAACAGTCTGAACATTCCTCACAAGATCGCTTGGAGTAGAGAACTGTAAGAGTTTAAAAATATTTTAAAAAATTGTTGCTGTAACGTGCATGTACATAATAACCAATAAATCAATGCACCAATAACCCAGTTAAAATCAGTAATATGACTGACAGCAACAGTTAAAATGAAAAGCAAAATCACAACTTTTTGACTGGACAACGGCCTGGGCCTCTTCAACAAACAGCAGCACTTCACGTTTTCAGAGATCAGTCATATAATCCTTGATTGAAATGTAGTTTGATGGAAAAAGATCGGCTCTATCATAATCAGGTCTATTAAACCAGTTGAACATAAATGTAGCCTGTTTTTGAAGACGTTAAATATAAGTTTCACTCCCAAAAATGACTTGGTTTTTTTCGCTTTAAGCACTTTTTTTTCTCATGGATGTTGCTTAACAACTGCAGGTTACAAGGAAAATGTACTCAAGGATCAAGGATTTACTCTTACTGAGTTCATATCTGTAAAACAAGTATGACTTGCTTGTGGGTGGTGGTGGTCTAGTGGTAGGATACTTGCCTATGGATCTTGTTATTATTACATTTATTTATTATTATTTACTGTTGTTGTTGTTATTATTATTATTATTTTTATTATTATATTTTCACTGTGTATATGGTTATCTTTCCTTATCTTTCCTGTCTTTATATTCTTTATTTCTTTGTTAATTGCCATGTGAATATGTATATGTAATATATAGCTCATGTATAGCTCTTGTATACGGATGTCCTCGTTCTTTATATTTTTTCTTTTTTATATATTTTTTTTATATTCTTTCTGTCTTTCTTGTTAAAGAGCCCTGTAACACCCGAATTTCCAATTCGTGAGAGAATAAATTATTATTCTATTCTATTCTATTCTATCTATGGACCAAGTGGTCATAGGTTCGAATCCCACCTTTAGCACTACCACCATCGGGTTCCTGAGCAAAACCCTTAACCCAAAGTTGCTCCAGGGGGACTGTAAGGAATTGGAAGTTGCTCTGGATAAGAGCATCTGCTAAATTGCTGTAAATGTAAATTGCTTTACATGTAATTTGATATAGGTGATGAGTATGGAAATAGTACACATTTTATAAGGTCTTCTTTTTTTTTCAGCTGCTCCCTTTTAGGGGTCGCCACAGCGGATCAACTGTCTCCATTTCTTCCGCTCCTCTGCATCTTCCTGCTTCAAAACGACCACCTGCATGTCCTCTCTCACCACGTCCATAAACCTCCTCTTTGGTCTTCCTCTTCTCCTCTTTCCTGGCAGCTCCATCTTCAACATTTTGCTTCCAATATATTTCTCATCTCTTCTCTGGACATGTCCAAACCAACGCAACCTTGCTTCTCTAACCTTGTCTCCAAGACGTCTAACCTGGGCTGTCCCTCTAATATACTCATTTCTAATCCTGTCCATCCTTGTCACACCTAATGAAAACCTCAGCATCTTTAACTCTGACCTCCAGCTCCGCCTCCTGCCTTTTTGTCAGTTCCGCCGTCTCCAACCCATACAACATAGCTGGTCTCACTACTGTCCTGTCAACCTTCCCTTTTACTCTAGCTGGTACGCGTCTGTCACAAATCACTCCAGCCACTGTTCTCCACCCATTCCAACCTGCCTACACTCTTTTCTTCACCTCTCTTCCACACTCGCAGTTACACTGAACTGTTGATCCTAAATATTTAAACTCCACTTTTGTTACCTCCACTCCCTGCATCCTAACCACTCCACTTTCCTCCCTTTCATTCACACTCATGTATTCTGTCTTTGCCCTACTCACTTTCATTCCTCTCCTCTCCAGAGCATATCTCCA
The DNA here is from genome assembly GCA_017165825.1 of Hepsetus odoe. Classification (NCBI taxonomy): domain Eukaryota; kingdom Metazoa; phylum Chordata; class Actinopteri; order Characiformes; family Hepsetidae; genus Hepsetus; species Hepsetus odoe. Next base: position 9,385,540 of record CM029390.1, on the reverse strand, counting down.
TCTCTCCAGGTTCTCCTCAAGCTGCTCCCTACTCTCACTACAGATCACAATATCATCAGCAAACATCATCGTCCACGGAGACTTCTGTCTAACCTCATCCGTCAACCTGTCCATTACTATTGCAAACAAGAATGGGCTCAGTGCTGATCCTTGATGTAATCCAACCTCTACCTTAAATGCATCTGTCACTCCCACTGCAGATCTCACCACTGTTACACTGCCATCATACATATCCTGAACTACTCTCACATACTTCTCTGCAACACCAGACTTCCTCATACAAAACCACAACACTCCTCTCTAGGCACCCTGTCAAATGCTTTCTCCAAGTCCACAAAGGCACAATGCAGCTCCTTCTGACCATCTCTGTGCTTCTCCATTAACACCATCAGAGCAAACTGTATCTATATTGCATCTGTAGTGCTCTTTCTCAGCATAAAACCATACTGCTGTTTACTAATCCTCACCTCTTTTCTTAACCTAGCTTCCACTACTGGTGTGGCTGATCAACTTTATCCCTCTATAGTTACTACAGCTCTGTGCATCACCCTTATTCTTGAAAATTGGTATCAGTACACTTCATCTCCACTCCTCAGGTATTCGCTCACTTTCCAAGAACAATCTTTTTTTTAAAAAAAAAAAAGTGAAAGTGACAACCCTTGTCATTGCGAGGTCACAGCAAAGCACACAGTGAACCACAATGAAATTGGACCGCTCATTTAACCCATGCAAACACCGTGCAGCAGTGGGCAGTTATTGAAAGCGCCCGGGGAGCAGTTACGGGGACAGTACCTTGCTCAAGTGTACCTTGCCCTCAGGGCAACCTACTGGTGGGGAATCGAACCCACAATCTTCAAATGCAGGGACCAACTACCTAACCTAGGACAAACAGCCTTTCCATTCTTCATCGCTGCCCTTCCATCTTGCTTATTTCCTGGTCCACTATCCTCACATCATCTAATCTTCTCTTTCTCTCGCTCATTTTCTTCATTCATCAGCCCCTGTCTCTCTGTCTAGCCAATCGGTATAGGTCCTTTTCTCCCTCCTTACTGTCGAACCTCTCATACAATTCACCAAACAGCCTTTGCCACTGCTTTCTTTGCCCTGCGGTTCATCTCCTTGTACACCTGTCTACTTTCTTTATCTCTCTGCAGTAGTTTCCCAGCAATCTGGTGCCTGAGTGCCTGAATTCCACCTTGCAGTCCTCCTCCTCCAGCTTACACTACTTGATCCTCGACTCTGCCCTGACTTTCCTCCTCTTCTTGACCAGGTCATCCTACAGACCACCATCCTATGCTGTTTAGCTACACTCTCCCGTCATTTACATTTACGGCATTTAGCAGACGCTCTTATCCAGAGCGACTTACAGTTCCTAATTACAGGGACAGTCCCCCTGGAGCAACTCAGGGTTAAGGGTCTTGCTCAAGGACCCAATGGTGGTAGTGGGATTCGAACCGGGAACCTCTGAATCCATAGGTCCGTAGGCAAGTACCCTACCTCTAGACCACCACCACTCTAGAGTCTCCAATCTCTTTCAGACTGACCCTCCTGCAAAGAATATAATCCACCTGTGAGCATCTTCCTCCACTCTTATGTCACCCTGTGCTCCTCCCTCTTCTTAAAATAAATATTAACTACAGCCATTTCCATCCTTTTCACAAAATCTACAACCATCTGAACTTCAGCATTCCTCTCCTTGACACCATGCCTACCCATAACCTCCTTATTACCTCTGTTCCCTTCACCAACATGTCCATTAAAATCTGAGCAAATCATCACTCTCTCTCCCCTGGGTACACTCTCTATCACTTCATCTAACTCACTCCAGAATTTTTCCTTCTCTTCCATCTCACAACCAACTTATGGAGCATAAGCACTAACAACATTCATTATCACACCTTCAACTTCCAGCTTCAAACTCATCACCCTACCTGACACCATCTTCACCTCCAAAACACTCTTCACATACTCTTCCTTCAGGATAACACCTACCCCATTCCTCCTTCCATCCACACCATGGTAGAACAGTTTAAACCCTCCTCCAATACACCTGGCCTTACTACCCTTCCATCTAGTCTCTTGCATACACAAAATGTCAACCTTTCTTCTCTACATCATATCAGCTAATTCTCTACCTTTACCAGTCATGCTGCCAACATTCAAAGTCCCTACCCTCACTTCCACTCTCTGCCCCTTCTTTCTCTCCTTCTCCATCTGGACATGCCTTCCTCCTCTTCTTCTTCTTCTTCTCCTTTGGCCAACAGTAGTCCAATTTCCACCAGCACCCTGTAGGCTAACAGTACTGGTAGTGGTTGTTTTTAACCCGAGCCTCGACCAATCTGGTATGGAATTCTGTATCATTGTCCGCATATTGATTTGGCAAAGTTTTACACCGGATGCCCTTCCTGACGTAACCCTCCCCAATTACCTGGGCTTGGGACTGGCACGAAGAAATACACTGGCCTGTGCATCCCTAGTGGCTGGGTTACACATTTTATAAGGTATAGAAAGCTAAATATAAACTGTGTTATTGACATCAATGGTGCATGTAGCACAGAGCGTTTTCTGGTTTGCTCTTTTCACAAGAGAAGAATCTGTGCTAGAGAGTTGTGAGATTCTTGCTCTGATTAAAAGCCAATTCCTGTTCCACCCTGCTGTTAAATTCTGCAGCCATGAATCAGAGGAAAGGGCATAGTATGAAAACAAAATCCAAATTCCACACAAACAGCTGGATAGGGCCTAACTTTGTGCTCTCCCAAATATCTTAGCCCAGCCTTATGTCCACACTGAAGAAAGAGTTGCTTGTTCATATATGGTCACAGTAACAGCACCACAAAACACAAGGCTGAACTTTTTGAAGCTGTACCTACATCAACAGATCAATCTGCATTTCAGTGACTGTTTTTTTGTGTTTGTTCACAGACACGTTTATGTGTGCAAAAAGGTTTTTTTGATCATCTAATTGAAAATAAGTTAATTTACATCCGACTTTAATCTGACACATTTTGACAAATGTAGCTTTGCTGAATTTAATATATTGGAGAAAAAAAACAGTTTTAAAAAGTCAAGTGCAAAAGTTTGACAATCCTTTCAATCAGTCAGCAGCTTTTTTTGTTGTTGTTGCTGATCCTCAATCCCAGTCAAGTTTAAACAATTCCAGTGAGCACTACATTAAATAACTGTGCACATTTCTCAGAGTGCTTTGCTTACAATCATCTAAGAGACAGACTGGCTGAGGGTCAAACACCAAGCAGAAAAAAAACAGTACAAAACTGATCAAAACACAATTGATATTACAAGAATATTATGATCAAAATTGTACTTTCAAATCTAGAAATGAAAGGCTAAATAGTAATTACTGTCCCCCTACTTGATTATTGCTGGAATATAAATCTTCTTACTCAAAAATATAAAGGCTGAGAGCTTACTACAATAAATTTTTGGAGGGTTAAATAGATTTTTTCTGGCTGTAAAGGTGCTCAGACTAATGTAAATTTCATATTTTATATTGTGATTTCCTGGTTTAAATTCAGCAAATAAAGAAATGTATTTTAATAATTTGAGCAGGGGTATCTAATTTGATCATTAAAGTTTTTTTAAGATGGTACATTTTTCAAAGGCAGTAACAGATTTACAGTACTGTGCAAAAGTTTTAGGTAGGTGTGGAAAAAATGCTGCAAACAAAGAATGCTTTGAAAAATGGAAGTGTTAATCATTTATTTTCATCAATCAACAAAATGCAGTGAATGAACAAAAGAGAAATCTAAATCAAATCAATATTTGGTGTGACCACCTGTTGCCTTCAAAACAGCATAAATTCTTCTAGGTACACTTGCACACAGTTTTTGAAGGAACTCGGCTGGTAGGTTGTTCCAAACATCTTGGAGAACTAACCACAGATCTTCTGTGGATGTAGGCTTCCTCACATCCTTCTGTCTCTTCATGTAATCCCAGACACACTGGATGATGTTGAGATAGATTAGAGTAGAGTAATCTTTTATTATCCCACGAATGGGAAATTTGGGCGTTACAGGGCTCTTATAAAGGTGAGAATGTAGACAGGTAGATGTACAGAAAAAAGAAAAGAAAAATATATAAAACTATAAAGAATTTGGAACTAGGAACAAGTACAGGAGCAAGTACAGAAGCAGGAGCTATAAATAATAAATAATCTATCTTTCCATCTATCTATCTATATATATATATTTACAAGAAGAAGTAATAAGTTTTAAATAAATTACAAATAAGCAAGTAACAAAATATAAATAAATGTGATAATAATAATATAATAATAATATACAATAATAATATACAATAGTAATAATATATAATATAATATAATATAATATATAATAATAAACAAGCAATACTCATAGTGTAATGTTATAATGATAAATTGATGATGAATTGTGGAGTCTGATGGCTGCAGGTAGGAATGACCTGCGGTAGCGTTCTTTCTTACACTGCGGGTGTAAAAGTCTGCTGCTGAACGAGCTGCTCAGTGCTCGTACAGTCTCGTGTAGGGGGTGGGAGGTGTTGACCATGATGGAAGTTAGTTTGGATAACATCCTCTCCTCCCCTACCTGCTCGATGGATTTGAGCGGGAAGTCCAGGACGGAGCTGGCCCTCTTGACCAGTTTGTTTAGTTTCCCTCTGTCCCTCTCTGCGACTCTTCCACACCAGCAGACCACAGCGTAAAAAACAGCCGACGCTACCACAGTGTCATAAAATGTCCTCAAGAGATTTCTGTTTACTCAAAAGGACCTCAGCCGCTTTAGCAGGTGTAGATGACTCAGGCCATTTTTGTACAGAGCATTTGTGTTTGTTAGATCAGGGCTCTGTGGGGGCCAGAAGAACTGATGCTGGTTTGAAGGTAAAAGGTAGCAACACCAAATATTGATTTGATTTAGATTTTTCCTTTGTTCTCTCATTTTGCATTTTGTAAATTGATAAAAAATAATCATTATTTATATTTTTGAAAGCATTCTTTGTTTACAGCATTTTTTCAACACCTGCCTAAAACTTTTGCACAGTACTGTATGTGATATTTGTTGTGAAAAAAATAATTCCACTTTGTTGGTAAAAAATGTGAATAAAACATTACATCCAGGAAGTTCTACTGTATTTAAACTGAGCCACTGATAAGATCACTGTGCTCTTATCACATTAAAAGTTAAACATTAAATGGTTCTAAATTTACTATCATCTAATTTTCATATGATTTCTTTTCATGGCATTGAAACTGTGGCACAAAACAATACTATTCTACAAATGATAAAATGAAGAATTACTAAAACTATACAAATATTTTATATTAACCTTTTTGTAATAAACACTGGCAATGATATTACAGTATCTTTACAATTCCCAGAAGTTTGTCAGGATGGCTATGGAGTTACGGGAACTTGCCACCTGAAGTTCTGTTTCCAGTTACTGTGCTTTGAAGAGTCCTTGACCCTGCTGAGCTGGTTGGAACTGAAGCCAGTTTAGTAGCCCGCAGGCTCGACATAGTGAGCTGACGCTACATAGAATTTCTTGTGGGGAAATCCCAGCTGCTTTTTCTTCAACAACATCTAGGCCCTAGAGGCCAATGCTTGTGCTTTCCACACCCTTGCTACGCACCAGATGCCTCCAAGGTAGGTGGTTTGAGGTCTAAAAGTCTGCACTGTATTATACCCAACGTAAGTGTGCCAACTCTGAGCAAGAGAGATATTGAGATATGGAATTTGTGGAAATTTGGGGGTTGTTCTTTATGGTTAGAAAATTCATCATGATATGTGATAAAAAGCATATTGTGGGTGATGTTGAAAGCCACTGTGTTACTCATTATAAAAAATAATTAATTAATTGACTGGACTACAACATTTCATCTCAGGAAATGCTGTTGAGCTTTACCAGTGTCAGTAAGATTGTGTCATATAAGCTAACTAAACTAAATACGTAGACAGTACTGGGTAGGCTATATTTACTTCTTCCTTTTATAAAGAAATGTTAAAGGGAACTGAATTAAGCAAGAAGTGCATAAATGGTACAGTGGTTTAATTTTAATCTCTTGCGTTGGCTTCCCAGTAAAGAGACATTTCATCATAATCCTGTAGTTCTAAATGTTTCCCAGTTAAACACATTTTGTGAATTTTAGCTTTTTCCTTCATAGAATCAACCCAAACACTAGTGGAAATAACAAGACTATTAGCCATGATGCACATTAAACTCATGCCATATCCTCAGGGTTCTCAGTGTAGGTTGTGCATGCAATTACCCATCAAAAAGATACAAATTATCGATATACTGCTGTATCAAAAATTAGCAATGTGATTTAGCAAGTTCATTATGTATTAGTCTGATATAAGCCCTAATTCTTGTCTTGGTGGAACAGGTCAAGGCAAATTCAACCTTTGCCTCTACAATGCGCTGCTCAGTTCCTGGGTGTTAGAAATCAGAAGAAACCCAAGGCTGAAGGTAGAATATGTCTATAAGTGATTACATTGTTAGGATGTCAGAGCAAATGAGAACTTTGGAGAGAGACTCAGGTCACTAAAAAGGATAAAATAAGGAAATAACACAGTTGATAAAACCCCAGTTCAGCACCCTTCAGTGCTGAACTTTTCCTTGAGCCATGATTCCTAAACAGTCCCCCGTGATTCACTGTAGCCTCGAAGAAAAATGTTGGCTGCCCGGCTAAAACCTCGGAAGGGTGTCACAAGGTTCTGACACAGTGTGAGCTCATCATGTTGGCGCCCTGAATCATTTGGTTCCGCTTCTTTCTTCAGGCATGCAACAAACATTTCCTGTTGCTTGTCTGGATCTGAAGCAAAAGCTGAATCTGGGGAAACATGTGACTCCTCTCCACCTGACCGAGGACAACCATGTAGCCAGAGGTTCAGATCATAGTAAGAGTTTAAAGAACATTCAAGATCTGTAGTAAGAGAGGAAAGTGGCTTAGGGAAACAGCCTTTTAGAAAGAAGCAACATCAGCAACAGTGATTTAACACAATTAGCCAATATACATCTGTGATGTCCCGGTGTAGGACAGTCCCCAACATACAAATAAATAAAGATGGCCAGAAAAATCAGGTTTGCTCTGTTAATTCTCACTTTCTCACTTTAAATTGCTGCTGTCAAATGCCGTCAACTCCCAACTAATCACAGTCTACAATGTGATATTTGGGTGGATATTTCTGTGAGTCATGTAGCCAGTCAAAATACTCAAACCAAAGAGAAAAACCAAGTCAAATAAAGGGGCAAAGCACAAAAAGAGACAACAGCAGACAGACAGAATAAATCAGCCCACACCACATACGTTTACTCAAGACAAAGCAAAGGCAAATGTCTGAGCAGAGGTGTAAACTGCCAAAAGATACGCATCCTACCTACAACCAAGACTGAAAAAGTCCAGTTCAGCTACAGTTACCATCCATTACCTGCTTCAGTTTACCAGCCCTTTCATGGAATGGCTGGAGAACACTGGGGAATCATGTTTTTCTGACTTTATTCTTCTACCCAAAATCTTTAAAACTTACAAGAACAATGTTCATTACATTTTTCAAATTTATTCAAATACAGTTAAATAGTGTTTTGTTGTAGAACCACCTCCTGTTGAGATAGATACTAGTGGTAGGATACTCACCTACAGACCAAGAGGTTGCAGGTTTGAATCCCACCTCCAGCACTGCCACAATTGGGTTCCTAAGCAAAACCCTTAACCCCAAGTTACTCCTGTGGGACTGTCCCTGCGGTGTGGAATTGGAAGTCACTCTGAATAAGAGCATCTGCTAAATGTTGTAAATGTAAATAGTAACAGTTAAATGTTTTGCATTGCATGGGGGGTATAACGTAGCCTCGTTAGCACAGTTGGTAGCGTGTCAGTCTCATAATCTGAAGGTTGTGAGTTCGTCCCTCACACGGGCAATCATTCTAGGGTGGCGATGGTCTAGTGTTAGGGTGCTTGCCTATGGACCTATAGCTCAAGAGGTCCCAGGTTTGAATCCCACCTCTGGCACTACCACCACTGGGTCCCTGAGCAAGACCCTTAACCCTGAGCTGCTCCAGGGGGGACTGTCCCTGTAATTAGGACATGGAAGTCACTCTGGATAAGAGCGTCTGCTAAATGCCGCTAATGTAAATGATATTCTTTCGTTCCTCTTCACCTTCCTCCTTCAAACCAACTGCCGGCATGTCATCTCTCACCACATCCATAAACCTCCTCTTTGGCCTTCCTCTACTTCTCTTCCCTGGCAGATCCTTCCTCAACACCCTCCCAATATATTCCTTGTCTCTCTCTTTGAAACAAAAAAACAACTAGATGGCCCAAAGATGGTTTTAACAGCTCTTTGGTTTGGATAAAATCTGATATGTGTTTTGGTTGGACGTTATTTTTGAGACAGCACATTTGTCTAATATTATCACAGTTTGCTGTTTTTTATGAAGAAAGATCACGAGAACAGTTTTTATTTAACATATAAATATACTTCCTTTGACAGACAGGGTATTTGGTAGTGTTGACTTTCTGGCCTCCAAAAAGGGTGCAACCAGGAAAGTAGGGCTTAAGCAAACACTGATATTAGATGAGGTAATCACAGCAAAGTGTTACAGGCCATTAAGCAGAACCGCCCACTCTCCAGCGAATTACACACCAGCACACCCATCCTACAAGCCTCAAGTTCACAGCTCACTTGATCCTGACAACACTTAGCAATGCTGAGGCAGGCTAAGCATTTTTTATACAATTTTAAAAATAGACAGTGAAATGGAAGGCACGTTTTCGTACCTCAAAACAGACTTACCCAACCTAATACTATTAAGCTTGTGCTATTGTTTCTGCTTGATAGGAGTTGATAGAGGTTTGGCCTAGCAGGTGGCCTGTACCTGGCGGAAAGTTGTGGAATGTGGGAAGACTAAGCATTCTTTGCTGGCTCTTTGTTTTTATAGCCCAGCACAGGAAGCCCCTTTTCAGTGGGGCCTCATTCATGTTGTCTGAAAATGCTGACTGCTTCCTCCTCCCTCTGGCTGCTCTCCAAGGGATCTGTTTTTCACACACACACACACACACACACACACACTCATTTATTTTTATATCAAAGGCTGATGTCCTATAGATATCCTATACACATACACCTTGTATCCACAATTATTGTCCATTATATCAGCTCCATTTACCATATAGATGCTCTTTGCAGTTTACAGTAACAGTCTGCAGTCTATTGGCTTCTCTGCATTTTCATTAGCACCCATTTATCAACACTCAGGGACCATACAATCCTAAGTGTTGCAGCTGTGACCCAAAATGCAAATAATATTTGCTTACTGGTGATCCTGACCACTGATGTGTAAGCTCAAGAGGTCCCAGGTTTGAATCCCACCTCTGGCACTACCACCACTGGGTCCCTGAGCAAGACCCTTAACCCTGAGTTGCCCCCCTCATGGGCTAACAAATGATGCAGAGAAACAGATGGACTACAGTCGGCAACTGTAAACTGTAATGTTCATCTGTATGCACTGATCACCCATTAAAATCACTAACAGGTATGGAGGAGGGGCAGCAGTGGTTTGCATTGACGTAACTTTCAGCAAGGTACTGTGCCTGTCACTGATCCCTGGGTGATGGATATAGCTGTGTACTACAAACAGTGTGTGTATGAGTGAAATGCAGAGAATGCATGGTTCAGTGTGCTGTGCTATGTTTCACAATGACAAATTTTACTTATTCTCATTGCAATCATACAAACAATGCTATTTCTAGCTATAAAAGAAATGTGTCTGAACATACAGTATAGAGTTACATGATTATAGACCAGTCAGAGTGCCCATGCTGACCCCTGGTCAAAGCATGTAAGCATGTGAAATGGACCGCTGGAGCAACGTAAGAAGATGGTTTAGTCAAAAAAATAAAAGTTTACTGTACGCCATTTTCCTGAGACCACAAAGATGCACAATGGGGAAAAAGGCAGGCCAGTAGAGGCAGTGAGATACCTTGGGTCCTGACATTCACAAAGATATTACTTAATAAATACCCCTCACATAAACATTGTTGCAGACCAAGTACACCCCCTCATAGCAACAATATTCCCAAATGGCACTGGCCTCTTTTAGCTGGGTTCTGTGACATGCCATACTGCAAAAAATGTAAAGGAATGGTTTGAGGAACATGACACAGCCTTCAGGGTGTTGACTTTGCCTCTAAAGGTGCTTACTCCAAACAGGCATCTGTGGAATTTGCTGTACTAGTCCAGTTCCTGGTGGCCTACCTCACAATTTAATGTATGTAAAGGATCTGCTGCTGATGCTTTGGTGGCAGATATCACACTTTCAGGGGTCCTGCGTCTCTGAGCTGTTTAAGCAGCACAAGGGAGACCTCCACATGCCACATGTTCTAACAAGAAACTAGGCAGGATTATCAGTTTTGCCAAACCAATGGTTAGCTTCTGCACAGCTGTTTTTGCATCATCTAATCATAGAACATTCCATTCAAATTTGGTGAAATGTCAACAAGGGTAGGCTTTTTATGATAATTTGTTGGCACAGATTGTTCATTGACTTCCAGCCCATGCAGCTCCTCACTGTGCCTCAGGGTAAAATACAGGTTCATTATAGGCCAGCTGTTTGAAACTTAATAGAGTCTGAAGCCATTACTATAGTCCATGTCTTTTAAAAGTTTCAGTTAGGATGCTTTTCCTTTTCTGTATTCTCTGTTGGTTGACTAAGTGTGGGTGACCTTTGTCTTAATCCATATTTATCCCAGTTACCCATTTAATAGTTACTTAACATTTGATTGCAACATAGGCCAATTATATTTTGCTCAAATGTTTGGAGACAATGAGAGGAAAGCAATTCGATCTAATTATTTTATGGTGTCATTTTATATTTAATGGCAAGATTCTCATACTCAGATTTTAAATGTGTACTAAATGTGTAAACAATGAATAACATGCCAGCTCCAGACAAACTGCATGGCTCTGCCCATGTTTTTTAGAAATAAGTACACTGAATATGATATAATTAGCCAGACAACGCTGTCTTGTAAGCCAGTGCGATCGACCTCTTATTAAGGAACCACTTTGAAAGTAATGAACAGGGCTCCTCTGACAAACATGTGATAGCGTGTGAAAAGAGTTCACACATTTGTCAGTGCAGCATATTTCATCACCTGCAGTTAGCATTCTGAAGAACTATCAGTTCAAAGATGGATGGTGTTTGATATTTATATTAGCGGTCACATCAAAACACTGTAAACTACATGACATCTATATACAGATTATAACATCTGACCTCAACCTACATAGACATTTATAAAGGTTTATTCCAGCAAGAATTTGTTGTCATTAAACTTTCCTTTCTTAACCAAAGAACGCAGCCATTATGAAAAGTGTGGCTGCCCTACATGAAGCAGTTACTGTGCTTTCTGTCTGAATGAGAAGTGCTTTCTGAGACACAGAGTAAGCCACCTGCACAACTATACTGTGGCCTCAAATAGTATTTACTCAAAGCACTTGATACTGGTTAACTTTAATGGCTTTAGCTTCTAACTTTTCACATCTTAGGAAAGCTTAACATTTTGGCTGAAACATTCCTCACTGATCAGTTTTCAACATGAAAAGCACTTAAAAAGCAGGTGATGAAGCAATCAGTAAAGCCTTTGAGAAATGCTTAGTTGTCATGGCGCAAAGGAAACGTCAGTGTCAAGAGTCTCTTGAGGTTAAGTGAGAGGCTGGTGTGTTGACTTTGCAAGAGCAGTTTCTGCTGAAATTAGTCTGTATGCACTAGTGCTGAGTTCCAGACCGCAACTGTGTAAGAAGGCTCACCCTACACTGGAAATATTACACATTGCCTAATTTGGTAGGCACTTCGCTGGGTAGACACTCAAAGAACATTATAAAAAAAATCACATGGAATGTTTCCATTTATCCATGTAAAGAATATGAAACCTCTGAAAAGGCAGTTTCTCCACTTGTCTCTAGCTACCATAAACACATTTTTTGTCTGAAATGTGGATATGATCATTTGGTCAGTATACATATCCAACAAGATGCTTTTGGAGAACTGGCCTGTCAGACAGATCATGTGCCAACCCAAATAAATCTTCGGCAGCTTGTTCCCATAAACACGTCGTTTGGACCTTTGAAATTCAGATGTGTTTAATATGTTGCCCTGGCCAGTTAATATGGTAGAGGACTGGCTTGAGGGACTGCTTGTGAAGGACTGGTTTATTTAACACACAATGAGTCAAGTGAGGACTATCTCTTGTTTTTCCTCAGACTGTTCCAGCACATGGCATAGAATCAAATTAAGACTCCTGCACCCAGGAGAGCGATTCCACTGCTGCACAGATCAGGCTTTCAGTCAGATTGGCCTAAGCTGATTATGTACCCATCAGTCCCTCATGTGATTCTATTTAATGAATCATACCTCATGAGACACTTTACCACCTGTGCCAAGACCGCTTACATATTGAGCTAATATTCTGCGCAGCGATAAAACATTTTTCCCTGCTTGTTCATTTAGTAAGGTTTAATGAAGTGCTGATGTGGGGTTGAGCAATATTGTGGAGAAAGTGACCTCGCCATGCTTCCTAGTGAAATGCAATTCAACATTTTTCATACACCTATTCTTGTTTCGAAAGGTACTTTGTCACACATTCTTAGTTATAGATCTTCTTTGCAATCATCCTAACTGAAACTGATTAAATATGCATGCAAGGAGAAGCTGAGCGAAGAGATAAAGTCAGAGAAAGGGGATTCTCCAATGTAAAATTATTTATAGGGCCCACTGGACCAAGGCAAGGTTATCCAAAAATTACAAGGATGTGAAACCTAATTGCAGCAGGTAGAATCAGACTCCTGCTAATCATGTCTCGATGTTTTAGTTCTGTTGGGCCCTTTTTGAATTTAGGACTGATATTTTCAGTACACTCTCAGAAATATGCGGAACACAGATTGACCACCTCTACTCAGAGGATTAGTTTTAAATTGTATTATGCTGGAGAAAGTCAAACAGTAACTTAAGGGCTCTATAAACTCATTTTACACAAAGTGGAATCCCTTCTTCTGTTTTGCTGAAGTTACACTTTCTTGATTTCATTTTTCTTTGAACTCATACTGGGGGTGGCATACAGTGGCTAGTACTGTCTCTCAGTGAGAAGGTCCTGGGTTTGATTCCCAGGCAGAACGATCCGGGTCTTTTCAATGTGGAGTTTGCATATTCTTCCCGTGTCTGCGTGGGTTTACTCTGGGAGCTCTGGTTTCCTCCCACCATCCGCGTAAGTGTGAGTTTGCGTGTCTGTGAAGAACCCTGTGATGGACTAGCGACCTGGAAGTAAGGGTCTGAATTGGGGTTGTTGAATGGGATTGTTTTAAGTTTAAAGGTTTGTCCTATTTTGGTTTTTAAATATTTGGTTGCTAGGGTATCGCAAGGCTGCTGTTAGGTTGTTCCTGGTTGCTCCTGGTTGGTTTCTTTGTTGATCAACACTTCTTGGGACCACAACAATGGTCTAGATATTCCTCTATTTGTATACAGCCTGTGAGACTGTTACTGGTGGAGGACATTTACAGCTTAATTAGCAGCAACAACTTACCTCAGAAATCTCCTATGTGCCATGATACACTTAAACAAATGTGTTTTAAAGTTCTAACATCATTAAATAAACAAGGGCATCCACTCAGTTCTACTGTCATTCAATAAAAAGACAGCAGACAATAAATCAGCTTCATCTTTCATGTTACGAGGATTTCCTTAAAGGCTTGTTTGTTTAATTAATAATTCATCAATTCGGAACATATGTCGGAGGGTTTTTCCTCTCCATGGCGTATGTATTGTGTGGATGGCCTAAGGTTTTAGGGAAAGCCTGCTATTCTTTCCTATTTTTTTTGTTTGTCTTATTACTTAATGCAAATTTTGTCACACTGTGTCTGTGGGTTATTTGTTGCCTAAAAAAGATAAATGTAAATAAAGATATTTAAAACACCCACAAATATTAAAAAATAAACTTTTTAGACGAGATTTTAGACATAGTTTTGACACTCACGATTTGTTAAATTGAGTTCACTTTTTACATTATTTATTGAAAATTAGGTTATTGTCAGGACTTTGGGTGTTCTGCTTTTGTTTTATTCACAGTAGAGGGCTCTCTGTTCTGACAGAGCACACCTGAGCTCATATGACACAGGTGTGCTACATTGGGTCGGGGGTTCGATCCCCTTCCCACTAGGTTGCCCTGAGGTGCCCTTGAGCAAGGTGCCGTCCCCGTCCCGCTCCTCCCTGCGATGGGCTGGCGACCTGTCCAGGGTGCGTCCCCTGTCCTCACCCTGTGTGCGCTGGGTTGGACACCAGCACTCCCCCGCGACCCTGTTTGGGACAAGCAGCAGATAATGGATACTTAAGCCTCAATGAGTCAGAACAGCTCATTCGCTAAACTTCAGTTGTTGTTACAGGTGGCTTTGGTTCTGGTTTTGGTTTTGGTCCAGTTTCGTGTTTAGATTCATGTTTCTGTTAAATAAAAGTATGTCAAGAATCTCTGGCTCAGCACTGAAGTCCTTCCCGCACCCCGCCACTGTGACAGAAATAAGCTGCCTAACTCGGGACGTCGCGAGCCTTGTGGATTGGTGTGAGAAGCACGAGTGGAGCCGTGGCTGAGAACCTCAGAGCGCGTCTACAACAGTGGCAGGCTATGTGTTCGCCAGAGCTTCGGAGTAGAGGAGTACAGAGCGTAACCACCGCTGAGCTCTCATGACGCCTGCATCCGCTGAAAGGCACACTCCTTCTCGCTCCCTTTCTGGAGGTCAATGCACGGGTGGTTGAAATCAACCGGATGGGGCAGGTTTTTCTAGAGGTGGCAGAGCAGTTCCACAGCCTGATACTAGAGGAGGAAGCTTCGCTCACGCCCCCTTCCACCCTGCTTCTGGCTCCTCACCAACCACAACTCGAGCAGTCAGCGGAGACAGCGCCGTGCACCAATCACAGCGTTCTGCCAGCGGAGACAGCGCCGTGCACCAGTCGCAGCGAGAAAATGGAGGAGAACCCGCCCTACGTGAAACAGTGAGAAAATGGCGGAGAATTCATCCATCCATCCATCCATCCATCCATCCATTATCTGCCACTTGTCCCAAACGGGGTCGCGGGGGAGTGCTGGTGTCCAACCCAGCGCACACAGGGCGAGGACGGGGGACGCACCCTGGACAGGTCGCCAGCCCATTGCAGGGAGGAGCGGGACGGGGATGGCACCTCGCTCAAGGGTACCTCAGGGTAACCCATCGGGAAGGGATTCGAACCCCCGATCCACCGATCATGTGGCTGACGCCCTAACCACTAAGCCACCACTGCCCCGCGGAGAATTCAATTCAATTCAATTCAATTTATTCTTGTATAGCGCCTTTTACAACAAAGTTGCCCCAAGGCACTTTACATTGGTGGTAGATGGTGGAACAGGTTACAGTAATAGATGTTAAAGCTGGACGACTACGGAGGAGAGGAACACAAAAACTCCACTTTGTGGAGAAAAAAAAAACCTCTGAGGGTCCAAGGTCAACCGGCTACCCAACCCCCTTGGGTATACTAACAGTACAAAGTTAGTTTTACATTAGTAGTGGTGCACTATGGTGATTGGTGCGGGTAAGCTAAACTAAAGAAGTAAGTCTTTAGCCGTGATTTAAAGACTGAGACTGAATCGGCATTCCGTACAGAAGCAGGCAAGCTGTTCCACAATCTAGGGGCCCTGTAACTGAAAGCTCGTGCTCCTATACATTTATTTATGCGAGGGACAATTAGGAGATCTTTATTCTGGGATCTAAGTGGGCGGTTAGGTGTATAGGTATTAAGCAGTTCGGTTAGGTATATTGGGGCAAGACCTTTAAGTGCTTTGTAGGTTAAGAATGCACCCTACATGAAACACAATAAGAAAACGGGAAAGAAAGCCGCCCGTAACGTGAAAAGCAGGAAGCGAGCACCCTGCGCCGTGCCCAAACCCACCTCCACTAACCCGTCTGCCAGGCAGAGGGCAACAGAGGAACCGTTCCAGGTTGGAGAAATAACTTTGAGAATTCAGGAATTGGAACTACAGGAGCTATAGGAATCTGAGAAGGTGTGGCTGTCTATTCTGGGCGCAGAAAAACAGAGCAAAAATGTTTTTGTCGAGCAGCTCCAGGAAATGGAGGCTGAGCTCCTTGCCAAGGATCAGGAAATTTGTACACGGAACCAGGATCTGGATGCCTTGAATGCAAAGTGTAAGAAATTGTAAGACGATAATGTCTCCCTCCAGGCCATGAATCACCAGCTGCAGGTGAGCAACCAGTTTAAGGTACATTCCCTTCAGGAGGAACAAGCTAAAGTAAACGGGGAACTTGAGGAAAGGCAGGCTGGGTACCTAGAGCGTGAGAAAGTCTGTAAGGGCCTCAGTGAACAGATAGTTTGGTTAACCGAAAGCTTGAACAGTACCCAGAAGAACTTAAGGGCTGAGTCAGAAGAACTCAGACAGGCCTATAGGAAGCACAGTGCACTTCTCACAGACATTCACCAACGAGTTAAACAGATCAGTGGCATGAACAGTCAGATCAAGCAACAGAAGGAGTTGCTGACAAGGCTCAACAAACAGCTGGCAGAGAGCAAGGCCTCTGCTCTGCAGACAACCACTTCAGCCACCCACGAAAGACTGAAACACGAAGAAAAGCTCACCAATCTGCTTTCTCAACTTGAGAGGACCAAAGGACTCTTGTCTCTTTGCCAGAGGGACGTTGCAACCATGGAAAGGGAGAGAGAGGTTCTAGCTCAAGACAATGGTGATCCCACCGACACCTCGCTTTATCTCCATAGTGACGGTCACCAAGAATCTCCTATGGTTTTGTCATCTAACAGCAGATTCGGCTTCATCAGGACAGCAGGTAGTGATGTACGATTTTGAAAATTACAGAGCAACATTAGAAAAACACTACACAAGATTACAACAGACCCACCCAGAGAGTATGGTCAAGGAGGGCAGGTAATGCACCGTTTTGTATGTTTGATTATGGACAAAAAACTAAGAATTCGCTGTGTTTATGAGAACCTGGACTCCGTGAGATTCACCCTGCAGGTACATAGAGCAGAGTGTCACAGGGCCAAGAAGGACTCTTCTATGAACCATAAGGATTCTTCTATGTTTAGCTCTCTTTCTGACTCTTTCAAGCCAAGGCTTTCCAGTGAGTCGGACCATTCCTCATGGGACCCCCGTGGCGAGTCGGGAAGAACAACAAGGAAGTCCCATGCAACCAATTGGTTGGCAGAGGTACCCATAACGATTAGGTCTCTTCTGAAATCACTCACATTGGTTACTGATTCGTAACATGGGCAGAGAAATGATAGAGTATCGTAACAGAGAGGACCAAGAAATTAAGTTTCAGGATTATTTCCCCTCCACATTCCCAGTATTGAGGAGGGAGGCTAGGACTATACTACCCCCTGACCTCTGCTGAAACAATTTGGCCAACTAGACCATTGTAAAGTGCCTTGGGGCAACTGTGTTGTAAAAGGCGCTATATAAGAATAAATTGAATTGAATTGAACTGAACTAGACAAAAACTTCTCAGTGAACCTGTTCAGAACATGCCCGTACATATTGCTGGAACTGACACTGTAAGTGTTCTTTCTGTACAGTCAATAAAGTTGCATAACCAGGCAACTGCATCTAGGAATTTGACTCCCAGTCAGGTTCGTCATAAGCCACTTCCATCTATTTCCTCAGGCATCACCTCTGGAATAGACTATCCTTCACAGATCTCTTCCCTTGTTTTAGTGAATCCAGTAAGTAAAGTCACAGAAATTGAGTCTAGTTCCTCAGAGGTACTCAATTCCATTGACCTTAGCCTTTCAGAGAATGATCCGAAGGAGGAGTGCTCCAGAATCTTTGTGGAAGCTACTGGTGATGACAATCCAACAGCCCAATCTGATGTGCCAGTGGAGGACCCACAGATACCAGAGGCTGAGGAATTAGTCAAACCCCCTGCTGCTCAGAAGAGAGGAATAACCCATGTTGCCAAGTGTGAGGTCAGTAAGAGCAAAGCACAAGTTATCATGAGATGGAAGCACACAGTTACCCAGAGATGGAAGCACACAGAGATGGAAGCACACAGTTACCCAGGCCTCCCAAAAGCTAGCAGTGCCAGAGGAGAGCAACAGCGTTTACAGCCGCAGTGGAAGGTTACCTTTCCTTTATTGCAGCCAGTGCACCCAAAAGAGTCTTCACGCCGGCTGTTCTTCCCACAAACTTCATGCTAAATGCCCATTGGGTGATGGTGGTCTAGTAGTAGGGTACTTGCCTATGGACCTATGGATCAAGAGGTCCCAGGTTCGAATCCTACCTCCAGCACTACCACCACTGGGTCCCTGAGCAAGACCCTTAACCCTGAGTTGCTCCAGGGGAGACTGTCCCTGTAAATAGGAAATGGAAGTCGCTCTGGATAAGAGCGTCTGCTAAATGCCGTAAATGTAAATGTGAATGTAAATGTGAATGTCATCCCCATTGGCACAACACTATAACGAAGCTCCAATCTGCACCTGATTGTTCCAAAGGGGAATTGTGCCTTGCCTGTTGCGCTACTTCCTGATACTGTGCTCATAACACGTCCACATTATCAGTCTCCTCAGAACTTGTGGCCTGTACAACATTTGTACGAAAGAGAAAAAAAACTCCACACCTCGGATTATGAAATGATAGTCATGGAGAGCAAGGAGGACAGAGACCGGAGGCGGAGCACACGCAGGGTAAAGAACTTTTCCCCTTCTAACCACAGAGAATCTCCTGTATTTAGCTCTTTTTCAGATGATGACCGGACAAGGCTCTCCAGCCAATCAGACGAGTCCTCCAGAGGCCCCAATACGGAGTCAGAGAGACGGGTGACAGAGGAAACACGGGACAGCAGAAAGGCACCGAAAGGATGTACGGCTAAACATGAATACCAAAGGGACTTGGTTACAAAGATATGGACTGAAACTCTGGGGTACCCCTCTCCGCCGCCAACAGCCCGAGACACGACTGTGGCTGGTCCAGGTCCCACTCCCTGTATTTTTGTTTGTTAATTCGAGAATATGGACCTGACCAGGTACCCCATTAAAGGGGCTGTTTTCTTTGTTCCAGCTTGTCTCCCCTCCAGGTTCCGGCACTGGAGAAGCGCCCCCGGTGTTGCGCCCTTGAGAGGGGGGGTGATGTCAGGACTTTGGGTGTTCTGCTTTTGTTTTATTCTCAGTAGAGGGCGCTCTGTTCTGACGGAGCACACCTGAGCTCATATGACACAGGTGTGCTACATTGAGGCTGACTACTTAAGCCTCAATGAGTCAGAACAGAGCGCGGCTCATTCGCTAAACTTCAGTTGTCGTTACGGGTGGTTTTGGTCCTGGTTTTGGTCCTGGTTTTGGTCTTGGTCCTGGTCCAGTATCGTGTCTGGATTCATGTTTCTGTTAAATAAAAGTATGTCAAGAATCTCTGGCTCAGCACTGACGTCCTTCCCGCACCCCGCCACTGTGACAGTTATATCAATGTAGAAATACAGAACATTCTAAAGGCTTCACAAAGTTTCAAGTACCACTGTAGAAATCATATAATCACAGTAACCAAAATATTGAAGATGGAAAATTTGGAAAATGGTAATGTAAAAAAAAAAATAATAATAAGCTTTTTGTGAAAATAAGAAAATAAATAAAATGCTAGAAAACAGTAGAATATGCATCTTGCAGCAACATTCGTGTAGAGTATATATAACAGCATATGAATGAGGTTTTTTTTTTGTTTTTGGAACAGTTTTTTTTTTTCTTGACTCCCTGACACTGTTCTAACTACTATGGAGAACTTGGAAGTACTTAACTATTGTAAGCTATATTTAGTACTACTGCCTTTTCATACAGGAGAAAGATCATTAACAATTCATAAAAGATAATGGGCCACAAAATACGTCTGGGACTCGTAATGAGTTTAAACTTTCGCCTTTTCATTAACTGCTTGCACTTACATACAGGATCACCTGCTGAAGTTAGAATGGCTTGTATGTCTAAGACATTTACTCAGTGTAGCATAGTAAACATGAGACCTAGAAATTAGTAATTGTAAAAAGTAATTGTAAGTCATCTTCCATTAGCAATCACATTCTCAAAACGAGTTTCCTTCTTTCTACAAAACAGTGCCAACCTTACATGTTCACTCCCACTGAATGCCTCTTGAAAACTATGTTTAATGCACCAAATTCAAATAGCAAGTCTAGCAGAGTGGAGCTTCTAAATCACAGTAATTAAGCACAATAAGAGACGTATCATAGCAATTACATTTTGAATGAATACTCATCTCCTTTTAGTCTCCATGTTCCTGCAGAATTAGTTATGCCAAATGAAGAAAAGAAATCCAGATGGCAAAACAACAGACATTTCAGGATTAAACTAGCAAGTCAATTAAGAGCTGCTTTGCCATGCATACAGTACAGTCCTCCATGTTGGAAAAAAAACCTGACAAGTTAAAAAATTTAATAAATAAAAATGCAAAAGAAGAGTTTAAAATAATGGGTACTTGGATGCAAGTCCCCTTGAAAAATTAACAATTGCCCACTCAGTTGTTTCTTGCTCAGTAAGATTGGTTTATACATTAGAGAGATGTTTAAAGGTTTATTATTATCTTTAATATTATTTAATATTATTACCAGATGTGATGTTGAAAAACCTGATTAAATAAAGACACTAAATCAACTCTTTGTTTCTAGCGGGATGAAATCTCAAGTGCACAGAAGCACTTTACACTACTGTCACGATCACAAAGTTTTAGTTGTTTCTAACTATGACGAACAATTTTATTGACTTGTCTTTTGCAAGTATTTGAATACAGGTTTAATAATAAAGGTTGTGCTGTCTAATATCCAATATTTAAATATCAAATTTATTGAAAGGAACAAAAGGTATATGGCTGTCCAATCATTTATGGGCTTTATAAAGACATTTAAACAGAGATTTCAGCACAGTTATCAATTCCGTGCAGTACATGAATGATTTATTCACAAAAAATATATAATACCTTTAACATGGGATACATGCAGCAAACCATCCTTTAACAGACAAAAAAAACAGTTTGATAAGCAGTTTACCATTTATGTGATGGGTTACATTGACAGACACTTTATTATGCACAAGCATACCCATGTCTCCAGAGAAAATACCTGAAGTACCTGAAGTACCTGAAGAACACAAAGTAATGTAATGAAAAAGTCATGCACTTCGAATAACTTCAGTAGTTCCACATGTTGAAATCACAGACAGTTCAAGTAATGTTGCATGTTTTGCTTAAATCAGTGCCAACACAGATGCATTAACATTATGCTAACAAACAAAAAAGAAAATTGCCGTTTCAGTCGGTAACAAAACCTCTAGATTCCTTAAGTTACAAACATTTCCCAGTGAATACAATGACAAAGTGAAAATGCATTAACATATGTGCACTATTATTTGTTTTAAATAAAATGCATTTGTGTGCTATAAAAAAGTAGTAACAAGTAATGAACTAAAAATCAGTTAATAAATATCTGAGGTTGTTAAATATCAACATAGAAGCAAAAAATACCTTAATTTGATGCATAATTTCAGTGTACCACAATATAATATATTGTATCCAAGTTATTTCTGACTGATTACACTCACTAGGACTAGGGGAATAACTGAGGTAGATACAACCAGGGAAGTACAACTACATCAAGCCCTGGGCTCTTGTAGAGGGAACGCAAGACAACCACTTTAATTGAGGGCGTTCACAGAATCCCCATTAAAATGTTGGTTACTGTCGGGTATTATACTGTAGAGTACCATTACTGAGGTTACATGACCATTAACTAAGGCTTTTTATGACAATGACCTAGCACATATATAGACAATTGTGGGATTTGTATATCATTCCCATACTATGCTACAAAAGAAAAATGGATCTAGGTGAAGATCATCACAAATGGACAGAAAGCCATCAAGGACTGTGTTGAATAAAAAAAAATCACCCACCACCAATGTCCCATATATCTTTGACAGGTTGGCCAACGATATCCAGTTGCTGACTAAAGGGAAATTCAAAAGTGTATAAGTTTGCAGATTTATAAAAAACAAAATTGCCTGAAATTCTGAAGTTTTATTTTCTGAGGTTACTGGAGACAATTATGAAACACCCAGCAATGGCCTCCTGAGAGCTACTTAAATGCTATGATTGTAACATGATAATTGGAAATGAGACCCTGTTGCGACCATGCAAAGGAAGAAGCCTGGCCAGTAAACACCTAAGATCAAACTGGCACAAGCCATGCCAGAACCCAACGCTGAACCAAAAGTTGAGATAAAGAGCAAAACCAATGCCAAGTTCAAAGAAAATTTTGAATCAGGACACTGGCCATAACAGTTTCATCAAAGAAGAAAAATACAAAAGGCAGCAACTGCAAATGTTGGTAACTGCAAGAGCAATCATTACAGCAACTGTGAGTGCAAAAGCAACAGGGGCTGTGGCAGCAACTACGGCAACAGCCAGTGCAACAATAACAGCAATGGAGCAATATACAAGCTCCAACCTCTGACACAAGAACAACAGCGGCTTTGGTCTGTAATATAGAAACCACATTCCAGACTCTGAGGAGACACCCTAAGGTGATGGGCTTGTTAACCTCTCCCTTAGTGGCCTACGCCGCTGGGCAACAAAGTCATAGACTTTAACCAGCCAGAAGATCAACGAGGTGCTTCAAAAGACATACAAGCATTTAATACCGCTGATTGAAATTGTTATATTACAATCTCAAGGGGAGGAATCAATTAAAAGAGACTCTATTAGTTAACTGTCCATTCAGAGACACCATGGTTCTTAATGGTACCATGTATATATGCAGTAAGTATGTATACATTTTTTTAACCAGATGAATAGTAAGGATCATGTTATACCACCTATATTCTTCCACCTCACTAATGGTCCTAGTTCATTTCTCCAATGATGCTCCATTACTAATTATGGCATGACAGTGGAATTAATACAAGATTAGAGAGTTGGAGTTATGGAAAAGATTAACAAGGACTTTACTTGGGCACTGGATCAAATTAATGAGGAATTTGGCAATTTTAAATGTTTGATCCTTCAAAACAGTATGGCCCTATTTGGTCCAAGATGAAACACAGTGTTCCTTGATTCATGATACATCCTGCAACATGTCTGTCATGATGTGTCACATTATGGAACAGGTGACACTAGTGAAAACAACATGTTCTGAAACTTAGGGTCCTTTCAATTGGTTTGGGGTAGTATTATCATAAAGGTATCTTATCTTTGTAAGATCTTTGTACCTTTGTATCTTTTTGGGTCTCAATATCAAGATAAATGTCTTTGTGTATCGGTCTATGGCAACCATCAATGTGCAAGTAGTTAACTCATCACTGACAATGAAAAGAAGTGTGATTTTATCAGCTAAATCTGTCAACAATTCCCATGGTACCAGACAAATTTAGCTGATATCACCCCTTATTATACCTTAATCACAGTTTAGTCCAGAGGTTGCTGTGGTTTGCTGACAAATATCCTGACAGAAACCTATCTTTTTTGTACATATTTGTCTGTATATATATAAAGCAATACTGTCATATTCTAACTAGTACTAACCCATATCTGATGGGCAAAAAAGTTTACAAGCAAGATGATCCATACTACAACTAGTCTAAAATGTTGTCTAATCAGAAATGTCGTCACTAATTCTGCTTCAATATACATAAGTACACAATAAATTTTCCTTGTAATTTCCCTTGTGGTAGACAGCTCAGGCATTTTCCAGTTTAAGAATGACCCACTCTGCCTGTGGTTCCTCTAACTTTTGAGTGCACACACCTGTGGCTCTTATCAAAGACTGATTGTAATTCCAAAAGCCAAGCTGCAGCTGAGAAGGGTGGATTCTTAGTAACACTGTCCCACAAAGTCTTTTCAATCATGTTAAACAAAGCAAAAAAGAACAGTGTAGGTCATTTAAAGTGCACAGCTCTGTTCTTAAACTTGCTTCAAGTCACATGTGAGAGCAAAGGATTTTAGTGAAGACCATGATTAAAACTGTACATTGGATGTGGCCTTGAATTGTCACAATGTAGGTTAAATTTCTCGGCTGATTAGAACAACTCGATGACAGTCTATGATTAAAAACCATCTGAACTACAACCTGGCTTTTGGAAAGTACCTTTATATACCTAAACATGGGTCCTCAGCATTTGTAAAGTCTATGTTGTGTGACATAAATAATCATAGTGTATGCCTACTCTAATCATTACTGTATCTAAAAAAGACTGCAATTTCACAAGTCTCATATAAAAAAATATACGTTTGAAATTTAAAACATTAAGTAGTACCCCACACTGAGCCGATCTCACTCAAAATGGTGATAACCTTAACAAGGTGCCTGATGCAAGCAGAACAGTGGAACAACTTGGCACAGCTACATGAACAAAGTAGTCAATAATGCTGCTTTGTGAAACATCTTGCTAAAAATACAGTAATTTTGCTATAAATGAGTACAGCAGAGCACTGCTATAAAAGGTTTTAAAAGTTCTATAAAACAGCTAATAACGATGAAAATTTTCATGATCTGAGACTTAGGTCTCCTTTCCACTCAAGTGGGATATCCAGCTGAACACACAATGATACAAATTCTGAAAACTTGCATTATATGAATGTGCTCAGCACATTAAAATACTGATTAAGCTCTGCATGTCAAGATGACACAAACCCTGAACGCTACCAGTGAAAGTATCTCTACATTACCCAGGGATTTGATTCTGAAAGGGGCATTAATAACCACCCTCACTACAATTCAACTGTTTAGGTGAAATGGTTTAGTGACATGTGGAACCACTGATCATTTTCTCATTGATATCACTTTTATGATGCCCAGCAAGGTATCTTGCATGTTTCATCTAATACCATTTGCATACTGACCATCATCAAGGTGATCAACAACAACCACTGTCCCATTTTTATAAAATTCAAAGGGCACATTCACTAACTCACTGCACTTTCTTGAAAAGTAACACAGGAAAGGACATCACACCCAGTATTGATTGTGCTGTAAGGTTGGGTTAGTGGTCCTGCAGAACCGAGAGGCTTCAAGCTTGAGGTCCCCAAAGGAGCAGAGAGCCATCGGCTGTCCATAGACAGATTTCCCATTGCTTGTCTGGAGTCTCATTAGAGCTGGACTGTTTGGGTTGCTTGTGCTGAGAGGGGTGACCGTCACTAATGGAACTGTTGCATTCCACTCTGATTGACCTTGATAGGATTTAGTGTCAGCACAGGGTGGAGGACGAGAGGCACTTTTCAAAGATCTCTGCTTCTTCTGCTGGTTTCTCCTCAAGAGAAGCACTAGCACCACAACAACAACAAGAATCACTATAGCAAGCAAGGGAAGAATAATGATCGTAGGGTTCGAGGAGTTACTTTCAGGTGCTGACTCAACCCTCGATGGATTGTTCCTCATTGGATTAATCTCCTGTCTGTGATCTGGTTTAGTGATCGTAGTGCCAGGCAAATCACTGCGGTTTGAGTTACCCCAGCGGCTGCGGCTTTTGAACTTGGTTGCAACTTTGGTTACCTGCTGTGTAGACTGAAGTGAAGGAGACAAGGAAAGCAAAGCAGAAGTCATTACTGTAGTCTGGCTGGCTAAATAGGTAACAGTTGTGTATCCTGGCATCATAGTTGTTGTAAAGAGAGCAGGGACATTTGGGATAATGCTGAAGATGAACTTCCCATTTGCTGGTTGGAGAGAGTCAGCTTTTATTACAAACTGAAAGGAGTCTATCACCTCCTGAACTCCAGTAATGTTTGCTTTGACCTTAATGGCCAATTTGCCCTGCTGCACTTCACTAAAGAAAAATGTTCTCACAGGTTCTGCCTTTTTCCCTCTGCAAGTCTCAAAATGTAAAATGTTGCCATGCATTGGAGAGGAAATTATTTCAAACAGTGGATCACTATCACTAACCAAGGCGAGTTCAGAGGCGTTCAGATAATCTGCCTTGAGTTTAACACATACTTCGTTTGGGATCCCAACATTTTTTCCAAATCTAATTAAAGGCTTTACCGTGATATTAACAACTTGATCAGTCAGGTTTGTCTCTGATGTGAAGACAGTGAATTCAAAGTTATCATAAGAAGACACAAGGTTAATCATGTGGTAGCTTAGTCTATGTTCTTTTAGATCCTCCTGATTAAAAGCAAAAACTTCTTCATTGTCCAGCAGTAGTTTACCAAACCTTGGAGGTACAGTGACGTTATAGTGAATAGTGGTGTTTTTTCCATTAGTCTTTGCAGCCAGATGAGACAGGGTGAGGTCCACTGATGTTTGGCCCTGTTCCAACACCACCTCTGTGTTATTCACAAGAGATATAGATATTGAAATAACCTCCAAGTTGAAAGGTTTGTAGATTGGTCGGTGATGACCATCAGTGACACTGAAATAGAACAACCCAGAAACAGGGCTACCATCTTGGATAAAGAATACTTGGCCATTGTTGATTTGGGCTTGAGAAAAGATATCCACAGATATATTTAGGTTTTCTGCAAGAGCAAGGAAGCCATTGCTTGGTTTACTGATCACAGAGTATAAGATTTCATCTGGAGGGTTATCCAAATCTGTCACATTCAAGTTGCTTGGTCCAAGAGCTACAGTATCCCCTTGGACCACTTTGAGGTTTGGAGATTTGGTTTTCAGAACTGGTGGCTGATCATTCACTGGATTGATGGTTATATTGAATGCCTCCTCTACAACTTCATTGTCTTCTAAAGGGCGCTTTGCAGGCTTGCTCTTCAAGTTCAGAAAAGTCTCAAAGATAAAATGGTCATGCGTTGTCTCAGAGTCATCATGCTGGTAAGTGATTCCATATTTGTTCAGTATGAATTGAGAGAAGAAGGGCTTCTCCTTTGTGAGATTCCGTTCACCTACAACAATAATACCATGCTGAGGTAAGGTCTTGACCTGATACCAGACATCATAGGAATGACGACGGGACTCAGGCTCCTTGGTAAGGAGATTCGATGCATCCAGCATTGACTTGTCAATTACAACTTTGTTTCCTTCTGTTACAACAACACCTGGAACATAAAAACATTCCTTAATATTTCATACACAAAATTAGCATGATTTAGCCACTGTAGGCCCATACAAAATGTCATTATTAGTTTAGTTATTTTTCAGTTCGAATTTTCACTTAAAGTTGTGACTAAAGTGGTCAATCTCTCAGTTTAAAGCATTCATACCTGTGTTTTTAAGAAGAGAGCTTCGTTCAGATCCAGCATTTTCATAAGAGATGTCAATATTAAAGGTTTGAGCCTCAAGGCTGGCAGGAGGTGATGACACAGTGAAAGTGAATCTGTCTACTGCTGCCCATCCCACAGAATCCACATTTTGCTCGTATGCCACTTTACTCTCATCTATCTGGAACCACATACACAAATATCATTTAAAAATGTTTTTTAGGATAAAAACTAAAGTAACTAAAATTAATTGTGGTAACTGGTAGGACCATTAGATGTTAACATTTAAGGCCCCAATTTAATAATCTGAGCATCACCATGTGTTATTCCACTGATAATATTAATAATCATAATAATACTAAACAAATTTTATAGAATTACACTTTTATGGTACTAAACATGCAGTTGGTTAAAGCTTAATTCAGCCATCACAGAATGTACAGCACAACCTTTGAGCAAAAGAGGCTCACAGAAAGGAGATGCATTTATAATTTATGGCCTTGCACTCTTCCTTGCAGTCAGAGCATGAGGTTTCACAGCACTCACCATTTCTTGCGTGAAGGATGAAATCTCTGTTATGGACTTGTCTGCCTGCACATTCACCAGCCTTCCAAAATTTGGAGGACTGACGACAGAAAAATGAATGGTGCGGAATGGTCCTTTATCGTCATTGGTTACTGCTTTAAGAAGCTTTTTTGAAATGGAGGATACAGAGCCTAAAATGGAAACGGGAGTAAACATCACTGTGGATGAACTACAGCTGTTAAAAACGGAGTCAAAACAATGGCAACCGTCTGGCACATGCTATAAACATAACCGCATTATTGTGTGCTCGGATACTTTGATGTCTGAATGCTTTAGCTCTTTGTAGCAGTGTCTTTTACACACTGAGCTACAGATGGCTAGATTTTACTCCCTAGATGCATTAGCAGCTTCCAAAAAGCAAATTGTTTTAGGTAAAAGAACAAATTAAGCTGAAATTGAATACAGTAACTGGTTTCAATTCTCTCTTTGAAACACTTATAAATGCCCATAAATGCTCCTATGCAAGTGTTCTGATAAAGATTTCCATTCACGAAAATGCTTTTACTGGATGAAGGTCTCCCGATTTATATTTATTCTTTCATTATCTGAGCGTTTATCCTAAGCAGGGTCATTGGGTGTGCTGAAGTCATTTCCAACAAAAAACAGAGACACCAGTCACCAGTCCAGTTGTAGCCACATAGACAAACACATTCAGACATGAATTCTCACCAACGGGATATTAAGCATCACCAGTGTCCATGTCATTGGATTTTGCAAGAAAATTGGAACTCTTGGAAGAAATCCAAACAGACATTGCAGGGAAAACATCCAGTTTGTCTGAGATTCAAACACATGTTGATCATTGCACCACAATGGCACTCGCTTTGTAATATTAATGCCATACTGTGCACCTCACACCTAACAATAGAATAAACACTAATAAACAATACATTGTTTTCTGGGGGGATATTTCACAAAGAGGAAATTTCAGTTTAGCCAAATGACTTAAGTCAAACTGAAAAACAAGTAACTTAAGCCCTCATCCTAGGGCTTAAGTTATCTGACTTGCAGATAAACTCTGCTTTTGAAATAAGCTCTGAGGTGTGTATTAGCTTAACCATTTCCAAAACTCTCCTCAAGAACACCCTGTATTTATAGTTTCAGCACCTGGCTCAGGAAACAAACCCATGATTAAGTTAAATCATGTAATGGAGTACATCAAGAAATCAGTAACCAGACCTGTGCTCTTCTAACAATATTATAACATGGCACTAAGAAATTCAGTTAATACTGTAAGAAAACAGTTAATATTGAGCTACTTCAGGAGACTTCTTCAGGAAGAAGTGAATCTAAAAGATGCAAAAGTCGGCTTTTAGGTTAAACTATTTAATCATTTATTTTTTATTGTTGTTATTTTGCCTGTACAGACGCTGACCCACAAAACAATTGTGGAGAAGTGGTTACCATAGAGACAGGGCATTCTGTCCCAGGGCACAATGAGAAAAGAGGGGGATGTGTCTGAGCAAACTGCTGCTTAAGCAAAAAAGTTGTCAAATGACACTGCACAGGCAGTAAAGTAGTTTTAGCCCAGCAGTACTTAGTGCCAGACACTGCTTGAACAACCCTGCTGATTAAGCCAACAAGCTACTACTTTCTGTATGCAAACAATATGGAAAACAGACACAGCAGCTGTTTTGCATATTGTCCTAGACAAAACAGTGAGTGGGTAGCCATTTTCAGCACTGCATTTTAAATCCTGCATATGACTCTTAGCCCTTAAAGCCCTTAAAGGGTTTTTTTTTTGGCAAAATGAATTATAGACTATAGAATATATTAAAATAAATCTCTTAAAACAAAATATTGTAGTAAGAAACTGAATTAAATATAATTGCAGGGAAAACCAACAAGACAGATTTAGCTTAATGAAAAGGAACTCTTTGGCACTTCTGAAAATAAGAACTAACATAAATTAAACATTTTATTTCAAAAGTACACTTACTTTAATCTCATGTAAACTCAACAATTGATCAATGCATGATGACATGAGACTTTGGTATTCTGCTTTTAAACTTGCCTTCAGATAATCTGGGCATGTAAATGTTCACAATGTGAAATGTAACATGTATCAGTGTGTGGAATAGTAGCTTTATGCTTGCTACATTTTTTGAAATCACTAAACAAAAAAGTAATGTTGCCTTAATTCTGCGACAGTTTCTGTGCGGAACTGCAGGAACTGCTTTTCATTCGTTATTTCATTGTAACAATAGATTACTTTCAATGTGAAGTTTGAAAAAAGATTTGCTGGTAATGTTTATGACATATTAACAATTGAACTAAGAAATAATTTTGAAAAATACTCAGGAAGGGCAGATTACATGGGAGAGCTATAATCTACATGTCACACATGGGGTGTTTTGGGCACGCTAGAGGATGCCCTCTGTCACCTGTGTTGTGTTTTGGGCACGCTAGAGGGCGCTCTCTATCACACAAGGTATGTCACAGGAGGTGTTATGGGTACGCTAGAGGGCGCTCTGTTCTGACTGAGCACACCTGAGCCCCTGCGGGCAGGTGTGCATCATTGGGGCTGACTATTTAAGCCCCAATGAGTCAGAACAGAGCGCGGCTCATTAGGTAGGTCAAACCTATGCGTAACGGGTGGTGTTTGTATGTGTCAACTTTGTGTCTATGACTAGGTATAGGTCACCTAGTATAGACCACCTAGTATCTAGGGCTAGACTGCAGTTCCCCAGTTCGAGGGTTTCAGGAGTAGAACTGCAGTCCCCCGTTCCCTGTGTCTTGTTTGTTTTGTCACTGTGCGTAATAAACTTCTGTTCTGAACTCTTGGCTCTGAACTGACGTCCCTCCGGTACCACGCCACCGTTACACTACATTACAAAACTAAAAAGCCATGTGTTCTGTTTTCATGACAACACATGCCTTGGCCTAATGAATTAGAGTAAACAGTTACCTGGAAACACCTTGAGAGGGCCACTCCTTTCCAGATGGAGAACCAAGGCACGAGCTGTGACACTGAATATCTGCCGTGGAGCAAAGTTCACCCCATCATTCACCTGGAAATTGAAGCCTCCAGCCATGGCCCCTGTACAACATAGTGAAGAATAAAGTATGTTAGCTTCACCGCAGTGTAAAAATGGTTGGTCAGTTCAACTTATAAAATGCTCATGGAGTAATGAGATATTTAACTTGCTTTATTAAGCTTCCATAAATAGCATCATAAAGCAAATCAAGACTTGCCATGCCATGCAATGTAAAATGTAAAATTTTTTTATCATTTACAGTGCAATATCTAATTACGTTTAATCTTGTAACATGTCGTGAAGGTAAAATGTATTCAATAAGGCTATATTAGGTAATGAGTAAAAGGGAAGGGAAAAAAGCAACAGATCTGTCTATAAGCAGCTGAGTGAGTGTATGTAAATTACTGTAAGCTGTTTAGTGCTTAAGTCATTATCTGAGTTGAAAATCAAATGGCATGCACCTTTGCCATGCTGTGAATGCAGGATGTTTATCACATTTTTTGCTGACGTTCTAATGTGTAAGAAAGTATCAACCATGAGGCATTGGATGCTTGAGTACTAATGGCATTTGCTGTTTCATTTGGGGCTGGGGCTGAATTTTGGTCCTACACACAAGTTAAAATAAATGGGTCATTTTCTTACCATTGTGTACAAATATTAGCTGGCCCTGGTCAATGTGAGCCTGAGTGAAGTTCATGATTGGCCTAGTGGGGGCACTCTTCAAAGCCAGATGACCATTGCTTGGCTGTGTCGTAATGTAGTTTAGTTGTTCTGGGGCTGTATCATCATCCTCTGCATTCATATCTTCAATTGTGATTTCCGTGACAGAACCAACCCAAACCTGAATGAAACAACAGTTATGTTGTGCATTAAGGTGTGCAGTGGATCATTGCATGTCCAATTTATTTTTATATTTATCAGCATTCCTCAAGTGTAAACTACATATAAGTACAAACTGAAACAAAACACCTAGTATAGACACAAGTAAGATACAGACCTTACATCTTAAAGTGGAACACCAAATGGCCAAATGTTTATTTTTATCAATATTAAGTACTAACAATAAGCTGATCTATGCTTTCCATCTATGCTTTGCCTCTGAAGTGAATGTTCAATTCCTTCACTCCATTCATGGTAAATTTGGTTAAATTACACATTGCATGATTAAATATTCATAAACACCACATTCTGTAAATGTGTAGCTGGCTTTGATCTACTTTAATTCCAGAAAGTCTAGTTTATGAACAGATTTCTGGAGACTTTCAGGAGACAAAAATGTTGCATAATGTACCTAGAGATTTAATATGAAATCAAACATCATATATATCATATTTCAGCAAAATATTGTATGTCATTTCAGTCATTTTCTGCCGCTTGTCCCAAACGGGGTCGCGGGGGAGTGCTGGAGTCCAACCCAGCGCACACAAGGCGAAGGACGGGGGACACACCCTGGACAGGTCGCCAGCCCATCGCAGGGAGCAAAATATTGTATGTTTGTATTTAAATACATTACATTTAATTTGAACTTATCAATGTTGCTCACTCTACAGATAAATCAGAAAAAAATTAAAAAAACAAGAAACATATATGATACAAGCCTTTAAGTTAATTTCAATGAAACAAGACAGAATATATAATAAACATATATATATATATATATATATATATATATATATATATATATAATATATATATATATAATATATATATATATATATATATATTGCAAGCACTGATCACATGGAAAATGGTGACAAAAGTAATAAGCTTTATAACAAAATATCCATTAAAACCCTTTCCTGAAATGTTCAAAAAGTGCTTCTAATGCAAGTGGTGGGAAAAAAATGTGCTGGTCAGTGTACACCAGAGAAATTTAATCTCTCTAAATAAAGGTTGCTATCACACATCAGAGACAAGATCATGTTTAAGAAAAAAGGGAACATGAGAATTATTTCTGTGAGTGGTCAATGATGAGATGAAAGGGAACTTGTGTTAAAACTGGGGCTGATCATACTGCTGAAGTGATCATAAAGCATCATTGCATGACTCATCAGTCAGTGAGGCTGACTGTCCTGTTCAACTCACGTCACATTTCAGTTGTCTATTTTTGTACTCTGTGTCATGACCTAAAGTAAAGTGAACTAGGCCATTTTACTCATAATGCAATATTCTTGGACAAATTCAAGATCTCAAGTATTTGTAACTTTATGATTTAAGCATAAATTTGATGATACACTTTAAAAGAATGTTGAAAAGTCCACTCTGGAATGACAGAAGAACCACTTTTGGTTCTGTAAAAAAAACATTACATTTAAAGATTCTTGTGCAAATGTTGAAACCCATTTACTGAAAACCTTTTTAGACAATCAGTTCTCTTTTTACTGCTTTAATAAATAAATAAATAAATAAATGTAATATTTTTACGACAGCTTTTTTAAATGAGCAGAAAGCTGTTGGAAAGTCTAATTTTTGTTTTGCAAGTGGCATCCTGTTTGGTTAGGCTGCTTGTTTCTCAAAAGTAACTGCAGTGAGCCCCCTTGTGGATTCTTAAAATACATGCAAGAATCTAAACATTACAGGTAAGAAAGTAGTCTCAACTAGTGGACAGAGCACATGAGAACACAAATGACCATTTTGATTTCCAAGTGCACCAAACATGTCAGTCATGTATTTAGAATTTAAAAAAATCACAGCAGACATCAACAGCATCTACATAAGAAAAAAAATGATGTTTGGTTCTTGAAGTTGGAAGTAAACTCATCACTGAGGTTGACTTGTTTTTCAGTCTGTGGTCTCTACTGGTCACAAACTCACTACAGCCTAGACACTGAATAATCCATTGAGGTTAACAATATCTCTTGCTATAACCTGACTCTTTATTTCATATAATTTAGCAGTGGAATGCCTTGAGGTCCCCAAAACATTTGAGACAGAAAGCTGCTTCAAATTAGAGTCATATTCTAAAATTACAATGACTCTTTAGTTTTAAAGACAATAAAAGCATGCTCAAATTATTTACCAGATCCAAACTAATGTTTAACGACTGTTCTTGCAATATTAGCTTTATGACATCCAATCTGCCTATTAAATGGCCCCAAAACACAATGATAGCCCAGACCAAGATTAAGCCTATGTTAAAATATTTTCTTCTCCATTAACTTTTTAGCAAGAACAGGCTTAATCCACTTCTTGGAAACTGGCAATTTCAAAAACCAGACCCTTAAAAACAAGAGTTCACTTTCAGCCACAGTGTAGTACAAAATCCTAAGATGGCATAAGTCAGTATTTAATCAAAAAAATGTGAAAATATAGTGCACCTACCCTGAGGACTTTATTGGCTGTAATGACTGGAGGCTCATCATTCACAGGTATGACTTGGACATACACTGTCCTAGGTGTGCTATGTTTTTGCAGGTCAGTGTCATTGGCTAAGATGGTGAAGTGGTCCTCTAATGTCTCAGAGTTATCATGAACATAGTAGATAAACTCCTGCTCCACCTGTGTCAGAATAATGAAGGAAATAAATCATAAGTAAATGTAACAGAATCCTAGAAACTGTACAATAAGGAATAAAGTGTGCGTGTGTGTGTTTGTATGTGTGTCATGTTGTAAGTGACAGCAGGGTGTATCTATTTCATACAACTAATGAAGTACAGAATGCTTAACCCATTATATTTAATACTTGACTTTCAGTCACTGAACAGTGCAATGTATAACTACTTGGCCTAGAGGCAGTAACCATTTAAAAGCTCTGTTTTGAAGTTGATGCTGCTACAGTCTGACAAAATGAACCACTTACAGCCGTATTCTACTCAGTAACAAATTAATAAGGTTGATGTTCATTTTTGCCTGATTCCTGTTCTGTTGGGTCATTCGCGACTCACCTGTTTCCTAGTGAAGTAGGTTGTGTGTATCCCTGGGAAACGAGAATTCTCAATATAGCCGTGCATGGGTCCCTCTGACACAAAGTAAACAAAGTGGAGCCCTGTGAAATGTCGATTGCTGACTCTGATTGTCTTTTCTGTGAGTGCTTTGGATGCTCCTTCTTTAAGGGTGATATTGGAGATTTGGACGGGAATGAATTGAGGGATGATGTCCACAAATATTGTAATACTGCTGACCTCTGCCACCCCGTTGCTGGCCTCCAAAGTGAAAGAGTCATTCACCCGGTCAAGGGCTGTCTGCACATACTGGATGTTACCAGCATTGATGTCTTGCTGTGTAAAATTCATCAAAGGATTCTCTTCAGTTCCTTGGTACTGGTCATCAACAACACTACGCAGGTATCCACATGTAGGAGCAATTCTGAGAGTAAAGATGATTTCTGAAGGCAAATTAGCTTCATGAGTGACCTGAAAAATAAAGGCCATCAAAAACACCAAATTGCTTTAAAGTCAGACTAAGAGAGTAAAATCCCCAATACAAGAACTGAAGAATTTTACCTATCTGATTGTAACATGTACAAACATCTTGTGTGGTTGAGGTAAAAAAAAATTAAACATTGCAAAGTTATCTGCCTATTATTAACTAACTGAATAGAAAACAGTTCAGAGACAGTTATTATGAAGTAATAATATTTCACCTCCAGATTACTGTGTTCAATCTTCACAGGTTTCCCCTCCTCGACCAGCAATGCTTTGTTTTGAGAAATGACAGGTGGCCTTTGATGGCTTTCCAAGTACACTTTCACATTGATCCTGGCATCCAGATGCAAGCCTTTTGCCTTTACCACAACAGAGAAATAGTCAGCCAAGTTCTTGCTGTTGTCATGGTGATAAGACAACACACCATTCTTCAGATCCCACTGTGTGAATGATTCGGTTTTCTTGTCTTTTAAAAACAGTCCACCATGTTTTGGTGCATCATGAATCTTGAATGTAATTTCACTTTCTTCTCTGATATCCAAGTTTGAATCCACACTAAAGTTGGCAGTGCTGAAAGTCTTGACCTGTCCTTTTTGCACCAACAGTCCTGTATTGTTTGCAACCTTTAGGTATGGGTCCTGTGCACTGATGTCCAACAGAGAAGAGACAAAGTGCTTTCCATCTGAAACAAACAGCACAAAACGACCGGTGCTCACACCACGATGAATGAACAACACTCGTTTCTGCTCCAGATCCTCTTGAGTGAACTGGTAGAGCTTGTGGGAGGTGTCATTCACAAGCACCAGATCCCCCATAGGGATGCCGCGGCGGGTATAGACAAGTTGCCCATCACTGAAGTCTGAGTCAGCATCATGGTAGCACAAGCCATCCAGGGTCAACAACCTCTGTCCATCTCTGACAACGTGGAAAACTTTATCCACAACACGAATAGGTTTTTCGTCATTTACCAGTTGTATTGAGATGTTGAACACAGCTGCTTTGGACCCAACCTCATCTACTTTCACAGAGGTCTTTACCACTGGACTTGAGGAAGCTATAATGGTGAATTGATCATGAGTTGTTTCACTATCGTCATGAACATACATAAGGCGCTCCTCTAATAAATCCTGATAAGTGAATGAGACAAGTCCATCATAATCTTTGGTTGAGTTAGAGAGACTGATTCTTGCTAGTTTGCCATGACTGGGGCTTTTCGTGACTGTGTAGTACATTTCTTTAGTGCTGAGAGTCTCAGCAAACAGGTCATCTTTAGTGATGAGTTTGCTCTCACCTTCAAGAACCAAAAGTCCATTGTTTCTTATAAAGATGCTGTTGATGTCTGCTTTGATATTTATTCTAAATACATGACTGGCAGAATAAGCATGTTTGGTGAACACTTGGAACTCAAAATGGTCACTTGTGTCCACATGTGGTCTATCCACTAGTTGATACTCTACTTTCTTATTTGTAATATCCATTTGACTAAATGTAGAATTCTCCCCCAACTTTTCATTATTTAGTAAAATCATTCCTTTCTCAGCTGAAGAGAGAAGCCTGAAATAAAGCTTATCCTCAGTTAGGATAACACCTTGTGCTGATGCATAGAGATGATGTGAGTCAATTGCCACCCTCCTTATTTTGTCCATCTCTATTATTTCATTTTTCTCTACAGTGTAGTTTACCCATTTAATTTTTATTGTAAACACAAGCTGCTCTGTAGCTTTTGCTGCAACAGTAACTTTACACTTGAAGTGATCAGTAACGTCACTTGACTGAACAGCGCTGAAGGTGCTGAGATACCTAAGGCGATCTTTCTCTATAACTCGCTGAGAGAAAGAATTTGTAAATTTCCACTCTCCACTTGAGTGAAGCCTCTGCAGTTCCCCAAACTTTGGCGGCTCAACAACATCATAACGAATGTCCACCACTTGTCTTATTGCATTGGTCCTAACAGCTAATTGAGAAGTGCCTATTAAAGCCATCTCTCCTTGGGTGACCTCCAGACCAGTATTGTTCATGATGCTGTATTCTAATCCAACAGCCATTATTCTGAGTACCACTGTGTTGCTGACCTTCTCTCCATCGCTAACTCTCAGCACTATTCTTGAGTTCCTCACCCCAGTGTGGACATAGTTTATCTTTCCATCCTCCAATGCTGAGTAAGGGAAGGAAGTAATAGCCTGACCTGGGTTATCTTCAATTTCCAAAAAACCAGCATCAGCATTGAGATTGCCCAATACAGAGTAGACTAGGTCTGTGAAACTGCTGTCTTCATCTGTGGCTTTCAATATATCCTTGGTCAGCTGCTTCCTGGAGTTCTCAAGTATAATAAAAAGATTGCCTTCAGGTAGACTTAACTCAGGGGCATCATTGGTTGGTGTCACTGTGACATTGAACCTGTACAACTTATGCCCTTTCAGGTAGTTTGGTGTCTCCTTTCTGCTGTTGGAGAATACAGAGAACATGAAGTAGTCACGTGGGTCTTCAGAACCTCCGTGGATGTACATCACCCTGCCATGCCAAAGATCCAACATACTGAAAGTATTCTCTTCTTGATCCTGGTCCACATCAAACCTAAGTTGACCATGCACTGGCTGCTCTTCAATTCTAAACATGATCTGAGATTGGCGAATGCCAAGTTTCTTGAAGTCCAAATTCACTTTTATATGCTTTGAATCTAAGGATGCACGACCACCCTCAGGGACAACAAGGTTTCTGAGCTGCAGAAAGTTTTGTCCATACTTCTTGACAAGACCCTTTGCAAGGGTGGACATGTCTACAGGTGGTGACTGAGTGACAGAGCCATCAAAAGTTGGAGGTATTGTAGCTGGGTTCAAAGTGGTCATAATCTCAGGTTCTTTCTCTGGCTCACAGCCAACAGAGATGTCTTTGGATACCACAGCATTTGGAAGCCCTGTTGGAATACCATTGACCTTGATGTCCCTAAAGCATCCCTTGAAGGACCCACCTTTAATGCGTTTTCCAGCAACTGAAGATAAACCTGCCTTTCTTACTTCAGAGCGGGTGCTATCATCAACTCCTCCAAGAAAGAGCAAACCTTTCAGTTGCAGGGTTTTTGATCTGGAGCTAACACTGGATTTCACAGTCTCTCCATCAATGGTAAGCTGTAAGCTTTTAGAAGTAAAGTAGAGTTTGACATAGTGCCACCTTTTGTCATTGATGAAAGTAAGAGAGTGTAGTTCAGTTTTTCTTCCATCTCTCCCTACCCTTGCAACTAGCAAGCCTTCATGAATCTCCATGGTAACAAAGTCCCCCTGTCGAGCAGAATTGTACATAATGATTCCCTCTTGAGCAGAGGTATGTACAGAGCATTCAAGAATCCATTCCTGCTGTGCAGACCAAGGAGGAAGAGAGATGTATGCCTTAGAGCTAAAAAAGCTAATAGAATCCTCTTCAGTACCAAAGAACTGAGGACTGCATCCGAGAGAAACCTCAAAGACATTCTTCAAACCAGAGTAGGGCCTAAGTGACGACAGGAGGTTGTGTTCATTAAAAAGTACTTCATCAAGGCAACCACGGAATCCAGTAAGGTCGCTAGAGAGATAGACCTTATCTAATCCTCCTGTCCCACCAACATAAAGGCCATCCTTGATATTGAGCTCTTGTTGTGGCCTGGGCAGTCTCTGAGTTGTCTGGAAATGCTTGTCCACAGTTAGGCTGACATTATACCGATCATGGAGAAGATCAACTGTGTGCCAAGCCAAATCATTCAGAGGGTTCCCTTGATCTGAGTACAGAATTCGTTCTCCAGAGCCAAGATCCAAACTAACCTATGGATAAGAATTAAATTACTGTTAGAATAAAAAAAAATTGCATGTACATAACTGGTCTTAAATCAAACACAAAACATGCAGATATACAGTAATGTTTAAAGATTAGTGAACACTGTGTAAAAAAAGAGGAAATTCAAGACATTTCAAGACACATTGCTCAGGAGTTGGCGACCAGCAAAGATCACCCCTGGAGCATGTTGTGTAAAATTCTGGAAGCCATAAAGGAACCCAGGTTAACTTCTGAGCAACTCTCTCAACACTGGTTATTGTTAATATTCATGAATCCCCCATGAGAACACAGAAGGTGCATGGCAGGGTAATGATGATACCAAAAATGATGCCATTGTACTTTATAAATAAATATTGCTGACCATTTCAGTTTGCTAAAGATTAAATGGACAACCCAGAAATCTATCGAAACTAAGTTTATGTGGATGAAAGAGACCAATGTAGAACTTTTTTTAGGTTTAAATTGGAAGCCTTAGGTTTCACCATTAGAAACTTATCCCATCTGTGCAATATAATTAAGGTATAAAAATGTTTTCAGTCTGGTTTTTTTGTGTGTGTATCTGGGCCAGGAAAGCTTGCAATGGAGCAATGAATTCTGATTAACCAATAAACTAATGAAATCTAAAGAATCATTTCAGGATATCAATCTGTGAACTGAATCTCGAGACAAAAGAGAGCCATGCAAGATGAAAAGCACACATGTTGTTCTACCTAAGATTGGTTAAATTAGAAACCTTAATTGTAATTATGTCACAGTATAACTGTGCCTATAGCTCAGCCTATAACTGAGGGTGGCTTTTCTGGAAGAATTAACTCAAATTACTCTCAACTAATGTGCAGTACTAATCAACTGTAAAATGTTTAGCTTTAGCTATTTCTGCACAAAGGGGTCAAATCAGAATCAGAGTTCAAATAATTCTGCCACTTACTGATATGTAATACTGAATCATTTTCCTCATTAAATAAATGGCCAAGCAGAACAATTATTACTTAATTGTTTAACTGGCCTCGCTGTATCTACTTTTAGTTTTGGTCATACAGAAATATAGACTTCTTAAGGATTCACACACTCATAAGCTCCACAGTATTTAACCATTAACATTTTTTACAAAAAAAAGAAGTAAGAAATAACAAGGGACACAATCTGGCTTGTAGGTTAAAATGTTATGCCAAAGTTCAACTGACAAAATTGTCAAGGCTTGTTAAAAACTTCTTAAAGGAAAGCAATGCGAGAGTGTGATGCATTTGGAGGCAATGGGTTCCAGCTGAGCATTATTTAGGAGTGAATTCCTTTTCATATTCTGAACAATCCATGATAGGAACCGACAGAAATGCTCAGCATCTCACTCTGCCAAATTCTTCCAAAGCCAAAAACAGTGGTCTTTTGGACTGCTTTGCCCCAGGATAGGGAAGAGAGTTTCACATGAATGACACTAAGAATAAACACAACTAAAATACTTTCTGTACACTTCAGCATTACGAAAGCTCTCCTGTCTCTGCACTTGTTCTGCTGATTTCATCTGACATGACTACAGTAGGCAACCTTTATGAAGGCCTCAGAAGCAAGTCTTCCAGCACTAAGTGTATCTTATTCTCTGACGATGTCATCATAGCTCACATTCTTCAGCTCCTAAAATAGTGCAACCTTCATGCAACTAATATTAACCTTATAATGTACGACTTGAGAAAGGAGGTTGGTGTTAAATGCATTAGAAAAAAAATTTTAATCCCATTTTAAATATTTTAAACCATAATAAAATACTGTTATATAGTTTAGAGTGTTATCGCTGTGATAAAGTATGAGTTATTACTCTTTTTTTGTTTTCATTTGGTACTAGTAGAGCGCCTATGTGGAGTTCTCAAAGCTCTTATATGGCCTTTGGTTATTTTTCTCTTATCTGCACAACAGCAAAAGCTACCCCTGCACATCCGCTTTTCTCAGTTAGACACCCACGTGTATAGTTCTAATGAGCTGAAAGAAACTGACTCTAAAGTAAGCCATAACATGGTGAGATCTGGTGGGTGCTAAAAATGCTGCCTGTTATATCAGAGGCAAGAGAACTTGCCTGTAGTCGGCCAGAGGTCAGCTCCAGCAGCAGGTAATCGTTCTGCCCCGCAGCCAGGAAGAGCACACCCCTCTGGCTGGTGGTGCGGAAGCGAACATGTAGCGTGTTATGCCTGGATGACTCCATTACCTTTAACTGCACAAATCCATCACCATAGAAGGAGGCTGCAGGAGTGAAGAATATCAGTTACTTATTTTAAAGAAACAAACTGCCAAAAATACAAGACACCATTTCAGGGTACTTGGGAAACTCATATCTTAACTTTCATGTTGAATTAAATAACAGCTGTAGAATGTTAAAGAAATGGTGAAATAATGTACACTCTAGTGTCTTCCCACTGCCAGGTCCAGATAATAGTGTCATGCTCTGAGAATCATTCCTTCCCATTTGTTTGTCACACAGTCAATCAGTTAGATGTACTGCATTTATGGATTTGAACAGGGAGTATTTTGTGCATCTGTACAATTGTTTTAATTGCAAAAATGCTGAACATGCATTCTTGCACTCTGTCTTTGGTTGCTTCTAATAATGAGCAGTGTTTAATGTTTTAACAGGTCAATTCCTGTTAAACAAAATTTCTCTTAAATACTATTACTAAGGGCTGGCTGATATGACACAAATCTCATTAATTCAAGAAATTTTCACAATACACAAAGAGAAATTATTTTTATTTTTTCTTCAGATGAGTTTGAATAGAAAATATAGAGCCAATATTAAACATGATCTACATAGTTGTATTCCTCAGGTCCACAATTACTGCCATTTTCAGTAAAATTAACATTGCAATGCTTTTTAATGACTTAATGCTCAATTACTGTCCAAAAAATAACATGCTCTTTAAATAAATAATAAAAAAGAAACCACAACATTGGATTGTTCAATACTTTCTTACCTCAGTATATGAATATATTGCTGATAGCACTAATTTTTTTTTTTTTCTTGAAGGCCTATTATGAGTGAGAGTATTTTATTTTCACCCTGAATTTAGAGTTCACATTACAGTTGACTGCATTGGTCACAGTCTGATGGCACAGGCCTGCCGGCGCCATAAAAGCGTATCCTATATGTGCTTGCAAGCACTGGCATGTGTTGCCCTGACGGCACCCAGTTCCCAGCATAAAAGTCTGACCCGGCCACATGGTTAGCCCTGTTGTTCATAAAGAGAGAGCCAGAGAGCCTTGGCTGCAGCTGTTTTCTTCTCTGTCACTCTGCATAACCCTGTAATCTCCATAATGTGTTCTGCACTCTCATTTACCCCTCTGCAAATGTGTTTAAACCTCAGCACTTAAATACAGCAGGAACTTCATGATTGATGGGTTGGTTAGCTGTACTGTTTCATTTACCACCAAAATAATTTAAAAAGACCTGGCATTTCTGAATACTATACTATTTTATACTTCCACCTACAATCTCTGAATATTACTAGCATCACCTACACTCTACAAATGCATAACATTTCAAATGCTTTTTCATAAAAAAAAGTTGACA
Organism: Hepsetus odoe; assembly: GCA_017165825.1. Lineage (NCBI taxonomy): Eukaryota > Metazoa > Chordata > Actinopteri > Characiformes > Hepsetidae > Hepsetus > Hepsetus odoe. Next base: position 9,343,024 of record CM029390.1, on the reverse strand, counting down.
AACCTGATGCAAAACAGGATGGCAAAATGAATATTTTTAATACGTAGTGCATCATTATCAAGTAGCTTTTGAAGTGTTCATATTTCAGAGGACCATGCCATGAAAGTGGGCCTTCATGTTTATTTGTTTTCCGTGTACCATCTGAATCAAGGTTTCAGATGGATCTTATTAGTCGTTTTTGCTGAATCAGGCATTCCATGTAATCCAGTAAAAGTGAATTAAATTGATTATCACAATGGAGGCTAATTAGGGATGAGTGATATGGCAAAAGTATGCTTTGACATTAATTTTTCCAATTTGATAAGTTGGAACAGTCAAAAAGCCTGTAGGGTCAGATTTTTAAAACGTACCATTTTGTTTATAGATATATAAAACAATGAACACTCTGCACAGGATCATTCATTCGGTCCATTACAGGCCATTTTTACAGTGTGCTCAAAAAGCTTACATAAAATCTTTCAATTAAAATAAATATTTTCACACTGCACACTGCTTTCCTGATCACAATGTAACTGCAGTACATGGCAAAACAATCAAAATACTTCTAAGCAGCTTTAATGCAAGCACTGCTCTGAATAAGTTGTTTCTGGGAGAAAGCCTTACAGACAGGCAAGTCAGGTCAGTCATCAAGAACACAGGGCTTGTCATGTCATCACATTAAAGATTACAGCCTCTGTCTGACACTGAGGTGACTGCATGCGCACAAAGCCCTTTCCAGCTGTAAGAAAGGCATCTGAAACATGTGGATGCAATGCTGCACTTGACAAAATCACATTCTGCAACATGTAATATGTCATAAACACAAGTTGGTCACAAACAAATTACATTCAAGTGCACATTCAGGAGTATTTCCTCTAAAAAACATCACATTTCAGACTGACTGACAATATGCATTCTGGATCTTCTTGATCATTTGAAGGGCATCCAAACCCCTTAGTTACTTGGTTACTACACTGTAACCCAAATAATCCAATTTACCCAAATAATACCTAATATAAGAACATAAATTTAAAAAAATGAGAAATTATAATATGCACACAAAGTCTTGGGTAGAAGTTACCTACAATACATGCCCTTCTTTATCTTTATTACATTTATTTAATACACTGGTCTGAGTCTTTCCTGTAAGTGCTTAATGTATGCAGGCTGTTCTCAAATAATCAGTCTGTTTTCAGCAGTTATAAAGCAGACACAGCAGCAAAGTGAGGATTTAAAATCACTGACATCCAAAACTAGCACTCAAACAACCACACTCTACTGTTATATTAAGCTTAGAGGTGAACTTAAACTGGAAAAAAGGAGAAAAAAAAGACAAATGACCAGTTTCAAGTTCACACAAACAAAAAATAATAACAATTAAGAGATGATATTTACGCTGAGAGGATTTCTGGTGGCTTACACTGCATTCAAAGCAGTGTTTTTCGTATCATACGGCTGCGTCCCAAACTACACACTACCACACTAAATAGTGTACAAAAGAATAGAACACAACCGTTAGAAAGGTATGGAGTAGTGCAGTCGGTGAAGTACTGAGCTGTGTGGTTTGGAACGCACTTTTACATTCTAGCCTAAACAGCCACTCTGAGGATGAGAAAACAAAAACAAAACGGTCTGGAAGACACTTGGAGGGTTACCAGAACGAAAACAGAGCTGGAATGTGAGCTGAGGACACGTTTAGAGTGCTTGCTCGCCTCGTTTGAGGTTAGGGAAGGTGTGAGGGAAGTTTGAAGAGTTACTCACCTCCTTGTGCCCCCCAGACGAGGAGCCCGAATAAAATCAAACTCTTCATCTCTAACACGAACTTTTCTGCTCCGGTTCGGTGTGGTGTTTCACACGACATTGAGCCATTCTCTCTGTTGCCCAGTGAAGGCTTTAACTCGCCGTTTTTAGCTCCATTTACAAACTCCTCTCCTCTCCGGCTCGGGAGGGGGTTTCACACCTCCCACCGCCTCCCTGCCGAACTGCGCGTGCGCGTTCACGCTGCGCGAAAACAATACATTGAATTGACAATGTAAAAAAAAAAATGGACGCGTTCCAAACTACACACCAGGTGAGTATATAAGAGTAGTACACCGCCACCAGAAATATATGCAGCGATGTTGGAAAGTACAGACGTTTGTGGTTTGGGCCACAGATTTATGTCTGTAAGTTTTAAAGAGTAATTTCATACATATAGAGATTATAAAACATTGTCTTGTTTAATACACTGTGTATATTTTAGAATCTGTATATACAGCTCACCCTTGTCGATTACACTATTCACACTAAAATGCATTGTCACTTATGCTGCACTTCGCTGTAATTTATACTATTCTTATACTTGGTACTGTCCCCATCACTGCTCCCCGAGTGCTTTCATAGCTGCCACCTGCTGCACGGTGTGTGTTTGTGCATGTGTTAAATGCAGCGATCCAATTTCGTTGTGGTGTGCTGTGCTGTGTGTACTCACAATGACAAGAATAGACACTTTCACTTTTCACTTATTTATACTGGCCTTTTTTCTACCTGCATTACTTTAATATTGTTAGAATAAGTAGCTACAATCTTTTAATCCCAGCGGTAGGATAGTAGAAGATCAGAAGATTGTCTGTTTGCATCCCAGGCCAGTAGGTTGCCCTGAGCAAGGTACTGTCCCCGTCACTGCTCCCTGGGTTCTTTCAATATCTGCCCCCTGCTGCACATGTTTGTGTGTGGGAATGCAGAGGAATTGCGGTTCACTGTGTGCGGTGCCATGTACTCACAATGACAAGAATAGTCACTTTCACTTATTTCATAAGCTTTGTACCTGCACAATGACAATTACATGGGCTGGCGATGGTCTAGTGGTAGGATACTTGCCTATGGACCTATGGTTCAAAGAGGTCCCGGGTTCGAAACCCACCTCTAGCACTACAACCACTGGGTCCCTGCGTAAGACCCTTAACCCTGACTTGCTCCAGGGGCCTGTCCCTGTAATTAGGACATGGAAGTCACTCTGGATAAGAGCGTCTGCTAAATGCTGCAAATTTAAATGTAGATTTACACTTTTTTATTCGTCAAGCAGTTTCCTTCGGGAGGCTTTTCTGATTCTGATTAATGGTGAATGCAATGTTGTTTAATCTATTCTAACCCAACCTAATCTAATCTGATCCTGAAGTCAAGAGTAATGATAGGAAGATTCCCTCATCCTTTCCATTCTTGCGGCTTCTACTCTTCCGTGAAGATGTTCTACTAAATCTTGGACATTACTTGAGAGCTGGATTGCATTCAGCCACCAGAACATTACTGAGGCACTGATGCTGATTGGTGGTGGATCACAAAGCCTCCATCCAACTCTTTTCAAAGGTACAGGATGGAGCTCCATCACTCCAGGAAGCACATCTAAATGCTTTTGTGCTTTTGGCCATGGTGATCTTGGGCTCATGTGATGCTTTTATTTTTGCATTTCTTTTCTATATATTTTTGCAGTTTATATATATATATATATATATATATATATAGTTAGTTAGTTAGTAATTAACTTTGGCCCCATTCTTCTCTTTTATGGGAAAAGTTAACAGGTGACCTAAAAAAAAGGAAATAATTAACACAAAAAAGGAGCTGAATAAAAGACTGCTAGAAGCGAGTAGATGGACTAAGGCTATCGTTTCAATTTAGCCAAAAAGGAAAGAAATCAAGTGAAAAAGTGCCTACAAGCTTGACTGACGGGTTCTTGCACCAATGGAAATCTTTTATGAACACATTGTCCCGCCCGCCTTTTTGCAGATCTAAACCAATAGGATAAAAGAATCGAGTTTAAGTAGCCAATGGCGCAGCTATTTCATAGCAATGCGGAAATGTGCTGGACAGTTAGTCTTCACACAGATTAGACACCAAATGTAAACGCTTAAACAAACCACTCAGACTGAAAATGCAGGCCTTAACGAGCTGTTCGGGTGTCCAGGCTCGGTTCTATTTAGAGAAATGTCTGTGAAGTGTCCCTGTATTGCACTGTAGTGCGGTCGTGTGTGTGGTAAGTTGTAAACACTGAGCAGAAGAGACTGGTCTGCCAGTTTTAGTTTAGTTTTGCTCAGTTAACCTAAATATATAGAGCTTCCTCATGTTCACTGTTAAACAGTGCGCCAGTTTGTTTTATTTTTTTTCTATTTTAATAGACTATTAGACTATTTCTATTTTTTCGCATCATGTCAACATATTAAGCTGTAAGAAAGATAGGGTTTAAATACTGTTATATCTGTTTTATCTTTATTGATGTGTTGTTAATTCATTGATCTATTTGCATATTTCTGCTACCTTATCTAGGTAATCTATCAACCCTATCCAGCACTTTGCATATGAAAAATGTAAGTGATATGCTGATTTATCTTGAGATAACTGTGTTCCAGGGAAGCAAATAGTGTTTAAAGTACTGTCTCCATGGACTACCTAATACTAGACACTTGCTTGCACAGTGACCCAAAACATACTAATACAAAAATATTCCAGCAAATACAAAAACACACCTTCAAATTCAAAAACACGCTAGCAGCAGGTAGCGGTGGCCTTGTGGTTTGGGACAAAGCCCCAGGATCGTAAGGTCGTGGATTCGAATCCCAGACCAGTAGCTTGCCTTGAGGTACCCATCAGCAAGGTACCATCCACATCACTGCTCTGCAGCCACTGGACATAACTGCCCCTGCTGCATGGTGTAGAGAATGCATTACGTTGTGGTTCACTGTGTGTTGTGCTGTCTTTCACAATGGCAAATTATCACTTCTAAAATGACAAATTCAAACAAATGAAAACAAAAACACAAGAGTATATTTAAAAACATAACAGCAAAGTTAAAACCACGACATCAAATGCAAAAATACAGGACAAATTTTGCAAACAAAACCACTGTTGAAACAGAAATGCCCATTGGTTTTCGAACAATGGGAATGATTCATAAGAAAAAAAACTAGCCATTTCTTTTCTGTGACTCCTTTCCTTTCTGTGCTTGCTGTTACTCAGTGAAGTACTTTCTGTAGTACCAGTTTGAGGCTGAGCAATTCAGGTTATCAAGTGGCCAATGCCAATTGTTGGGAGATTTCTTCCTGAAAAGTCAGACAGTTTTTCTCCTTGTTGATTAATCGGTTAATCTCTAGTAACAGTGTCTTTTTGGGAAGGCTTTAGAATAGATGTTGAGACATTGCTGTGAGGATTCAGCCACAACAAAAGAGATTGAATATACCTGTGTCAGCAATGAGTGATTCTTCAAGTAACTGAATAGACCTGTCTGGATACATTTGGACATATTGTGTGTAATAGACTGTGTTAACTTACACTGATCAAATCATGCTGCTTCCAGTGAGCCTCACATTAGAAAAGCATTGATACCATTTTTTTGTTTGTTTTCAGGATGGGGTTTAAGTATCATATAACTGTTCCTCTTGCTGCTGGTGCATTATTTGTTGCCATTCCATACAGCATATCGCTTGTTGCCCAGTGGTTGTATGGTTGGCCTAATAAACAGGGCTACAAAAAGTATATTGAGGCGCTTAAACCCAGGTAAGTTATGTCATAAACAGGGCAGTACAGAACAAACTAACCATATTGTTGTTGCATTAGTAAATTTTAATAGCGGTATGTCTGTCAAGAATATTATAGTACTGCTAGATGCCAAAAGAAACTATACAAGTGAAAAAAGACAAAAGATACAAATGTGGCTTTAATATTTGCTGAAATGTAAGAGATTAAGGTTTGTACTTTAAGAGATATACAAATCTATTTCTCAAGAGCTCTGCTGGAAATGCTGAAGTATCTACAGTATGGCAAACTGTATTTCCAGTGGAAGTCATGGTACAAGAATGTCAATAATAATAAGTATTGTGTGAAGGTAAGTCTGCATCTTTTTCCTGTTATTTGTTTAAAGGGAAGCCTTTACATTTCCTTTTCTGAAGTCACTAGTAACAAACATGTTATATATGTGCATGCTGAGACATGACAGTGCTGATGTAGATGGGTTGTTTTATAAAAGAAGACCTCATATGAAGAGATGAACATCAGCAGAAAATACATCCTGCATGCTGACATTTGATTATTCAGAACAATATTTGTAATGCTAGTATGATATATTTAAGCAGATTAAGTGAGACACTGTCTGTTTCAATACCACTCCTGAAAAACTAGATTTCTCTCTTTCATAGGGAATCACTTTTGGTCGAAGAGGCAACAAACTAGACTTGTACCATTCCCCAACCATGGGTCATTCACAAACTGAGCTTTTCCCAGTAGTAGTGTTTGTATATGGAGGTACCTGGGGATCAGGAGAGAGATCAACCTACTGCCTGCTAGCTTTGCAAATAGCCAAAGAGCTTTGCGCTTCTGTCATTTGCCCTGATTATTCCACATATCCAAAGGTAAACTATACAATTCCATAAACAATACTAAACATTACTAAAAATGAATTACTTAGCCCAGGTGTAGTCAATGTTTCAAAACATTTTGGAATTCCAAATTTAGCCTTTTTTTTTCATAAGTATTCAAATACATCCTCAAAAGCGCTCTCTACTGAGGTGGTGCAGAATCTTCTATTTGGTATAGGACACCGTATGAATACTGTAAGCTCCAAAAATGCCAAAACAAACCTCACCTTGGAGCCAAAAGCTGCAGGGAACCTTTTAAGACAACATGGCCATTATCTAAAAACCCTCTAGTGTAAGATCTTGATCGTATATACCTGCTTTGTGACCTGAGCTGGTGGGGTCTGAATAAGTGTAGAGACATTTGGAGGATTTGTAGAAAAGTTTAAGATGACTGTTGACTAAACTAGGGCAGCAGGCTTTGCGTTGGCTTTGACCATTTCTGTCTGGGATAAGTGTAACATTTAGCTGATACATTGCTTTGACCTTGTCAAGGCCTTTTTATGACATTACTTATAGTGAATTTAATAAGCAGTGTTATCTTGTAAAATAATAATAATATACATAATAAATACATGGTTTTTAGAAAAAAATACTGAGTAGACAAGCACTGGTCAACTTTTGTTTAATGTATCTTAGGCTTTAGTTCTTGCATACTTTATTTACCTTTAAACTTGGATTCTTTTTAGGGAAATGTTTTAAATATGGTTCAAGACATATGTGACAGTCTGATATGGGTGAGAGAGAGTGGACATTCATTCAACCTTGACAAAGTAAGCAGTTTAATTCTGTCATTTTTTGGTTTATATAACACTTATTTCTTCATGCATGAATTATGTAATCTGTGTATATAATAAACAACTACACTTCAGTTTTGATCCATGTACAGTGATTAGCCATAAAATTAAAAACATTGAAAAAAATGACTACCCTTGTCATTGTGAAACGCAGCACAACACAGCGAAATTCAACCACTGCGTTTCACCCTTACACACACGTGCAGCAGGGGGCAGCTATTGCAAGCGCCCGGGACGGTACGTCAAGGGTACCTCAGGGCAACATACTGGTGAGGGAATCGAACCCACAATCTTCCGATCCTGTGGCCAACTCATTAACCACTAGGCCACCACTGCCCAGAACGATTGCCCCGTGTGAGGATCTAGCTCAGGACCTTCAGATTATGAGACTGACGTGCTACCTACTGAGCTAACAAGGCTAGAAGTGAATATTGTTGATTATCTTGTAATGGCAGTTATAAAGTGGTGGCACAAAGTGAACAGTCTTTTCTTAGAATTGAAGACCTACTGTATACATCATGATGTTGACCTTCAGAGTCCCCATTTCTCAATTCAATCTCCAAATTCTCCAATTTTCAATCTAATCAAGCATGTGTGGCAGGTGCTGGATGAACTTGCCCGTTAAGGCCCCAACTCACAACTAAAAGGATCTGCTGTCCTGGTAGCAGATACCACAGCACACCGTCACACGTCTTATAGAATCCATTGACAGGTTAGATCTTTTTGGTGCTATAAAGGGGACCTACACAGTAATAGATTAGTCGTTTAAATGTTACAGTTGATTGGTGTGTGGTTGATTGGAACATTTGTTAGCCCCTTTTTACCCCATTCACCACTGATCAGAACTCCCACAGAACTATCATTGAGCACATACTATTTGGGTGGTGCATCGTTTGCGGCACAGTTGTGACGCTGGAAGTGGAATTTTAATGTATGTTAGTCTAAGTATACATAGCGTTAATGATGTGGCCTTTGAGTGTAAAACAACACTGAACACCACAATTTTCAAAGAAGATACATTTTGTTTTGCTCACTCTATGAATGTGATCTGTTAGTTCTAAGTTTAATGTTCATTTGTTATGGTATATAGGACAACATTGTGTTAATAGGCCATTCAGCAGGTGCTCATCTGTGTGCCCTCACAACACTGTTTCTGCTAGAAGATGTTGACGAGCTTTTCACTGAGCAATCACAACGAAGGGAAATTACAAACAGTATCAAAGGAATCATAGGTAAATGCACTATTGGCACACTATATGGCAATGTTCTTGCTAAAAATGTATCATTTAGACAGTACAGAACATTGGTTACAAAGTAGGGTGTAATAATACTTGTACATGAAACACCCCTTGCTACTCAGTTTATAATCTTTTACTGCAGGTTTGAGTGGTGTATACAACATAATGGACCATTATCAACATGAGAAAAAGCGAGCTGTGGAGTATGTCTCCACTATGCACAAAGCCATGGATGGTTTGGAGAACTTTGATTATTATTCACCTACCATTATAGTCCAGAAAATGAATAAGAACCAGTTGAAAAGGTATGCAATTTGATCCCTTTCACTAAATCACAAGATATGAAGTCATTTGATGTATTACTGAACCATTACATACTTGCTGGTGGTCATTGTATTGAGCTCCGGAGTAGCACAGAAATGGCAGTCTAAAATTCAAATTGCGCTCCATGTTAGTGCAGATGGAAAGAGACTTGTGTGAGCATAACAAAGCATAACAGCTATATGACTCATGCCTATCCACATAATGTTCACAACTTGCTCAGTCTAAATCACCAGTAACACTCATCACATAGAAATGTAGAGACTCAGTGTGTTTTGCTATATAATTATAATAATTGCATTTCTAATCAGGCTATGCCTGCACTTTTTTTATTTTTAATCAGAGCAGCTGTGACAGGCACTCATCATATATTTGTCTTTCTTGAGTGGTTTGTTCGTTGCTTCAGCTTCTTTCATCTAGCTATTCAAAGATTTTCCAGTTTATGGAAACAAACTCTTTTCTGAGGTCCATTTAAGCTCAGAAAACACTGTTTAGAGAAACATGTCGCCACTTATTTACTAGAAATGAGAGTGAATCATTTACTTTTTTCTTTTGGTTCATGAAAAGGTTAAAACTACAGCTTTCCTGCCAAATTTAAAGTTAAAAGGAGTATTTCAGCATGGACTACTTACACAAACAGGACTACCAAGTTGAATAGCGCTCATGTATCAGGCGCAGTAAAAACATAAAAAAACAGCCTGTTTAAAATCACCATTTGTAGACAAAGAAAAATACTTAATACAATTTATTAAAAAGCAGTATATGGAATCTAAGGCTCATGTTATGTATAACCAACCTCTGTGTATTATGATTGTGTTCCTACAGAGTTCCTCCAATTGGTTTACTCCATGGCACCAATGACATTATCGTTCCAGTGGAGTCCTCACTGAAATTCTCTGAGATACTTACTTCACTCTCTGTCAGCGTGTCCTTGTATCTCCTGCCTAAAATGGATCACGCCAAGATCGTCACTGATATCATGGCACCTGAGAGGCACTTTTATGATACAGTCTTTGGCTGTATCAAACAGGAATACAGTAAATTTATTCGGCCATGTTCCTATTTGTCTTAATATTTGATTACTGTAAACTCTATTAAACAGTTTCCATCATTCCATAGTTTTTTCTCCAAAAACTGTAAGCGAGGCCAAGGATTTCTTATTATGTACTCTATTAAGTATGAATAATTTGTATACTTAATTTGTCCTGGGCAAAAATTGTATTCATGATTAACTCAAAGTTGAGAAATATATTCCATGTGCAACAGTAATTTATTAGCAAATACAAATAAAATTGTATAAACAAATATGAATGGACACATCTATTTCCGGGTTCTGATATCTGCACTTGAAAATCCTCTGTGAAAGTGAAAGTGACAACAGCGGACAGCTATTTAAAAAGCCTGGGGTGCAACCTACTGGACTGGGATTTGAACCCACTGCCTTCTGACCCTGGGGCCAACTCCCTAACCACTAGGCCTCCACTGTCCTGACCTAACAGTTACTACCCTGCTCTTAAAAACTCACAGCAAATATATGGCTGGGGGAAACAACATACTAATGACAACATACTAAACATCATAAATCATTTGGGCTATGTTTAATAATACTGTGTATATAATATCTAAAATGAGCTCTGTAACTAAAATGAGTCCTGCATCCTAACTAAGGCTATCCCAGTTTACACAGTAAAAGGCGCAGCAGGTCATCAGTTCATCACAGAGCAGAGACATTCAAATACACTCACATATGCAGTCACATCTAGGGGGCAATTTGACTCCAGCACACCTGATATGCATGTCCATGGACTGTTAGAGGAAGCCGGAGCACCCAGAGGAAACCTTTGTATATGTAAGGTGAATGTTATACAAAGTGTAATTTACATTATTAAAGGTAAATTTTATTTGATTGAATGTAGCTTTTTGTCTTCCTCCTTTTCCCTGCACCCATTAAGGGAGGATCATCTGTCTCCATTTCTTCCTCTGCATCTTCCTCTTTCACACTGCCAACTATATCTTCAACGTTCTTCTCCTGATAATACCCTTTGTCTTTCCTCTGCACATGTCTGCACAAACCACACAATTTGGCTTCTCTGACTTTCTCCAAACCAGCCAACCTGAGCTGTTCTAATATACTCATTCCTAAACCTTCTTATCATTTTTATGGTTTTATTCTTTTCATCTTTATCCTCCAGCTCCACCATATATCTTTGTTCATTCCGCTGTCTTGAAACCCATTTAACATAGCCAGTTTTGCTATCATCTTGTAAACCTTCCCTTTCACTTTTGAAGGTATCGGTCACAGATCACTTTCAGCTCTTTTCCATCTTTTTTAACCTGCCTGCACTCTGTTCTTCACCTCTGTTCCACACAGCGAACCACAGGAATTCTAATGTTTGTCTAATCTCATCTGTCAACTTGTATGTCATTGCAAACAAGAAAGGGCTCTGTTACAGCTTTTTGGTGCTGATCCTTAAAGCAATCCTATCTCTACTTTGAACACATCTGTTACTCCTACTGCAGACCTCACCGCTATCATAAAGACTCCTAGGTATCCTGTACCACCCTGACATACTTCTCTGACACTCCTGAGTTTCTCATACAATACCACAACTGCCTTAACATCCTTCATCATCTTCATTGCTGTCCTTACTTTGACCTTGCTAATCTGCTGCACCTGGTTCATCCCCATCTCTTTTTCTCTTCATTCATCATTACCTCAAAGTATTCCTTCCATCTGCTCAACACACATATACTCGCATGTTTCCTTTGTTACACTTTATCACCCTAACCTGCTGCACATCTTTCCTAGCTCTGACCTTCTGTCTAACCAGTCAGTATAGGTCCTTTTCTCTCTTAGTACAACTTTCATACAATTCTCCACCCACCTTATCTTTAGCTTTCTCTGTCTTGCCCTGCAGCACATCTCCTTGTACTCCTGTCTACTTTCATTATCTCTCTCACTGTCTCACTTCTTCTTTGTCAGCCTCTTCCTCTGTACACTCTCCTGAATTTCTTCATTCAACCATCTTGTTCCCTTATTCTGCTTCATCTGTCCCAATGTCACAACAAGCACCATTCTAGCTGTCTCCCTTACAACCTAAGCAGGTATTGCCCAGAAATCTGGAAATTCTTCACTAGCTCCTCAGTCCCGTCTTAACTCCTGCAGCCTTTACCATCATAACTCCAACATGAAAGTTCCTACCCTCACTTCCACTCTTCTACCATTCCTGACCTGCCTTCCTCTTCTTCTTCTTCTCCTTTGGCCAACAGCAGCCCAATTTCCACCTGCACCCTGTTGGCAAACAGTCCTAGTGGTAGTCATTGTTAACCTGGGCCTTGACCGATCTGGTATGGAAAATTGTTTAGTTGTCTACAATGAAAATCTTAGCATCTTTAACTCTGCCTCATTCAGCTCCGCTGCTTGTTTTTTCTTTAGCGCCACCAACCCGCAAAGCATAGCTGATCTCACTTCCATCCAAAAAACATCCCCTTTCACTCTAGCTGGTACCCTTCACAGATCACTCCTGCCACTCTTCTCCACCTATTCCAGTCTGCCTGCTCTCTCATTTTCACCTCTCTTCTACACTCGCCATTACTCTGAACTGTGCACTGCAAACAAGAATTGGCTTAGCGCTGATTCTTGATGCAATCCAATCTCTACTGTAAAAACATCAGTCACTCCTTCCGCAGACCTCACCACTGTCTCCCTGTTCTCATACATTTCCATAAGGTAGATTACTGTACTAAAGTGTTTATTACATTCATATTATACTAAATGTAGTTTATGCACATCAGATGAATCTGAGATTCTGAATTGCCCACTAGATGTGAGAGTGTTTTTCTTTGTGTCTGCCCTGTGGCGTTTCCCTTCCTTTTGTGCTGAGAGAGCTGGGACAGACTCAGGCACCGCCTAATCAGGACAAGCGGCTGAGAAAATAAGTGGGGTGTTAATTTTATTAATCATGCATATTATACTTATTGTAGTTTATTGCATTAAAAGTGAATATTTATTATACTCAACGGGTTTATTGGATTAACTATAAATTTCTATTATACTGGATGTATTCCATGGTATAAAAGGTAAATAAAGATATTGATTTGAGTGGAAAATACAGGTCCAAAAAGTATAATTCCGCTCCATATTGTTTTCCAACTGCACGGACCCCCCCAACTGGCGTATTGATGATGAGAGAAACCATGCAGTTGGAGCAAAATCATGGTACCTGGATAATTCTGAACCGGGATTTTCCTCAGCGTTGCAGTTCAGTTTACTGAAGCAGTTCGGAGTGGCTGTTATATGCGCTGTGGTTGGCCGGCAGATGGCGCTGTTTCCGCTGTTTTTCCGGTGTGGGTGAAGGATCGCCTGCAGCTCCTCTCGGTCTGAGCCGAGCTGGGATCAGGAGGATGTGTTGTCGGGATGGAGAGGATTAAACATGGCTACTAGCTACTCTGTATAGAAACAGTAAGCCTCCTCCCTGAGCAGATGTGCGCCATCGTGTGTGAAATATGGACAGAGACGGGGCAGCCCCGCTGAGGCCGCTGGTTTAGTCGCGCGGTCCGCCCGGTTCCGAGGGTGAGTCTGACCGTTACTCTGAGTGAGGGGTCGGTGGTCCGGCTAACACTCACCAGGGGACTGCGTGTCTCCCTTCACCTGCCTTCAGTACGAGCCTGCTGAGCGGTAATCTACTTTAAAGCGCTGTTAAAATGAATATGCAGCTTGGTTTTGTTGTGTTCTGGAATAAATCCCACAAGCAGTCCGGTTAGCCCACTAGCTTGCTCCTGCTAGCTTCTCCCTCAGGGAGCGGAAAACAGGCAGGGGCGCGCGGAGGGTGGCTTACCATTTTTTTTTTTGTTGTTTTTTTTTTTTTCCTCTCCCAGAACCCACATTTTGCTCACCTTCATAGTTGACAGGCCTTGGCAGTATATTTTTAATTTATATTTCAGCTGTCCACTGCGGGAGCATTGCTATTTATTGCTACAGCTTAGCTGGCTAGCCTTGCTAATAGTGTTGTAGCCTAATGTTGGACCTCTTGGATTCTGGAAACCCTCCATCTGTTAAATGTCTGCGTTTCTAGTCAGTTAATGTGTAAAATGCGTTTCGGAGAGCTGTGTATCTGGGCTCGATAGTGTCCTGTATGGAAGAGTGCAGTGTTGTTGTTGTTGTTGTTGTTAATGTTGTTTCCAGAGCAAACCCCCGAAGGAAAGAGGGGGGGGGACATGTCTCTTTGACTATGTGTCATCAAATGGAATGGATTTTACTGCCCCTTTCTCCCCAGATGGCAGGTAAGCGGTCAGACATCTGTGTATGAGGCTCAGAAAGCCATGTCTAAGCTCGCATGTGTCTTTAAACTGTAGGTATATCTCTGGGGCAGAGTCTTTGACTCCACACTTCAGATCTGGTGCACCTTTTCAAACCTGCCATGACTAAGGTGTAAATATTTGTGAGCAAATGATTTCCTAGTGGTTAGGGACTAGGCCTGGGTTCCAAGATCGAAAGGTCTTGGGTTTCAGTCCCAGACCAGCAGGTTGCCGTGAAGTATGCGTGAACAAGGTACATTCCTCATTACTGCTCCCGGGGTGCTGGATACGTATGGTGTGTGTGTGTGTGTGTGTGTGAGTGTGTGTTTGAGAGAGAGCACAATGGGTTAAATGCAGAGAAGCAGGGCTGCTGTATTATATTACTATATTATACTATTCTAATCCATATTATAAAATTGTAAATACAAAAAGGTCAACTAAACATTGTTCATGTTTAAAGTCAGTTTATTTTAAAATTATTAATCTAAATAGATTTTATTAATTACATTCACAGTATTTAGCCGATGCTCTTATCCTGAGCGACTTCAATTTCTTTACTACAGGGACAGCCCCACTGGAGCAACTAGGGGTTAAGGGTTTTGCTCAGGAACCCAAAGGTGTTAGTGTTGGAGGTGGGATTCAAACCTGTGACCTCTTGGTCTGTAGGAGAACGCACAAACACAAAACACAGAAGCAAAAACCTGTTCACTTGTTCTGTTTTCAGAGATGAGCTCATACAGCTGACTTTTTTTTTTGCCAGATTGGAGTGCCAGGGGTAAAGTTTACGATTACAAATAGTCACTTTCACTTCAAAAGCTAACAAGTACGCTGACCGGCTTAGCCATTGCACCAATCATCATCCCTCAGTTATAACATGGGAAGTCTTTAAGTATCCGTGTGCTGGAAAAAAGACAGCAAACCTTTCATGTGACTGGGATGGACAGTGGCCTCTCTTAATGTGCAGTTTATTAGTAATTTCTGGAGAATTGTCCATTATAGCTTCCTCTTTGTATCTGTTGCGCGAAGATAATAATAATAATAATAAAAAACACCCATTTATAGGTTACTGGTCCCTTTAAGGGTGGCTTTCAAGACCTGTTTCTGTGAATGGAGTTCTAGGGTGAACTTTTAAGAAAAAAGTTAGTGTTTAAAAGATTAATTTTTTTCACAAGAAAAAAATAGTATTAGCAACTAGTATTAGCTATGAGTTTTATTATACTCAGGTGTTATGATGATGAACTCCTTGCGATACAGTCTGGCCTTTTTTTTCTTGTGAGTTTTACTTTTGTCCGATCTGTGAAACCAAACTAAAGAGGCACTTCCTTTTCTGTTCCTTGGTTTTCCCTGCTTGCTCTTTCAGTCTGTAAGATCATACTTTCTCTTCATACTGGTGATCAGTGTAAGTGTCAGCTCTAGGACTAGATATTCTAACGAAGTTATGTAGGTGATCATGAGAGCATAGAACTTATTTTGGCTTAAAGTGATCCTAAAAAACACTTGTGGTCTGAGGGCTAATCTGTTTCCTTCAGCTCAGAAAAGGAAGTGCACTTCTCACTTCTGTATCCTGTCGGCTGGTTTCCCAACCACTTCGTTATTCAGGAGAATTTCCTTTCCTAAAAAACGTAGACCTTACTTACCTTATGGAGGTTTTTGTGTTAGCAGCATTTTTTGTTGAGATGGCATTGTTTAGTGTTTGTACTTAATAAAATAGTTCTCCTTTGTCAAAAACAGAAATCAAAATTTAGGTTCCACTCTGTCAAGAATTGAAAGAAAAATTACAAGTTTTTTTAAAGAATGTAACAATGTCAGTGGTGCTTCAAAGGAGGTACTGCTGCCTTGGGAAAGGGAGCTTATTACAAATTTTTATGCATTCCTACTTTGGGAATGACCTTTTTATATGAAATGACTTTTGTTTATAAAGATAAACCTAGAGGAGCCAAAATGCTGTCACAAGAGCTCCTTACGAAGAAATGTGTGTGTGTGTGTGTGTGTGTGTGTGTGTATGTATATATATATATATATATACTGAAGGAAAACGCATCAGATCTGAACTGGAAAAAAAATGACTATCCAGACTAATATGGAATGGATAATGTGTTGGGAACAAAAAGATGCCACATCATTTGATGAAAATGAAATTGTCAGCCTACAGAGTGCTTAATTTGGAGTCACAAAGAAATTTAAACTGAATCGTGGCAGGCTACTCCAATTTGCTGAAATGTCATGTATGTCTTCCAACGTTGGGGAAAGCTCCTTATGAGATGACGGATGGTGTCCTGGGGTATCTCCTCCCAGATCCTGACCAAGGCATCACTGAGCTCCTGGACAGTCTGAGGTGCAACCTGGTGGTGTCGGATGGAGCTAAACATGATGTCCCAGAGATGTTGTATTGGATTTAGGTCAGGCGAGCATGGAGGCCAGTCAATGGTATCAATTCCTTCATCCTCCAACTGCCTGCATACTCTTGCCACATGAGGTCGGACATTAACAAGCACCAGGAGGAGCCCAGGACCCAATGCACCAGCGAAGGGTCTAACAATGGGTCTAAGGATTTCATCCCGATACCTAATGGCAGTCAGGGTGCCATTGTTTATCCTGTACAGGTCTGTGTGTCCCTCCATGGATATGCCTCCTCAAACCAACATTGACCCACCACCAAATCAATCATGCTGAACAATGTTGCAATGTATAACGTGGCTTCTCCAGAGCCTTTCACATCTGTCACATGAGCTCAGAGTGAACCTACTTTCAAATGTGAAAAGCACAGGGTGCCAGTGCCGGACCTTCCATTTCTGGTGTTCTCTGACAAATGTCAGTCAAGCTCCACGGTACGGGGCAGTGAGCACAGGGCCCACTAGAGGAAGTCGGGCCCTCAGGCCACCCTCATGAAGTCTGTTTCTAATGGTTTGGTCAGACATTCATGCCAGTGGCCCACTGGAGTTCACTTTGTAGGGCTCTGGCAGTATCCATCCTGTTCCTCCTTGCAAAAAGGAGCAGATACTGGTCCTGCTGATGGCTTAAGGACCTCCGACAGCCCTTTCCAGCACTCATAGAGTATATGCCTGTCTCCTGGGATCTCCTCCATGCTCTTGAGACTATGCTTGGAGACACAGCAAATCTTCTGGCAATGGAACATAAAGATGTGCCATCCTGGTGGAGTTGGACTGCCTGTGCAACCTCTGTAGGGTCCAGGTATTTCCTCATGCTACCAGTAGTGACACTGACCAGAGTCAAATGCAAAACTGCTGAAAAGCAGTCAAACCTGCAAATTCCTGGTTTTGGGGTCGTCTCATTGTTGCCCCTTTAGTGCACCTGTTGTTAATTTCATTAACACCAACACACAGCTGACACTGATCAACAACCCCCTCTGCTACTTAACTGACCAGATCAATATTGATACTTTACTCTGATTAAGAAGTGTTCCTTTAATTTTTTTTGTCTGTGTGTGTATATACACTTTTTATATTCTTATATTATTTTTAATACACCTTTATATATATGTTATTTTACATATAAGTTTAATGTATACATCCATACGTAACACTTATAATCAGCCACAACAAAGATGAAGTGAAGTGAATAATTTCTATAACTGATTATGGTATTGTTTTGGTTCTTGATTGATTCTTGAAGTTGATGTTTTGGAAGCAGGAAACTTGAGCAAATGTAAAACTCTGAGGTTAGGTGATTGGGATATAGTATCTCTGAGTAGCAGGTCTTATTGGGTGTTCCTGATATGCAGTGGTTAGTCCCTAAACTGGTCCAAGGAAAGGCATCCGATGAACCAGTGACAGGGT
This sequence comes from Hepsetus odoe, assembly GCA_017165825.1. Lineage (NCBI taxonomy): Eukaryota > Metazoa > Chordata > Actinopteri > Characiformes > Hepsetidae > Hepsetus > Hepsetus odoe. The sequence continues at coordinate 9,325,211 of CM029390.1, read as the reverse complement.
GACAGGGTTATGGGTGCTTAAGGCTCATTGATGTGTGTGGGAAGCAAACTCTAGCCATCTGGTCCGATCCACAGAAGAGTTACTGTAGCACAAATGGTCCCAGCTGATTTGGTGGCCTGAGGGGGAGCTCACCAACGTTGGGTGATTTAAATGTAATGGTTGATCTCAGGTTCTGTGTGTGTGTGTGTGTATGTGTGTTTATGAAAGAGAAAGAATTTGTATATTGCTTATACAGTTTATGGATTTTTTTTTTTTTACTGCGGTGGCTCTTGAGGGGGATTATTAAGAGCACTTTCTCACTGACATAGTGGTGTGTGTTTGCATGTATGTTATTTATACAGCTTGTGACTGGTTAACAGCTTGTAATTCATTTAACTGTAAAGCAAAGGCTTGTATGAGACCGTGATTAATGGATATTATAAATGAATATACTGCTGATGAATCGTATACAGTGCAGCTTAATTGGAGATGAGCAAAATGTAATCACTTTTTAGTATTGCCATCTGAGCCTCTTTGGAGGCGCCCTCTCCCCCCATGGTTTCTCCCAGATGGTACATCCTGGTGTGACAGAATCCACCCCTCCTATGTTCCACCCGTGTGGTACAGCTGGTGTCAGGGGGGGATCAGCTGTGCCAGTCCCGGCAGGCTGCTCTTCTCTTTGGCGCACAGCTCTCCTGGTGGCACCAGTAAAGGCTTGACTCTCCACTCGTTCACATCATGACTTGTAAGTGCTAAGCTCTGTTGCTTCCCTGGTGTTGTATCACGCACTTAAAGGGGCATTATTTCTCCTTCTGCTTCTGGTTTGCCACTGTGCCGACAACGCCAAGGGATGCTTGCTGAACACCGGGAGAGCAGTAGGTACGGAAAACACATTCAACATTTGTCTCCATGGTGACACAGCCGTTTGTTTACACCTCCATAGCTTTTTTTTTCTTGCACATTTTCTTGCAGTGATGGTTGTTCTGAAAATAGCTTATATGGCGGACATCTCTTAGATTGGGTGCTTTGTTAGAGCACAAAAAGACGATTGAGTTTAGCCCTTATTCATCTTTTATCTTTTTTTGAGTGTAAAAGAAGCCTGTTTGAAAAATAGAAGCCTACTCAAGATGAGTAGTAAAAGACTAGTAAGACTTATTATATAATGGTAATGCCTATCTTTTTTGGCTAATCACCGACCAGATGGACTAGTCGAGCAGGATATAAATTGGTTTAAAGAGCTGCTGTCTTGCTCAGGCTATTTCTTTTGAAATGACATTGGATGGGATTCATTCTTTAATTTAATAACTCTTCTGTATATGTCTTGTGCCCGTCAGAGCTAGATAAGGTGTTCGTTGATGAGGTTTTTGAGGTTTTTTTTTCTCTTTTTTTTTCTAAGATGGTGGTCGGGATTATTTGCATTGTGATTTGCATGGGGTTTCATTGGCCACTGTTGTTATTAAATACCTATATAGTATTTAAGTAAAATTGATATTCCTGATGAAATGTATATGTAAAAACCTATATTTGCAATTTCCAAATATATATTCATGGCAGCCCTATACGTTTTGTTGATATCATTCAATCATTTAATGCCAGGTTTGGCAAATTAACGCTTCATTTAATCAGGAGTGCTGGTGATGGAATCTAATAAATGTAATTACTGTGAGTGAGAAGTCAGAAACCAAGTAAAATAACACAATACTACTACTAAAATTTGCTTTTGCTGTGTGTGTTTTTAGGCCAGAGGACCCCACTCATAATCCAACTATTTAATTAGGTGCAAAAGTCTTCTGCACGGCATTCTGTGTATGCTGTAAATATCATTATACAAAGTTGTTATTAGCTGTTGAACCATTTTGTTTATTGATTTAAAAAGGTCAATAAAAATGGGTACTTTTAAACAGATAGTTATAAGAAGCATACATGAGAAGGTTCAAAATCTAATAAAACTATTTAACAGGGTAAATATTTGACATTTCACTGTTTCCGGTAGTCTAAGCCTTGTTTTTTTTTTCTTGGCAAACAAGCTTTTTTTTTTCTTCTCATTTTTGGTAACACTTGGCCTCCAGCCATTTGGAAGGAAGAGCCTTTGGTTTCTACTCCTGTCAAACATCACTGTGATGGAGAGGTGATGTTTCTACGATTACATCACACAGAACTCATGGGCCTTTGTAAGCCTCTGAGGAGGACCCCCCCCCTCCTCCTTCATAAAGCACTTGCAGCCCACTCTGCGTTCTCAGACACTCATTGGAGCTGGCAGCACTCTAAGAGAATACCAAGAAAGACTGAAGGGTGAAAAGCTTAGCCACAATTTACTGGAGTTAACATTCTACAGCATCGCTCCCAGGGAAGGCTTGCATTGAATGTGACCAATTGAAACCTCAGCTTTGAGAAATCATAAACAAGTTCTCTTTACTGCCATTTTCTTTTTGGTCTTAACCATGTTGCTGCTTTGTAAGTGAAGTGACAGTTCATTGTGCGCTGAAGGAAATGTTTTGATCCTTTTCATTCCCAGACAAATCTTCCTTTTTCTTTCTTTTTTTTTTTCTTCTTCTTCAAACATTACATCTATATGGTGAGAGTGGTTAGTCCTTTAAGCTTGACGTTTTACATTTAGACTAGAGAAGTTGGAGAAATAGACTGTATCAAAGTTGTTTCGATTAGACGATTAAGGAAGGCACTTAATTTAAGTTATGGTAATGGTAACAACTGATGAAGCACTAGGAAGCTGGGCATTATGTTTATATTTATCTTGATCATGATAAATTACACCAAACAGGGCACAACTAATCCTGCATAACTGATTTTAGGCCATGTGTTAAACCTGCTCTTTTTGTTCATTTCAGTTTATAAGTAGACCCCTCCCCAACTAAGCACCTTTTGCTTTTTCAGACTTTGGCTGGCTTTTTTCTGGCTGGCTTGTTTCTTTTTTTTTTTTTTTTTTTTAATAATGAAACTTGCTGAGGCCAGTCTTATCCATCACCAGCAACCTGCTGAATATGAAATATTGAAAAGTGCTCTCCGTGGTTAAGTCATATCAGTTTTATTGCCCAAATTTGAGTTAATTAAGCAGAATATAGGTATCACACTTGAGACTTTTACTGTATTTTTAATAATTTTGTATTTTTTATTTTTAATTCATAATTTTAATTGAACCAGCTAGTACCAATGTTACTAACTTTGCAGAGTTTTTTTTTGTTCTGGTTTCAAAATCGTCCAACCTGTGGTTAATCTTTGATTTTCATGATAGTTACTATAGTCTAGGTGGAGCAAAATTACGTTGGGTCTACAACAGAGGTCATTAAAAGATGTATTTGATCACAAATTTAGGATATGTGTTAAGCCATTTTCTTGCTTTAGGATGTATAAAATTGCTGTATACCAATTTATAAAAATATGCTGCGGTTATATAGCATATATATTAGCACATTTGTACAGTTAACTGCTTTTGTTGGTTCTGGATTTATTTTTATTGTTTTAGTCTGGAAAAGCTGTCTAGAATAGCCTGGGAAGAATTTCAGTATTTTTAATAAGCTTTGAACTGGTTATTGGTGTTTTTTTGAACAAGTTTTGCTGATGTTATGATTTTGCCATGATGTTGCTTACTCTTGCAGTGTTTCAGACCGAGTTAATTTAGCAAGCAGCTTCAACATCCAGATGTTTTAGCTGAGGACATGGCTGAGGCATTTTCATTTTATAGGACTGGTCCACCAGGCTCAAGCAAATGTATGTCAGATGTGTGCCCTACTTTAGACATGTGAACCAAGCCGTCTTACCAGATGATGTAAAATTCCCAGTGTTGTAAGAGCCTTATTGTCATGGCCAGGAGAGAGCTGTGTTTGTCCTACCATGGATCAGGTTTGATTGATGACCTCATTGTTTGGAACAGAGCAGAAGGATTGTTCAGAGGAGGAAAGTGATATTTGTGTACATGGATCAGCTGATGTGGCTGGTGATGCTTGGAAGGCATGGCAAGATCTCAAAGAGTAACTGTTTTCTTTGTTGTTAGTCTTTGCAATCCAGCATAGTTCCATATTTGGCCTAGACTAAACAAGCAGCTCAGAAATGCTTCTCTGAGGATTCCAGTGTTATAATGGATCAGAAAAAATAACACTCTGTTCTTCAGTTTTCTACTTGTTTTGGTTTTCAGCAAAAATGATGTGTTAGTGGTTTTGCTGGAGAGTAAGATTTAGCTGAATACATTTCATTTTCTTCTTTTAATTAATATATATATATATATATATATATATATATAATAATGTGTGTGTGTATATGTGTGTGTGTATATATATATATTATATATATACTTATATATATGTATGTAATATTATTGTGTGTGTATATATATATATATATGTATATATATATATATATATATATATACCCATATATCTTGCAGCTCTTTGGTACATTCATGTGAGCACATACTCCTGTATTGTACACACAGTACTATTCTAAGCTTAGGCAGGTGTGAAAAAAGGCTGTAAACAAAGAATGCTTTCAGAAAGATAAATAATGATTGTTTATTTTTATCAGTTTACAAAATGCAAGTGAAATGAACAAGAAAAATCTAAATCAAATCAATATTTACAGTGTTACTATATTTTTGCCTTCAAACCAGCATCAATTCTTCTAGGTACACTTGCACAAAGTCAGGGATTTTGTAGGATTATAGTCAGGTGTAGGATTATAGTCAGGTGTATGCCCAACCAATTTTACCGAACAGGTGTGATCATCAATATGCACACCACGGCTACAGTAGGAACAATGACTTACAGCGGAGTTGTGCCACAAAACTATTGTTGCATGTACCTAGGTGATGCTGAAGAGGCAAAGGGTGGTCACACCAAATATTGATTTGGTTTAGATTTCTATTTTGTTCATTCTCTACAATAAATGATCAACATTTCCATTTTTGAAAGCATTCTTTGTTTACAGCATTTCTTCACACCTGCCTAAAACTTTTGCAATATTATTATCAACATTATCAATATTATAGCAATTTCCTAATAATGAGAATCAGTGATATAGTGTGCAGCCCTAGAATGGGAATTGCCTAGTGGCTAATCCTATCAGTCCTACCAAGTGCAGTAAAATAAGTTTTGTTGTGACATAAAAATTTCACTGAAGCTTATAATAGGTGATAGTGGTTATGTTCATACGAATAAAATGTTGATATCTTTGTGTGTTCCTAGCTGTTCATATCTATGTTATGAATGAAATACACTTTCAATAGTGATACTTGGCCCTGAATTACTTGACCTAACTTGACATCTGCCCAGGTGCTGCCATTTGTACCTTGAAAGGTATTTTTTCCCTCCTGACAGTAGGCATGTAAAATGTGAGTCCACATTGCAATTTAACGGCAGAAATGTACAAAATCCAATTCTACCATGTGATCATTCTTTATTATCTGCCTCCAAAGGTTGGAAAATGAACAAATTGCTAAAATGTTACATTTTTACAAAAAAAGTGCACCATATGGGATTACTGGTTGTACACTGGAGCTAATAACTGAAAAAGAAGCCTATTTGTGCATGTTAAACCAAATCAAACTCTGTTTTTTGCACCAAAAAAGGATGACAGTTTGAACTGTTTGAAGTGTACACATTATTAAAAATAAGCAATTCCACTGTCAAGTTCATTGGAAGCTGGGTATTTCTTACTAAAAATGGATATCTTTTTCTGACTTTAAAATGAAATGAATGAAACATCATTAATGTGAAGTCAATGAGCTTGACAGAATTCCCCTTTTGAGTTTAAAAGTTACCTCAGAGTTTCACTGCACAGAGTTTTTTGATTTGCATTTTGGAACTTTATTTATTATGTATGAAGTCATTGGAAACGGAGCTTCACCCACAAATGCAAATTTATTTTCTTTAACTGTCTCATTATTCATTCATGTCATGGCAGTGTGGCAACCACTTCACACTGTTTCCCAAGTCAAAGGAAATGTTCAAGTGCTGAATTCACAAAGAAACCAATTCTCAAACAGCCCAGGAGAGAGCTTCTTCTATATATGCATATTAAAAACATTGCTAGGTTATATGAAGTCTTCCTTCTCTTATAAGGCAATTTTAATGTGCTCCACACATTTTCTTAATCTAAAACACCAGGATAATTGGATATGTTTCATATGTGTGAGCTGAACAATTAATGCAATCTGTTCACGTTGCAAATAGGAACCACCCAAGTCACTTCATACTTTTTTTTTTCTACAACATTTTATTACCACTTTAAAATAGAGACACTACATGCCGGAAGTTTGTTCCAGCCCTAAGAAATGTAATATTCTAAGTAATTAAATGTAATATGTAGTATTAAATGAGTAGTCAATGTAGTGTTAAATGAGTAGTTTGGAATAACTGTTTCAATAGTCATTGAAATGTCCAAGCTTATGAGTTCCTCAAAATAACCAACCCTAGTTTTTATCAAAGTAGCACAGATTTGCTGCATCCTTTCAAACAGTTTACTTACTCAACACCTCAAGACTGCCATTAATCCACCTCCATGATTTAGTGGCGGTAAAACACAATTTGTTCTTGTCCTTTGCCCCTGCTGCTTGAAATAAACCCAAAAACCTGAGGGTAAGTCGACACTTCTGGCCTCCAGTGTACACTCAAAAAAAATTAGTGAGCTGCCATGATTAGTCATCAGTTCTGTACCTGTTTACTTAGAAACATGCTCTTTAATGGAAAGGATAAACAGGTTCATTGTGACACATTACAATTTGCAGAACAGGAAGTACTGGGGTCAATATGGCTTATGTTTTTAAGCTTGTTTTACAAATGAAACTTTAAGGCTTAGTGTAGGTTTTATAATTTAGAGCATACAGAAGAAGGCATAACTCTGATTAAGTGATCTTTTGAAATTACTGCTGATGCATTTCATTTTCATCAAACTAGTATTTTCTTATTCAATGTAAACCTTTAAAATGTGTGCACAATGACTAATTTAGCAATGAAACATATCATAAATGCCCAGTAACGTTATGATGGGAATTAAACAGCATGGCTTAAACCGATAACAAATAAAGTATTAAGTAAAAGTATTAACTTCAACTCTGCTGAACTTTTTTTCAAGCTGAGCCTGACATGTCGTAGCATGTAGAAATATAAAAGGATGTCTGCCTTTAATATTGGAATGTTAGTTGTTATGGGAAGAAAGCTGCCAGGGCTTGTAGGACTGGTGGACTGGAGGTTTTCTGGTGTTGTGAAGAGGTACACTGCATATACAATTATTAGGCAAGTGAGTATTCTGACGATTCGTTTTAATAGGGAGCAAATAAAATGCTGTCAATTAATCCAAAATGTTAATAACCCTGAAACCCTGAAATGTTTTACAACAGAAAATGGCCAGTGTGAACATTCCATATATATGAATGTACATACACATATGATTCACACATATGGCATGTGTGCACAAATATTAGGCAACTATTAGTGTGCAGAATTCAAAAATAGCAGCAAAAACTGGAGGATCATGGGTTCCAGGTAGCTTCATTTTTCTCAAATCTTTGGCAGTAAATATGCATCTTTTTTTTCTCAAGTTTCTTTCGAACCTGTTGACTACTTGGAACAAACTGTTTGATGTTTCTGTGATCTTGCCCCAGTATCTTAGCAATTTCAAGAGTGCTGCATCCCTCAAAGATTTTTTACAATTTGTGACTTTCAAAGTCAGTTCTCTTTTTTTTTTTTGTGGCCTATTTTGCCTGAGGAGGAATAGAAGCTGGTTAATAATTATGCACACCTTGATATAGGGTGTCTCCTAAGGCCACATCCACCCTCATTACACACAAACACACATCAACTGATCTGCTTAAATCAGTTAGTGATGGAAGTTTATGGCCCAGGTTGGACTATATGCATTAAAATTATGATATGGTCAATATATCATAATATTGCCTAATAATTGTGCACACAGTGTAGTAATGTGCTCTGAGAGGAGGACCTCTACCAGGAAAGAAGGTATTCTTCTCTGTGTGCATAACTATCAGGTTATTTAACTGTCAGGAAACCCTTATTGGAAATGTGTTAGTAATTTCAGACCTCATACCTTGTTAGAGCTCTTTGAAACCTCCTTATGAAGAATTAGCTTCTTAAAGTGAAGGGGAAGTCTTTTTAGAATCAACCTCCATAGCAATGCTATTTGAAATGCATGTGGTTTATCAGATTACATCAAACACTTTGTAAAACACTCAGACACAGGCTTTGTACAACGGTAAAAAGGAGTTAGTGGTTATGTGGGAATTTATAATAGTGGTAATGTGGTTTCTTTAAATAAAAAAAAAAACCCCAAACAAAAAAAAAAAACCTGGTACTGTGCTGTATCATGCTACAGCGGATAAAATCATCAGATCACGATGAGCTTGAACTTGGATTTAGCTAGTTATATTTTAAATCAAAAGGAAGTATGAAGATTTGGAAGCGTGAGCAGAGTGAAAATACAGCCCACAGACACTGTTTGTAATGGAGATATTGGCTTGTACATTTTGGCATTATTTCTGGATGGCTTGTTTATTTCTGTGTCTGCAATTGGAGTGTTCTTGACAAAAGCTGGCCAGGGCAAAAAATAAAGCTTGAATTTGATCTTTGACTTGCTTGCTGCAGCTGAAAGCTAGGATATCACTTCACATTGCATGATCGACCATCAGTTGTATTGAGCAGTTTTTTTTCATTCCTCTCCTTCAACATTTTGGATAGGTGATATGTAAAGTCTTCATTAAAATTAAATGTCAATCTAATATCACGTGCAGGAGTAAGATATGTAATTATTCTTCAGTAGAGTTAATTAAACCAAGCTTACTGAGTACTGATGGTTTAGGCTAAAAGAAGGACTGCATTAAAGGGGTATGTTCTTCAATAAAATAAGTTTAATCATGGTTTTACATAAAGATATAAAAATAAACATACTTTTTGCATACTAATGAGACTAGCAGGGGGAGTGTGGTATAGTTTCTAAGAAGGGTAGATTGTTGGAGGTAATTTGCAAACTTTAGGCAGTGGTCTATTGTCCATTCTCCACAAATCACATGGTAATATTGTCCCCAATGTGATATCATCATATTTAATGATGCTAAAGGATGTATTCCAATACCAGTACCTCAGTCTGGTAGGTTTAAATGGCATTTAACAGTTCTTTTTATTATTTTTATTTTTATTATATATTATTTCTGCTATGTTGCTTTTTCACCTCATCTTCTACTCCCCTTTTTTCCTGAGATGTCTTCTCTTTCCACTACACCTTTCACTTTTATTCACCCCTTTCTCTTTTCCTCACCTCCTCAGGGCTGGCTTTGGCCTGAAGAAGCCGCTCAAGATGAATATGGTGAAGCGGATCATGGGGAGGCCTCGGCAGGAGGAGTGCAGCCCACAGGACAATGCTCTGGGCCTCATGCACCTGCGCCGCCTCTTCTCCGAGCTCTGCCACCCGCCGCGCCACATGACCCAGAAAGAGCAGGAAGAGAAGCTCTACATGATGCTGCCTGTCTTTAACCGGGTAAGCAGAGAGCCTTTTGTTCAGACTGACTATCATGCTGCTGTGTCAGTTTGGCACTGTGTTATTTTGACACAGGAAGTGACAGTGACACTTCGTGACTGTGATTATAAGTGATGTCAAAAGGAACAAGCTTTTATAAGTACTTATGTCTGCTTCTGTTTTATGTCACACCCTATGAATGGTTCTTAATAAAGAGCAGCATTTTTATTGAGTGGTCAAATAGACCAATGGTGTTGCCAGGGGGTTTTGGTTTATTACAGTGCAGCTTGGTAATGTGTGGGCGTATTTATATAGTCTTTATAGCATATTGACCTACATTTTAGAATCATTACATCAACACATATATGATCTGTGCTGCTTTCCAAGCTTGACAGTGTAAAAAATTTATTCTGATAAAAGATTAACAGATCATATTTTTAAATAACTGTAACTAGTGATGGGCTTTAAAAACACAAAAGGATTCTAATACTTCATTTCAATTGTATCTGCAAACATGAAAGCTATTCTGATAATCTACATATGAGATGTAATTGGTAGTGTGGGAGTTTAGTTGTGTGGGTGATGCTGATAGAAAGATTCAGGAAATAGCATCAGGTAGGTCAAACCAAGTCTGTACTGTTTCCTTAGCTAAGATGATACATTTTCCAAATCACACAGGAATGGATTACATTTTTGCCTTCAATCTAATACTAGTTTGGGCTGTGTTTGAAACAGTACTACTATATATATGTAAAGCAGAGGGCCAACTTAATCCTTTTGGTGTATTTTATTCATCCATTTATTTATTTATTTATTTATTTTTAAAATGCAATTTCTTGTTGCTAGGAAACAACCTTGCACCCAGCATGGATGTGCCAGCCATACAGAGTTAATGTTTTTCACCAAAGTTGGAAAAAAATTGAACAGGACAAATTAAGTAATCTGAAAAAAACATTTAATGGTATACAAAAATGGTTTTATGTACTTTCATACATCCTCTGATTTCATACAAAAATGGGACTGGAGTAGTTCTTAAGCAAAATGACTCTCATGCCCTGATGTTCATAAGTAGTTCATTTATGAGCCAGATTCCTAGACACTCTAAATTAAGCTTAGCCATGTAAAACTTTGCTGTACTGCCATCACTGGAAATTGTTTCCAGTGTCTAGGCTTATTCTGAGTCTGGGTCTATCAAAATTAAAATTAAAAACTTTAATTATTTACAAGTTTGCTCCAGGATATAGACTAAATAAGTTGTTGTGATTTCTATTTCATTTCTGTTGTCTTTATGACATGAGGAAATACAAAGACATAATTATTTCCCCTGTCATAATAAAATAGAGTAAAGACCTCTGAAATGCCCCATGATTGGTCAGAACTTGCAAGGCACACATTGGGATCATGTGAGACTGGCCAGCATTATGACACAGTAGTGATTTTTTTTTTGTGCTTTATTGAAGTGCCTAAGCTACAGCCATTTGTTATATTGAGGTCAGTATTGTAAAATGGTATTTCGCCCTATTGTGCATTAGCAATGCATTGTAGTGATTTATCATATCGTTCAGTTCAAGTAAACATGGCTTCTGCTAGAACTTGCATTAAGCACCATGTGATACTTGATCATGGATGTTTATTCAGTCGTTATGATATCAAGTGTCTCTCAGCATGGTCAAGTGTGCTGCGGTAGTAATGAACAAGCAGAAAGATTATTCCAGAAGACTGGTAAAGTCTACAGTAACAGTTACATAAGTGGATGAGTGATGAACAACTGCTTTACCCTAATGAGGGTTTGAAGAGTACTTGTACAATGCAATGTTAAAATACAATGGCACAGGAGAAAGGCACAATGAGTAGCACAAAACAGAGGATTGTAGTTTAATAGTTTGTTTTTAAATAGCAGTGTTGAAATTTTTCTTTATGTATACATACAAAAAATGTATACATACAAACATTGCTATAAGCAGCTCTTTACATAAAAAATGACACTCAAGCTTATAAACTGGGCAATTCATTGATTAAAATAAGTGAAAGTGAAAAAAGTGAAAGTGACAACCCTTGTCGTTGTGAGGTCACAGCACTGCAAACCATGAACCACAACGAAATTGGACCTCTGCTTTTAACCCATGCACACAAACACCGTGCAGCAGTGGGCGGCTATTGACGCCGAGAATAAACTCATTTAGGTTTACAAAGAGTCTTTTTTAACTTTTACTTTGCATTGATTAGATTGGCATACAAACCTGAGGTATGTCTTATTGTTTGTCTGTATCATATGTAATTTCACTTTTAGATACCATGTATTTCAATGTACACATCCAACACTTGTCACACCTTTCACTTTTTGCTCTGCGAGGCGACTTTTTGTCAAACAAGCTTATGTGGATAATAAGTTAAAATTTACAATTTAAAAAAATTATAGAATGCAAATACCTTTCAAATAACGTGCAACCATTTCTACAACATTGCACTTATTTAAGGAAGACAACAGATATCATCAGCATGGACTCTGCAAGGCGTTAATTCAGAACAGTAATTGTCTTAATTGCAGTCCAGATAAGTGTCCTATTGCACCAGGTTACTAGTGAACTTGCACCCAGTCTGAACAAATGACAGCATACAGACTAGCTGGCAGTCTGGAGTTGTTGCAAACACACTGCCCTATTAAAGCTGAGTAAAGCAGACTTGCTAATAAATATTATCATTAGTTTTTCAGTTAAGCTCTGTGTGTATTAAAAAGCAGAATACATATGAACATTTTATTGAATGGTGAAAAAGAATTGTAATATTAAAACAGTAAATAGTTTTCTAATAATAAGGTACTACTACTCTCAAAGCCATTCAGATTCACCCATTCAAAAAAAAGTGACACAAGCATTGACTTTTTATGTGAAATAGTAAATTTAAGGGCAGCTCTAAAGTTGTTCTGTTAATATTTTATGTTTGGTGATTTAGAGTTTAGGCAATATGTGATTGTAGGACAGAGTACAGGTCAACCTTTTGATTTTGGTTTCTGTTAAGTCTCTTTTGCAATAGCATTTTTGCAGGTATTTAATTCATATAGTGTTTATTGAGATTATACTTTGTGAAGCGTATTTGTACATTTGTTTATATTGATTTCTTAGTTGCTGTTGTACATTATTTTATTCAAAAGACCCCACTGATTACCATTTTGTCAAATATTGTGCATCAGATACAAAAAAAAATGTATGTATATACACTAACATATATATATATATATATATATATATATATATATATATATATATATATATATATATATATATATATATAAAATAATTGTTTGAAATCATCTTTCAGTTCTAGATGGGTTATGTGTGAGTGTTTTAATTTGTCAAGAAGTTCATATAGCCCCACATGCATGTGTTTAGTATTAGAGCTTGTATCAGTGTAGACCTAATCACGGTTCTCGTAGTTTGGCCCATCATGCTGACCTGGAGTGTGGATGAGTGAATTAGTCTGTCTTTCTGTGTCTTCCTGACAGGTGTTTGGTAATGCTCCCCCGAGCACAATGAATGAAAAGTTCTTAGACTTGCTCCAGTTCACCACTCAGGTGTCCAGACTAATGGTGACAGAGATCAGACGCAGAGCATCCAATAAATCTACAGGTAACGCCCACACACAGTCTGACCTGTGTGTGTTTTTCTTTATTTTCCTTGCTTTTTTTTCTTCTAGTGTCCAGGAATTTTGTCTTTACACAGAGGAATTGGCAAAGGTCAGTTTATATATCCTGCTGAATCTTCTGCCAAGCTTTGTCAGCATAGCAAATTGTTTTTATAAAAAGTTTATATCCCAAGTTTTCTGCCCATTTTCACAGCAGTCACACTGATATTTCTGTTTTTCATTTCGTTTTTTTGCCATTAGTTTAGCACCATTTTGATTACATAATAAAAACAAAGCAAGTGCCAACCATATTAAAGTTGGCATTGGTGTAAAAAAATAATTTATCCAGGAAACCCGTATATAAACACTGTATACTAATCCCTTAATTTATTTTTAATTCCAGTTTAGTTCAAGCTTAACAGTTGTACTGAAGTAGTTTTTATTTTTATGAAAATTATTTGTTTCTTGTTTCAAAAACATTGTCCTGTTCACATTCAGCTGTGGTTCTTTGCCTACTTTATATTTTATGAAATGCATAATCAAATACATTTATCATTTCTGTGAAATGTGCTCTTCTCCAAAGGGAAAAACTGTTGCTTTACATGTCATGACTGAATGTTAAGAGAAAAATTTACAACTTTACTAGCATCGTTCAAGCAATTATTACTCTTCCTGATAAATACAATAGAGTGAGATTGGCTCAGTAAAATTACTCTGCTCTATGTAACGCAAGGCTTTTGAAAGATTTGTAGAATAAAATATTCCTGACCAGTTTTAGTTACAAAAAAGGTGGGGTACATTCAACAGCATGCTTTCTTAATTGGATTTAATCCATTTGAACTTTTTACATTTTACATTTGAACCTCAAAAGAATGTCTGAGACATACAACATTGGCTTCATTTTTTTCCATCTTGAAAGTATTTCCGGCTACTGATGCGTTCCAAGGAGTCTGTTGTGGCATAGGACAGAACTTTTGTTGTAGTGATCAAATCACCCCAATAGCATATGCTGCCTCAAAGGCTACATCCTCAGGCAGCTGGAGATTGTGTGCAGTAGATTCCCACTTACTAATGTTTCTAAAGATCTCCGTTTAAATAACACTTGAGTTGCTTTAGTCATTTGCTGTTTTACCTTCAGGAGTTATATAGTGTGCCAGGCAATATTACTGTATTTAATTTTTGTCATTTTCCCCAGATACAACCTGGATATATTTAACTGTTCCTTGGCCTCAGTGAGAGACGCTTGGAAGAGTGAGAGCTTTTGCATGTCATTGTCTCTGATTGACTCACTAGCCGCCCCCATATGAGCCCAGTCACACACAGAGCTCTGTGTAAAAATGAATTCGATACACATGAACAGTCTGTTCCACTCACTGATAACAGCTCTGGGTCTGTGTGTGTTTCTTTTTTTTTCACAGAGGCAGCCAGTAGAGCCATTGTACAGTTTTTGGAGGTGAATCAGAGTGAGGAGGCGAGCCGTGGCTGGATGCTTCTAACCACCATCAACCTGCTGGCCTCTTCTGGACAGGTCTGTGCCCTCCCAGTCTGAGAAATCTGATTAAACATTGCCACAATTATTTTGATTTAAAAACAGACTGCATCGTAGACTAGGAGGTGGTGTTGTCCTTGCAGATGACTTGACCTATGTGTCTATATAACGTCTGTGTGGTTTTCTTGAGTGTGTGCTGTTTGCATTCAGAAAAAGATACTGATCAATTATTACTTATTTTGATGGTAATTTTTGAGTAAATATTTGTCTTGAACCATGCCACAGTTATGGCATGTTATTTTTTCCAAAGTAAACCATAATTACAGTCCTGTTACCCTGTTAGAGTGAAGACAGTGTTGAAGAACTGTAATTTGAACATTAGCTTGCTGGTAGTGCTTTCTTTGCATTTCATATCTGCACACTTTGCATTTCCTTAGATATGCATAAATGCAGAAACAGAAAACTACACCGGATTTTTTCCCCTCTAGAGTCCTTATGATAGCACTGTGGCATTCACCACTTATTGTTTTTCTTCAGGCTTGTTTTCTGATTTTCTGCAAGCACAAAGCTGTTTATTTGATTTTGTATTTTTAGCCTACATGCTGTAAATGGAAGGTTGTTGGGTTCCTTGTTCTACACACTACAAACTACATGCTATATACTACAAACTACACTGGTATCGTCTTCTTGTTGTTATTAATGCTGATATCATGACAATTTATGTTCTGTCCACTAAGTTCACAATGTTTTAAAATACATGCTTGTCTCTTTCCATTTCTCTTACATCACTGGTATCTTCTTCTAGTGGGTATTAACATTGACTTTAAGACCATTTTTGTTCTGTTCAGTAAGTTCTGAATTGCAAGCTTGAATACTCTCGAACAGTAACATTTCTACCATCAACCCCCTTCAAGCCCATAAAAACAATAAAAGCTTTTATTTTCTCCAGAAGGATGCCCTTCATGCTCAGTATACCCAGCGTGCTCTCAATGCCACTTTGCCTACAGTGTTGCGCCCACTTCCCTTTTTTTTTCATCGTGACACCTTGTATTTGAAAATAATGAGTTGACCCTCACCCCAACTCTGTCTGCAGACTACTGGTCAGTTGCAATTTCCCAGTGTCTGACACTGTCATTTAGAAATGCAATGCTCAATTTGCATAACCTTGACCTTAGAGCTCTGTAGCATTAGCATTCAGATGGCCTTCACACCGAGAGAGCTATTCCCAAACTTGACCATCTGCCACAACAAAGCTTTCCCCTGCTGTAGGAAACCCAACCGTGATTCTTATTTTCACACACAAGGACCTTTAATTCCCTTTTGCAAGCAGACATTTCCTGATGCATTCCATGAATTTTTTTTTTCCCTTTTATTGAATACATCAGTAATAATGAATTCACAATGCCAGGCACAATTTTCAGCTTGCTGCTGACTTTGACAATGTGTGATTTACCTTGCCGGAAGTGAATTTCAACAAGTCTGTGTAATGCATATTCTAGCAGGCCAATATAATGGTAATTGTATGAATCAAATAATGAAAATAGCAGATGGATATTTAAAGAAAAAAAAAAAAAAACTAAATTTGGTCTTTGAAAATGGCGGATCTGCTTAGTAGGGAAAAAAATGAAGCCTGAAAATAATCACAGAATGAACATGGTATAAAGCAACTGACCTGACAAAATCAGTATCCGCATGTTAACATTAAAGTAAGAACAATTATTAGTTTAGCTACATATTATACTAAAAGTGCATTTCCTTTAAACATCCTAGTTTTTAACACATTAGAAATTTATACACACACACTCACACACTTCTTTTTGAACAGAAATCTTATATATCTTATCTAATCATATTGCTGACTGTATACTACAGCAGTGCAGTGACTTTGAGAAATGTGTTAACTAAATGTTTATTTAATAAACTGCATTTATTAATCTTTATTTGAGAGATCCACACTAACATTTTGCTCTCTATCTGCTTCAATTAGAGAAGAGGATAATACTGATTATATAAAGTTGTGTTATTCTTATTATTATTTTTATAACAGTACTGCGGAGTAGTTTGATGTCTGTATATGTGTCTGATGATGTGTCTGGGCACCTCGTTAGTGTTGAGTTAAGTTGGAAGGATGAATTAACTTAGGTTGGCAGCATTGTTTATCAAATTAAATGGTTTTCATGTTAATTTATTTTCAGGCTCTGGTGAATGTTTTGATACCAGTACTTAGATGATCAGGGAACACGGCCACTAGGCCAGTTTATTTCTTCATGCGGGTCCCAAGCCCGGATAATTGGGGAGGGTTACATCAGGAAGGGCATCCGGTGTAAAACTTTTGCCAAATCAGTATGAGGACAACGAAGCAGAATTCCATACCGGATTGGTCGAGGCTTGGGTTAACAACGACCGCCACCACTGCTGTTAGCCTACAGGGTGCTGGTTGAAATTGGACTACTGTTGGCCAAAGGAGAAGAAGAAGAGGAGGAAGGCATGTTCAGAGAAAGAAGGGGAGTGGAAGGGAGAGTAAGGACTTTGAATGTTGGCAGCATGACTGGTAAAGGTAGAGAATTAGCTGATATGATGGAGAGAAGGAAGGTTGACATTTTGTGTGTACAAGAGGGTAGTAAGATGGAAGGGTAGTAAGGCCATGTGTATTGGAGGAGGGTTTAAATTGGTTTATCATGGTGTGGATGGAAGGAGGAATGGGGTAGGTGTTATCCTGAAGGAAGAATATGTGAAGAGTGTTTTGGAAGTAAAGAGAGTGTCAGAGTGCTGAGTTTGAAGCTGGAAGTTGAAGATGTGTTAATGAATGTTGTTATTGCTTATGCCCCACAAGTTGGTTGTGAGATGAAAGAAAAAGAAGAATTCTGGAGTGAGTTAGATGAAGTGATGGACAGTGTACCAAGAGTGGTGATTGGTGCAGATTTTAATGGACATGTTGGTGAAGGGAACAGAGGTTGATGAGGAGGTGATGGGTAGATATGGTGTCAAGGAGAGGTTTGCTGAAGGTCAGATGGTTGTAGATTTTGTGAAAAGGTTGGAAATGTCTGTAGTTAATGCTTATTTTAAGAAGAGGGAGGAGCACAGGGTGACGTATAAGATTGGAGGAAGTTGCACACAGATGGATTATATCCTTTGCAGGAGGGTCAGTCTGAAGGAGATTGGAGACTGCAAAGTTGTGGCAGGGGAGAGTGTAGCTAAACAGCATAGGATGGTGGTCTTGTAGGATAACCTTGGAAGTCAAGAAGAGGAGGAAAGTGAGGACAGAGTTGAGGATCAAGTGGTGGAAGCTGAAGGAGGAGGACTGCAAGGTGGAATTCAGGCAGGAGTTAACACAGGCACTGGGAGGTGTTGAAGAGCTACCGGATTGCTGGGAAACAGCTGCAGACATGGTAAGGCAGACAGCTAGAAATGTACTTGGTGTGGCAGCTGGAAGGAAGAAGGGGGATAAGGAAACCTGGTGGTGGAACCGAGAAGTCCAGGAGCCTATACAGAAGAAGAGGGAGGCAAAGAAGAAGTGGGACTCAGAGTCAGAGAGATGAAGAAATTAGACAGGAGTACAAGGAAATTAACTGCAGGGTGAAGAAAGCAAAGTTGCGAAGGCCAAAGATAAGGTGTTTGGTGAATTGTATGAGAGGTTGGACAGTAAGGAGGGAGAAAAGGACCTATACCAATTGGCTAGACAGAGAGACAGCTGGGAAAGATGTGCAGCAGGTCAGGGCGATAAAGGATGGAAATGGATACATACTGACAGGTGAACAGAGCGTGTTGAGCAGATGGATGGAGTACTTTGAGGTGCTGATGAACAGAGAGAGAGAGAGAGAGAGATAGAGAGATAGAGATTAGATGATGTGAGGTTAGTGGACCAGGAACTGCAGCAAATAAGCAAGATGGAAGTAAGGGCAGCGATGAAGAACGGAAAGGTTGTTTGTCCGGTTGGCATACCAGTGGAAGCATGGAGGCGTTTAGGGGAGATGGCAGTTGAGTTTTTGTCCAGATTGTTTAAACAATCTGGGTAAGTGAGCGGATACCTGAGGAGTGGAGATGAAGTGTACTGGTACCAATTTTCAAGAATAAGGATGATGCACAGAGCTGTAGTAGATAAAGAGGGTTAAAGTTGATCAGCCACAGCATGAAATTATGGGAAAGAGTAGTGGAAGCTAGGTTGTGAAAAGAGGTGATGATTAGTGAACAGCAGTATGGTTTCATTCTGAGAAAGAGCACCACAGATGCAATGTTTGCTTTGAGCGTGTTGATGGAGAAGTACAGAGAAGGTCAGAAGGAGTTGCATTGTGCCTTTGTGGACTTGGAGAAAGCATATGACAGGGTGCCTAGAGAGGAGTTGTGTTTTTGTATGAGGAAGTCAGGAGTGGCAAAGAAGTATGTGAGAGTAGTTCAGGATGTGTATGATGGCAGTGTAATAGTGTTGAGATCTGCAGTGGGAGTGACGGATTCATTTAAGGTAGAGGTTGGATTACATGAAGGATCAGTGCTGAGCCCATTCTTGTTTGCAATACTAATGGACAGGTTGACGGACGAGGTTAGACAGGATTCTCCGTGGACGATGATGTTTGCTGATGATATTGTGATCTGCAGTAAGAGTAGGGAGCAGTGTGAGGAGAACCTAGAGAGATGGAGATATGCTCTGGAGAGGAGAGGAATGAAAGTGAGTAGGTCAAAGACAGAATACATGAGTGTGAATGAAAGAGAGGAAAGTGGAGTGGTTAGGATGCAGGGAGTAGAGGTGACAAAGGTGGAAGAGTTTAAATACTTGGGATCAGCAGTTCAGTGTAACAACGTGTGTGGAAGAGAGGTGTAGAAGAGAGTGCAGGCAGGTTAGAATGCATGGAGAGGAGTGGTTGGAGTGATTTGTGACTGACGCGTACCCGCTAGAGTAAAAGGGAAGGTTTACAGGACAGTAGTGAGACCAGCTATATTGTATGGGTTGGAGATGGTGGCACTGACAAAAAGACAGGAGGCAGAGCTGGAGGTGTCAGGGTTAAAGATGCTGAAGTTTTTGTTGGGTGTGACGAGGATGGACAGGATTAAAAACGAGTATATTAGAAAGACAGTTCAGGTTAGATGTTTTGGAGACAAAGTTAGAGAAGCAAGGTTGCGTTGGTTGGGACATGTCCAGAGGAGAGATGAGGATTATATTGGAAGGAGGATGTTGAAGATGGAGCGGCCAGGAAAGAGGAAAAGAGGAGAGGAGGTTTATGAATGTGGTGAGAGAGGACATGCAGGTTGTTGGTTTGAAGGAGGAAGATGCAGAGGACTGGATGAAATGGAGACAATTGATCCGCTGTGGCAACCCCTAAAGGGGGAGCAGCTAAAGAAAAGGATAATGATGATGATCAGGGAAAAAACAAGGACTAGTACAGCATGCAAAATTGAGACATTTTTTTGTGGGAAAAGCTTAATCATCCAACTGCATTTTGGTTTGGTTTTTTGTGAATGAGCAAAATGAAGAAACAATATTGTCTCTCATCCTCACAGTTCCGGAAATAGGAACACTAAGAAATTGTTGCTGTAGCACCATGATCCTGAGGTTTGGTGTTTGAAACACTTCTGCTCAGCTAAAGCTCTCTGGCACTGTGTCAGAATACTGTTGCAGCAAGAGCTGTTTTCAAATGTGTTTTTTTTTTTGTTTTTTTAAATAATTACATATCTATGGAAATGTTTTTGTTTTTTTTATTTTACAACCATAAGCTGACTCAGCTCATCATAGCCAACTCCTAGCCAACCTGTTCTGACCCAGAGAGGTGTGTGTGTGTGTGTGTGTGTGTGTGTGTGTGTGTGTGTGTGTGTGTGTGTGTGTGTGTGTAATTCGGTGAAACGGTAAAGAAAAAAAAATCTAAATCTAGCCATTGCTGGCTGGAACACACAGGTAAACCTTTGGCCTTATCTTGCTGCAATTTGTGTCACTGCTTTGAGTAATGCAGGTGTAAATACATGCTTCTAGCCTGTTTCCTCTTCCACCCACCTGGGCTCTGAACTGATGTCCTCCTTCTTCCCCAAATATGGACACTTTGGCCCACAGCACATTTCACAGTGAGGGTGGACAGCTAGAGTGAAGTGCACTGAGTTGCATATATTTATGATGGAACAATCCTCTTCTCAGAATGTCATTATCAGTTTCTCCCTAAAACACTGCATGTTTTGGAGCTGAATGACATTCTGTCATATCTGGTATCTGTTTCCAAAATTAGAACACAATGCCAACCTGTAATCACACCTGTGAAGGTGTGAAGGATTTTGTTGTTGTAGGTTTTTTTTTTTTTTTTGGCTAACTCTATGTAAAGTGCAGAGTGCTCTAGAATTGTTTATCATAGACAGAAAACGTACGTACTCCGTGGAACAAAAATGAGAAAAAATAGCGACCAGGAAGTTTTCCCTTTAAACAGAATACTTTAATGTTGTACTTCCCAGTCTTCAGCTGTTCTAGAAAATTTGAAATGCAGTGCGCCATTAAATTTGGAAATCTAAAAATCTCTGAGCAAAAGCAAGTAAAGATGAACCATATTATACAGTTACACGATTGTTTTGTATATGGTTTTTGTATATCCCCACAGTACCAAAAATATAACAATCTGCTTTACATACAGACTGCAGAAATTCTTTTGATACATTTTGATACATTTATGTTGGAAGTATTTTCCTTTGGATGTGATTTCCTTAGTAGGAAGAATGGCCTCTGTCTCATCCCTCTGTCTCATTGGATTCTACAGAAAACAGTGGACTGCATGACCACCATGTCAGTTCCCTCCACATTGGTGAAATGCCTGTACCTGTTTTTTGACCTGCCTCACATGCCTGAGATGCCCGCTGCCTCACAGACTGAACTTCCTCTTGCAGACCGCCGAGCCTTGCTCCAAAAGGTTTTTGTTCAAGTGAGTTAGATTTTAAAACATGCGGTTCATCACACAGCAGAATCTCATATGATAGGGAATTGGGTACTGCAGAAGGACAAACACTGATGGACTGCTTCTTACCTTCTTGATTTTATCAGCTCTTCTTGGCTTACAGGTGAACGTTGTAGTTTAGAATTACAGACTGTAGTCTTGTCTGTTTCAGTTCATTATTTGTTAGGACCAGGACCCCCACAGGACCACCAGACTCAGAACAGTTGCCCATTTGTGTTTAGGCAACAGTTAAAGCTTAAATAAAGAGCAATCATTGTATTTTTTTAAAATGACAAAATAAAAGAACAACTATTTTATACCGCATTCCAAATTATTATGCAAATGAGATTTCTCTCAGATTTTCCTAAATAGTCGATGCAAGTGACAGTCAGCATAATTTTCGAGTCATCAACCATTATACATCAACGAGGATGTTACTGAACAAACCTCCCAATGATAACAGTATGTTTTTCAAAAATACCATCCATGAGTTTAATTGAAAAACAAAATATTTAATATTTAAATATTTGACACTTAAATACAATTGGCATAATAATTTGGAATGTGGTGTAAACGTAACAAGCTGCTTAACTAAGATTGATTTGGTAGTCAGACAGCTACATGGTTTTTCAGTTTGGAAGTTGAATTTTAAAAATGAAAATGAATGAATATCTAATTGGGAACAAGCTCAAATAAAAGTAAATTTATGATGTTTTGCAGCTTGTGTAGAAAGTGTAAAATTAGACTCTGTGATGAACTTTACTGAGGATGTGGTTAATGAAAGCAAAAAGGTCTACCGTCTCTCACAGTTATGCTGACATTGATTCAATGGCTTTTTATCTTATTTGCTTCAGATCCTCGTGAAGTTGTGCAGTTTTGTGTCCCCAGCTGAAGAGCTGGCCCAGAAGGATGACCTACAGCTCCTTTTTAGTGCCATCACCTCCTGGTGTCCTCCTCACAACCTGCCCTGGAGGAAGAGTGCCGGGGAGGTGCTCATGACCATCTCTAGACATGGGCTCAGCGTCAACGTCGTCAAATACATCCATGGTAATTTTAGGAAATGGCTTCAGGCTAAAATAACATAAAATGTTTCCGTAGGGAAATGCTGTAAACAAAGAATGCTTTCAGAAATGGAAGTGTTAATTATTTATTTTCATCAATCTTCTAAATTCATCTAAATCAAATCAATATTTGGTGTGACCACCCGTTGCCTTCAAAACAGCATCAATTCTTCTAGGTACACTTGCACACAGTTTTTGAAGGAACTCGGCTGGTAGGTTGTTCCAAACCTCTTGGAGAACTAACCACAGCCTGTGGACATCCACAGAACCACACTTCTATGGATGTAGGCTTCCTCACATCCTTCTGTCTCTTCATGTAATCCCAGACACACTGGATGATGTTGAGATAAGGGCTCTGTGGGGGCCAGAAGAACTGATGCTGGTTTGAAGGCAAAAGGTAGTAACACCAAATATTGATTGATTTAGATTTTTCTTTTGTTCACTCACTTTGCATTTTGTAAATTGATAAAAATAAACAATCATTATTTATATTTCTGAAAGCATTCTTTGTTTACAGCATTTTTTTCACACCTGCCCAAAGCTTTTGCACAGTACTGTATATTTCTAAACTATACAAGTATAAAAGGATTAAAATTACTAATAAAAATAAAATGAGTTTACAGTCCAGAATGATATTTATATTTACTTAAAGAGATATTTCAGCGGAATTAAACTTGGACCAGTAAGTTGAAGAAACTTGAGGGGAGAGTTGTTTAAATTGAACAAACAAACAAATAAATATTGGTAAATTTTGAAATATAGATTTTTATTTATTTTATTTTTTCTTTTTTTAAAGTAAGTCCAGAGATTGAGTTTGGGAATCTGTAAAGCTCAGGAACAGATTAAGCAAAGTTATCTATTTTTCTGCAGAGTGTAGTCTTTTTTAACAAAATCCAGGATCATTAGTTCACATGTGCTAGATCTCTCACGCCATTGTTCCATTGCTGTTTTCGTAGCTCTGAATTTTTTGATACATTGAGTTATATAATATATTAAATTGTACAAATGTGTGTATGTAGATTTCTTGAACATAACATTGACAAATTGTTATTTTGTGGAATTTCTTTTTAGTCTGAAAACTCTTTTTATATCATAGTGTGTGTAGACTATATTTGGAGGCTAGTTATGAAGCATTTTGTACTGGGAAGCACAGCTGAATTTTCACGGCTGGCTGAGTTCTATTTATTTATCCCCCTCTAATTGCTTCCTTTGCTGTGTAGTTTCCAGTGAAGCTTACGCATGGATGCATTCTGCTGACCACATTCTGCTGCTCCTGTCTTCTGAAACCTTAGCAGCACTTTCACCACTTTTTTTTTTTTTTTAAACAGAGAAAGAGTGTTTGTCAACATGTATCCAGAACATGCAGCAGTCAGACGATTTGTCTCCGCTGGAAATTGTAGAGATGTTTGCTGGCCTCTCTTGCTTTCTGAAAGATTCCAGTGATGTGTCTCAGACATTGCTAGATGATTTCCGCATGTGCCAAGGCTACACCTTTCTGACTGACCTCATGCTCAGGTACATCACACAGTACATATCTAATCTCTTGGGTGTGTCGGCAATGATTGTTTCCAGTATTATCATTGTAAGGTTTAGTTTTTGGTTGTGTTTGATTCCACATTGGTTTCAGAGTTTATCTAAACCGTGAACATGCAGATTTTTGGTAGATGCAGTGACATTAAGTGACGGTGGTAGGGTACTAGTGGCTATGGATCAAGAGGTCCAGGTTTGAATCCCACCTCTATCACTACCACTACTGGGTCCTGAACAAGACCCTTAACCCTGTAAATGTAAATGAAAGTGAGAAAGTGAAAGTGACTATTCTTGTCGTTGTGAAATGCAGCACACGAAATTCAGCCTCTGCATTTCACCCATACACACGCATGCAGCAGGGGGCAGCTATTGAAAGTGCCCGGGGAGCAGTGACTGGGACGGTACCTTGCTCAAGGGTACCTCAGGGCAACCTACTGGTCTGGGATTCGAACACATGATCTTCTGATCCCAGGGCTGACTCCCTGACCACTAGACCACCTCTGCCTAAAAAAGAATTTGGGCTTTAATTTGGCCTGAACTTTTGGACTAAACCCCAACAACATAAGGAATTTTTTCAAACAGAAACTGATCCACAGTGCCAGTTTTTGAGCTACAACAACATTGTATTCATTTACAAAACCTTTTTATCTGACAGCCATTAAGAAGAGAGCAACTAAATTCACACATTACACATTACATTTTCCTGATAAATGTCTATTTAGTTACCTCAGTGACAATGCTGTCCATAATCAAAATCAGATTTAAAAAAATGGATAGGTACATTGTTCAAGGCTACCTCAGGGCAACCTACTGGCAAGGGATTTGGACCCACAATCTTCCGATCCTGGGGCCAACTCCCTAACTACTAAGCCATCGCTGCAGTTATGCTTGTGTTGTTACAATTTCTTATGCATTTCCAGATTGGAGCAGGCCAAAGAGGATGAATCCAAGGATGCTCTAAAGGACCTAGTGAACCTGGTCACCTCCTTGACCACATATGGAGTGAGTGAGCTGAAACCAGCTGGACTTACAACTGGGGCACCCTTCCTGTTGCCTGGCTTTGTGGTCCCACAACCTTCAGGGAAAGGTCAGTCCATTGGGAAATGAAATGATGTTGGCATGTTAAATGCACTGGGGTGTTGCTGAAACAAAAGGGATTAGACTTTGAAATGTTTTTTGGAGGTACTTGTCTTGCTTTATATGGAGCCTATGACTGGTGCCAGATATTTATTGGTTCTTTCTGTTAGCAAGTCTACAAAGCCATTTATATTAGAAAGTTTAGTCTTGTTTAAATCTGCTGTTTTGTTTCTAGTGCCACTAGAAATGTACAAACTAATTCAAATACTAAAGAAGAATGGTGTGATTGGTTTGACTGATGTTGTTGCTTTGCTTTTTTTAATGAAATCAACAGCAAAAAGGAAGATCATTGCTACAGAATAATTTTCTGTAAACATGACTCACTTCAAGGCAAGAAAGTAGATCTTTACACCAGGAATGCCACACAAGCAAACCGCTCTTTAATGGCATGGAAGGTTGAGCATCATGCTCTGATCAATTGCCCTCTGTCCATCTCTGCCACTATGCCACAGATTAGCAGCAAATTTCTGCTAATTCACTTTCTATTTTGCTCATCTCTTCATGAGGGGGCATGGTTCTTCTGCTCACCGTGTAGATAAAACTTCTGGGTGCTAAGGGGGAATTAAAACATTAAGTCTTACTGGCTGCAAATGACATTAATTAGGCTGAATAAGGCAAGCATCAGACACCTACTGTGTAATTTGGCTAAGCTATTTGTTTGGCCTGCCGTTGGGCTCACCATGAGGCATTAAGCAGTTTAATTAGGGCACAAAAGCACCAGATAGGATTGTTTATATATGCTAAACTTGTTATCAAAACTTGGTGTTTTTTGGAGATCTTTGCTCCAGATGTTTAGTAATAAAGTGGTCTTTTCATGTTGGGTAATGAAAGTTAAAAGCTCATTTTAGAAGCCACAAGGTAATGACTAGGATATAACAAATAATCAGTTTCATATAATTTTTTAAACCACTTAAAACGGTGTTTGAATGCTGGAAATGAAAACTGCAGCTAACTGAATTTTGATCTTAACTGAGAGGGAATGTAGTTTATTAGCAATTGATTCTATTTGTATTATATGTACATGAATGCCAGAATTTGGTTAAGGTATTAATGGTGTATTTTTAATTTGTAATTTATTTGATTGTCTTTCATCAGTCTTCTAGCACTTTATGCATCACTGATGATCAAGTGATTCTGCATTTCTGATTTAAACATAGTTCTGGGAAAGGCAGGGCTGTTTCAACATACATATACATTTAGAGATTATCATGTTACTAGTTGTAGCAATTGCTAAATAAACTATTAGTTTTTTTATTACTAGTACTATTAGTATTATTTTGTTTTCCTTTTTTCCCCAGGTCACACAGTTAGAAACATCCAAGCCTTTTCTGTGCTCCAGAATGCCTTTTTAAAGGCCAAAAGCGGTCGGCTAGCTCGCATGGTGCTGGAAGCTGTCGCGAACATCTATGCTGCGGACTGTGCCAACTATTTCATTTTGGAGGCACAGCATACGCTCTCACAGTTTGCTGAGCGTGTCCCACGGCTGCCAGAAGTGCAGGCGAAATATTTTGAACTGCTTGAGTTTGTGGTCTTTGGGCTTAATTACGTACCCTGCAAGGAGCTGTTTAGTGTTAGTGTGTTGCTTAAGGCAAGCACCTCTTATGGGTGCAGCATCACGGCTACACGTACCCTGCTCAAGCTCAGCCGCCACCACCCGGTGTTCAGCGATGTTTTCCGTGAAGTCGGCCTGCTTGAGGTGCTCGTCAACCTGCTCCACAAATATGCAGCACTGCTTAAAGACCCTACACAAGCCCATGGAGAACAGGGTGAGGATGAAGTTTTAACTTTTACACTCAAGGTCAAATAAGCTAATGTGAAGAGTGGCGGATAAGTGTGATGGGATAGTGTTCGTAATGTTCACTTGGGGATATTGTTTGTAATGTTGACAGACGCCTTGTGCTTCTGCTAAAGCATTCATTTTATATTGAAACTGAAGCATGGAACACATACGGATGTGAAACGTTTGCTGATGACTCCGGTATGAAACTAATACAGATTCTTGTGGTTTATTTTATAACCCTGTTGCATTATTGACAATCATTGGTTTTGTAGTCCTGCTACTAAAAACATAGCTATTTCAGATTTAATCTATTTAAAACGAATATTATCAGGATACAAAGGCCTTTAAAGGCAACTTTAAAAATTAATTTAGAGATTACCTTACCAGTTTTTAGTTTTAGAATTTCCACTGGGTTTTTTTTTTTTTATTTTTAAACTCTTTTCGTTTATTTCCCTTTTTATGTTCAAAAACACACACTTCTTTTATATACTAGTAAAGTCAACTGTTTTTTCTAATTTCTCTCTGATCAGGTGATTCCAAGAACAATGTGGCTGAAGAACAGAAACAGTTAGCCTGGCTTGTGATGGAGACTCTCACCGTCCTTCTTCAGGGTTCTAACACCAATGCAGGTGTGTCTGTGTGTGTTTTCCCCCAAAATGTATAATCATAAACGACAACACCTGACTCATCCCGTCCGTGACAATCTGTGTTCCAGTAGAAATTTCGCAACGTGTAGAGGAATTACTCCCTGAGATTAAAATTCCTGATCTGAGAGCAGTTTGGACATCACAGAATGACTTTTTGGATGGGCTTAATGATCATAGTGCTGAGTTCACGATTTTGAATCTCAGGTCAAGTCAAGTCAAGTAGGAATTTATTGTCATTTCAGGCATATACACAGTACATAGTGAAACGAAATAACGTTCCTCCAGGACCCTGGTGCTACACACAAGACAACAGAAGACACAACATAATACACAAGACAAGGCAACAAGTGCAGACAACAGACAGCACAACAGACAGTACTTTCATCCATAACAGGGCCGCAGTATTATACAACAAAGCAGCCCAGGTTGTTGGGCAGTGTAACAGTGTAGCAGAGCAGCAGTATTAGTAAAGTGCAGAGTGCAAGAAGAAAATAAATAGATAATAGATAGATATGGATAAATAATAGGTGTTGAAACATTAGCGGTTTAAAAGTCTGACGGCCAGGGGGAAGAAACTGTTTCCCAACCTGGTAGTGGAGGCATCTCAGTTTGGATTCTGCCTATGAGAAACTCCAAAACGGCACTGCCTGTTTGCATTGAGGTTATGTAAATCGCGGCGCACCATCACTGCTGACGGTCTGTCTAAATCTGACATGTCTCTCTTGCTGTCTTGCTCTCTTGTGCTTGCTTTCACTCTTTCTCCCTCGCTTGCTTTCTGTGAACGTGAGCAAGCCTTTGCCCTAACCGTATACAAACAAACGCATACATACACACATACATACATACATACATACATGCATGCATAATCATAATCACAATAGAATAGAATAATCCTTTATTATCCCAGGAATGGGAAATTCGTGTATAACAGGGCTCTTTAACCAGAAAGAACAGAAAGAAAGAGAGAATATATAAAAACAAATATAAAAAAAAGATCTATATACATATGCATATACAGAGCTAGCTATATATATATATATATATATATATATATATATATATATATAAAATGTATTTATTTATTTACAGGGCAATCTAGTGAAAAGCCTTGCCAGAAGTGTGAGGAGGCTGTTGTAGCAATTGTAGACATTAGCATTTCAATTAAAAATGGAGAGGTGATATAATTTTTTAGTTTTTTTTCCTTTTTAGTACCTTTTTATTTATAGTTTTGGAGATGTTTTTCTAAATTAATGATCATAAGAGTGCATTATGTGTATTGTTTTTCAAACTGCTGTAGTCCAATATTAGACATCTTTGGTAGTCCATAATTATTTATTTTAGCATGATTTGTGCTGTCCTTTGTTTCTAGTCCTGCCAAGTTTTGTATACATTAGTGACTAAATATTTTTAATATATTAGGTTTCTTTTTATATGTGAAACTAATAAATATTTTTATTTAGGAAACTTAGGTGTACCAAATGTTTTAATGTGCAGAATTTGTAGTTGCTGTGTTGTGGTCCAGTTGTGAGGCCTGTAAGGTTGGTGGATGGTCTAAAGTCTGCATTAAATGGCATATTTTGTCTTTGTTCTCCTGCCATTCTTTTTCAGGTTTGTTTCGGGAGTTTGGTGGCGCTCGCTGTGTGCATAACATTGTAAAGTACCGGCAGTGTCGAGAGCATGCCCTGATGATCATCCAGCAGCTGGTCCTTTCACCCTCCGGAGACGATGACATGGGCACACTGCTGGGCCTCATGCACTCTGCCCCCTCCACAGAGCTGCAGCTTAAAACGGACATACTCCGGGTAAAGAACACACACACACACACACACACACACACACACACACACACACACACACACACACACACAGAAAATTTGTAAATAATGTAATTCCCACACCTACACTTAACCTCAGTAACCACATTCCACTTCTCAATACTTCTCAGTTTCTTATGCTTTATTATGATTATGATTCCTCATAAAGATAAATAAAGTAAAAAAAAAAAAAAAGAGAAGTGGGTCTGGTTCCTCAAAAAACGATGTGAAAAAATCTCTAATTTTAATTTGGGCAAGATTTGGTGTACTTTTCTATTTCAGGCACGATGGCGTATAAGTAGATTATTAAATTGTGTGTATTATAGCGTTGTGCACTGATCATTTGAATTTTTGTAGGCGTTGCTCGCTGTCCTTCGTGAGAGTCATCGCACACGTACCGTCTTCCGCAAAGTGGGCGGTTTTGTGTACGTGACCTCACTTCTGGTGGCCATGGAGCGCTCACTGGGTTCAAAGCCTTCGGGTGGCTGGGAAAAGGTCAACCAGAACCAAGTCTTCGAACTTCTGCACACTGTCTTCTGCACACTGACAGCGTCCATGCGCTACGAACCAGCCAACTCGCACTTCTTTCGCACAGAGATCCAGTACGAGAAGCTGGCTGACGCAGTGCGTCTATTGGGCTGCTTCTGTGACATCAAGAAGTTGGTGCCGGCCACCGCTTTTCCCTCAAATGCCCAGCCTTTCCAAAGGCTGCTGGAGGACGAGGTCGTTCCCACAGAAAGTGTCTGCCCTGCACTCAAGCACTGCAGCAAACTCTTCATTTACTTGTACAAGATGGCCACAGACTCCTTTGACAGGTCAGAACATGCAGGGGTTCGTTTTTCTGTTGGCAGGAGTGTTTAGCTTGAAGTGTTTGACACTTGAATCCAAGGGTAGTAATGAAAATTCTATTTTAAAAGCCCTTGCAGAGTCATTCAGGCAACAGTTTAGTGGAAAAGTTTGATGCAAACAGTTTACCTTTACCATACATGCAGAGAATAAACCAAGTCAGCTTTATTGCCAAAAGTTTGTTAAGTTTTACAAAAGAACTCCAAGGCTCATATAGCTAAGTAGTAGTGAATGCTTATGTAACAAAACTGGCGCTATATAAACCGTATGCCCCAATAATCAAAACACATTCTGCATACTGCATAGCTGAGATAAATCTCTTATAGTCTATGCTAATAGACTATCCTACTGCTCTAAAAGGGTCATTCTGGCTCAACTCTGCAGAATAAATGGAATTTTCAATCAAACTCAATCAAACCCTTAAAACAAACAAACAAAAAAAAATCCTCTTTTTTATGTCATAAAGGCCAAACCTATGAAAGTGATAGCATTTCTACTTGAGATTCTCAGACTGAAGCGAGACCACTGTTTTGAAAATTCAGGTTTGGTGACCTGTAGTTCCATCCTCTTGACAGGTTAGAGAAATTGCAGTTGTGGGGCATAGAGTAATGAATACATCCAAAAATCGTTTGGTGACCATACTTACAATTTTGACAGAGACACAGGTTTTGGAATACCAGTCAAAGCCACATTTTTAAGATAAATAAATACATAAATACATATTTGGAATTAGGCCAAAATTAATTTTTTTTTTTTAGGTGCCTAGGTGTTACTGTTGCAAAGATACAGCGAACTGAAAATGGTCAACAACCAATTTTTGCAGTCAAAAGTATCAAGCAGTAGGTAACTTAACTGCATCAGCATCTGAGCCTCCTGGGGAAGAGAAAACTTTTTAAAGGCTTTTTTAAAAAACTTCAGGCTAGTCTGTGTTGTGTTACTGTGTTTAGCCATCTTTTCTTTTGCTTTCATTTGGTCTATAATATATTTTTACTGCTTGTTGGTTTGGGCCAGTGTTTTTCACAATGATTAGGCATCTTTCAGTACTGAGCTTCTAAAGTAGTATATATAGCCAGTCTCTATCTTGTTGCTTTGGGCTTTGGCCATTTCCTAAAAGTGTGTGTGTGTATCAGTATCAGACTTGCATGTGCTGTAGTTACTTCTCTCTCAATTTAATGAACCTTTGTGCTTTGCTCTAAGCTCTCTTTTCAGCTTAAACTAACTGGCTCCCTCCTTTTATTCTTCTCTCTCTCTCCCCTCTTCCTCTTCCTTTCCTGAAACCCATGGCATCGCCTGGCTGCACATGCGGGGTGTGTATGTGTGTGGCTTCATCCAACTGTGTGTGGGGTTGTGGATGGTGGCGTGTGTGTGTGTGTGTGTGCGTGCGTGCACGTGTGTATGTAGTCGAGCGGAGCAGGTGCCGCCCTGCCTGACTCACGAGACCTCGCTCCCCTCTCCTTGGGGCACCCCAGCGCTCGCCAGGAAGAGGTACTGCGCTCTGCAGTTTTCTGTTCTTCTCTCCCACTGCTCCTCCACCCATTCTGTGCTTGTCTCTCTCACTCTTCTTCACCTTCCCTGTCTCACGTTGTCCTTTATTGCTGTACCTGTTAACATTTCTTTGTCAATCAAAAAAGGTAAATAAGTAAATAATCACCACAATCAGTAGATTTAAATAATATCTTTGTTCATGGTGTCTGACTAAGAGTGAAATAAAGGGCCATATTCTACTTTTTTCTTCCTCCCTAAGTTCAACATATGTTTATGTACCACAAACACCCATTTTCTAACCTCTGTTTTTAATTAAAGATTAAACAAGCATTTGTTCTTGCCTCTTTAAGACTGATTTATCTATATAGCCTTAGTCTGCAGAAAACATTAATGGTTATGACAACGCAAACATGATGATTAAACAAGCCGTTTTTGCTGCTTACCGTCCTTCCATGGATTAGTGAATGACCAGCATTCGTAGAACTTAAACACCTGTTATTTAGTATATCAAAAATATAGTATATATAAAAGGTTTGTTTGCTTTTTTCAAAAGGCAAGGCTAAAAGGCAAAAAAACCAACAAACCCTCTTATAGTTATTTTTGTCCATTGTGTTTCATTAGGAATGACAAAGATTTTGATTCAATGCCCATCCAGTCTTGCAGGAGGCTCTGCTCTATTTGGCTGCACTTTAAAGTCTATCAAAAAAAAAAAATAAACAGTCCAGGCTGAAATTCTAGAAAAAATACAAAATTTGCTATAAAGAGCGATGAAGGGGTTCCAAGCACTAAACAAGGTTTGCTACCATGTTGTGTGACACATTCAGAAGAAATGTTAGGCATGATTAGAGGAGTCCACTCCGTATGTGCATCTGTTTACAATGGACTAAGAAAAACCTTCTGTAGCTGCCTTGCAGTAATGAAATGTCTTTTTTTATTATTAGAATTTAGAAAATTAAGTTTACAAATTTATTGAAAATGGGTAATTTTTACAAATGCTAATTATTCTGATTTTACTGGTTTGTTCAACTGCCAAGTTGGTGTAGATTGAGGCAAGGAATTTGAACTGAGCATATGATTCCACAACTTCCACAAAATTGGAAAGGACAGCCCAAATCTCTTTCTGACATTTCTGCCTCCTTTTCTTTATCACTTGTGTGTGAGGGCACAAGTAATAAAGATATCTTCTCCTATCTCTCTCTCTCTCTCTCTCTCTCTCTCTCTCTCTCTCTCTCTCTCTCAACACACACACACACACACACACTCTTGCTTGCGCTCTCGCTCTCGCTCTCACTCTCGCTCTCTCTCTCTCTCTCTCTCTCAGCGGTGCAGTGGTAACCTAGTGGTTAGGGAGTTGGCCAAGAATCAGAAGATTGTGGGTTCAATTCCCTCACCAGTAGGTTGCCTTGAGGTACCCTTGAGCAAGGTACTGTCCCTGTAACTGCTCCCTGGGCACTTTCAATAGCTGCCCCCTGCTGCACGTGTGTGTATGGGTGAAACGCAGAGGTTGAATTTCATTGTGCTGTGCTGTGCTGCGTTTCACAATGACAAGGGTAGTCACTTTCACCCTCACCCCTTTTTAGACTTTTTCACTCTTGCGCTCTCTCTTTCTCTCTCTGTTCTGTCATGGCCCCTAAGCTTGCAGTGGCAAAATAAGAAAAAGTCTTCCAAGCAGTTTATTTATTTATTTATTTATTTTTATTTTTATTTTTTTTAAAGAGAGTTTTGATTAGTAATTAAAGTCGTGTTCAGGTCTGTTTTAAACATAAACTTTGGTCCTTTGAAGTTCTCAGATTATGAATTTGAGTATAAGCACACCACCTACAATTCACACATTTAGCAGAAAGACAGCGACACATTTTATATGTGGGCAATGCAGCTTGTTTTGTTGTTTGATGAAGCCTGTACTGCACCTCTGGGTGTTTTCCACACCCATTTATTTTTAGTGACAAAACATTTTACCCTTTTTACTTTTTTTTGTGCTGAGAATGGCACCTTTTATAAGAAATAAAATTTTAAACATAAAGGTAAGGTAACATGGGGAAGAAAATAAAAAAAGAAAATCACAATACACCGTGTGCGTATTATTATTGTTTTTTTTCTGATCTTTAATAAATGGAACAGACAAAATATACCAAAAAAAGTCAAACTAAACATACCTTTTATGTCATGCTTTAATAGGAAAGGGAAAGTATGCCATATTTATTTACACGAGACCTTTCGTACACTTCAGTTAATCAGAGTGCTTCACAAATTAACAAAATACAAAGCTTTTATGTGATAAAAGATTGGAAATTAAGACATCAGAAAGCAAATGGAAAATATTAAAGAAATGCAACATGAGAATAAACACAATTCAGATTATTTAGCTAGACTGAAAGCCTGGTTGAACAGGATTGTCTTTATCCTGGATTTTAAATTGTCTACTGTTAATTGCTCACATTGTCTTTCCTGTCAAACAGACATGGTTACCATGGTTCCTCCAGCTCGGCTCCAGCCAAAGCAGTCACAGAGTTAAAGCTACACCTAGGCAACCCCTCTCAACACTCCTCAGATCCTGTCGTCATCCATCCAGGAGCTGTTCTGGCTATGTTGGATCTGCTGGCCTCTGTCAGCTCAGACACTCAGCCTGAGGTACCGTCGAGAGTGGTCTCCGCTGCTTTAATGTTCACTAATAACTGGTAGCCACTTTATCCTTGAGGTTTTTTTTTTTTATCATGGTCCCAGGAACACCTCAGTATTCATGCAGTTGCTTTATGCAGTGTTGTAGTGCAGTGTATTACCTGATCAGTTAATCTCATCACCTGAAAACTCAGTACAAGGTTACTCTTGAAATTTTATTCAGTGCCGTTAAGTTGTTTTAGTAATACTGTTTATCTTATTCTTCGTACTGCGTACTACAAAAACAAGTACAATGAAAGGTAGTTTTGCTTCTAACTGAAAGTGAATAAATAATATGCTAACATTGTTTGCGGGTTAGATTATGTGACAGATATGCATTTTATGGTTAAAGAAAATTAGCTTGGATGATCATGAGCTGAAAAAATGTTGTTCAATGACTGCTAAAAGTAAAATACAATACAGTTATAAACAGTTTTCACATTTGTTTATATTATATGTGCAGTCTCAGTCAATTCAAAATGGATTTTTATCCCATTTTAAGTCATGTACAATATTCCTGTATTTCTTGCAAACCCAAATTAATTTATGTACCCTGTAGTTTGTCAAAAGACGCTAAACCTAAACTCATAAACGTCTGTAATGAAGTTTTTATTTAGCTAATAAGTTAAAAAGGCAAAAACTAATTGTTACATTGAAATATAGAATCTATAAACAAATCTAGAAAGGCCAAATAAGTTCAAATAAACAGATTTTGCAAAAATAACATTGAAAATATACCATTTAAAATAAATTTTTCTGGTGATAGACTGCATACATGTTAACATGAAACTAATTTGACTGAAAGTAAAGTAATGATCTTGATACTCTAATATTCTAGCTTGATTTAGTAATTCAGTTAAACTCAATGTATTCTGAAGCACAGCTTTCAAACAGTGTATAGTTATTCATTCTCTGTTCTCATAAATGTACTTAGACAATCGAGTCAGCAAGAACTCTGAATGATCTCTGTCAGGGTTTTTTTTTTTTTTTTTTTTTTTTTTCTTTGGCCCCTGATGGTCTCTACTGAGGTTTTTTTTTTTTATTTTTTTTTTTTTTATAAAAACCCTTTCCCAGCCTCAGAAAACTTCATTATTTCCCATCAAACCTTTGCATAATTTCCTTGTAAAAAATGATCAACATTGCATTCACTTTTGAAATATTTGTTGAGAACAAAGCTGCATGACTTCACACATAAGGCTTTCTGCCAAGATGAATAATTCTGTGAATTCCAAGCTAATTTTATCACTGAGCCTTTCCGGGCAGATTCAGATGTACAGCTCGCACCACATTCATCACTGAAGGGCATCCTTGAAGCTGTGATTGTAATATAAGGCCAAAAGACGAAATGTTTTGTTGACTCAACTAATGAAAATCTTTAATGAAGTTTGAAGGATGTGCAGGTTTTGATCGCAACAATGGATAATGTCTGTGTAGTTTAGGATTACATTAGAATGACCAAATCCTACGATCCTACACAGTAGTCTCTGCTGATGCTTAACAACACAGCAGCACTGATGATGATTAATATTCCATATTCCATATTCTTTTCATTGTGATTCCAATATTTTTTTTTACAAATACAGCAAGTGGATGCAATTACCTAAGCAGAGACTTCTACGAGGTGTACTCAGTCACAGTGCTGTGAATGTGAGCAGGCCTGTCATGGTTCTTGCCAGGCCAAAGCTCTGTAGATTGGTGTTTTCCCTCTTATGACATTCAAAATTCATCACTCAAAGGCCTCTCTAATTACATGATTAGAGATGTGCTGAATAAGGTGTTAAATCAGAGATCAGAATGTAACTCTGCAAGGCCATGGCCCCGACAGTTTTTGCCTAAGCAGTAGTGAATCTGCTGTTTGATATGGTTATGTATTTTTTTTTATTTATTTATTTATTTTTGCCACTGCATTCCATTGGAGCTATGAAGCCAGTGTAGCTAACAGGCAGTGGAAATGTATAGATACCAGTTAGCATCACGCTAACACACTCTGAATTCACAGTGAAATACTATGACACATTATCTGTACACACGGATTAAAGCACGTCACATATTTGAATCTGCTTTAAGTTTCTCTGCCCTTTGTTGACTTAAACCAAATATTCAAGTGCAAATATTCACCTTGCTGTGGTTGGAGAGAAGTATGTCATTAAATAGCAGAATAACTTTAAAAAGACATTATGTGGTTTTGGACACTGTGTAGCATCCTGTTGTCTGCTGAATAAGCTGCTTAGCTTAAAACAGTACAGGAACAGCTCAGTTAAGTCTCACAGTTTTCAGCAGTTAAAAAGGAAATGGTCATCATTTCATAAATGCCAGACTGCAGATTGCTTGATCAAGTCACTACTAATTAAGCTGACCATAAGGATTTTTCACAGTATCATTATTTGAGTATTTTTCATTGGGTGAGGGAAATGGATGTGTAAAAAAAAACAAACAAAAAAAACAAAACATAAAATGGGTCTTAGAAACAAAAAATTAAACTTTCCTTTATTTTTCCTACTTTCTCTGTTTGATCTCCAGCACGCATTGGACCTGCAGCTAGCCGTAGCAAACATCGTGCAGGTGCTGGTACACTCGGAGAGGAATCAGCAGATCTTGTGTGAAGCAGGCCTACACGCACGCCTCCTGCAGCGCTGCAGTTGTGCCATGGGGGACGAGGACCACCCGCTCCACCCGCCACTGCAACGAATGTTTGAGCGGCTGGCCTCACAGGCCCTGCAGCCCATGGTGCTGCGGTGAGTCTGAAGAAAATACTGTTTGACTCTGTCACAATACAACATTCATTGTTTAGTAGCAAAGAGGAATTTTTTTTACATTTCTGCATAATTCAACCACTGAGATGCCATGTAAGACGTAAAGATTGATCTGATGCAGAATAGATCATTATAGAGAAAAATACATTTTATTGACATTTCTTAATGCCTGATATACCTAAGCATTTTCTGTTATGGTATTTAAGAATGCTAATTATAGTAAATCTTAAAAATCTAAAAGAAAAAAGTTTTCTTTGAATTCTGTTTGTCATGCAACACCCTGCATGTATTTAGCCACTATAAATGAACTCTTAAAAACTTTAGGCCACAACAAAATGCCATCCATCATATGGATTATTTCTCTAAGTTAGCTTTAAGAGAATGCTTATATTTGTTCTGCTTTCTTTACAGTTTAGAAAACTCACCAGCTCCTTCTTGTATATTGATTGCAAACCCTAAAAGTCCAATTGCTTGTTTTTCACAAGCTCAGTTGTAGAATGAGTGGTTAGTAGTACGAGTAAATACACTTTAACTGGCTTTCACTCTGGAACATTTATGTTGTTTCTCCCCAAATGAGATAATTTAACATAATTTCTGCTACTGTGGTCCTCATATGATTTGGCTTGTTAATAAAATCCTCTCACCATGTGCAAGATTGCCCGATTATCTAAACAAAGCCCAGTGTTCTGCCAGCTCTTTACATGGAAGAAAAATGATCAAATTTGACGAGTCTCAATATTATTCAGAGCTCTCCGTGCAAAGACTGTAAGAAGTATGCAACTAGATTATGGTTTTCAATTTCCCGCATGACTGGTCAAGTGTGATAAAGGATGTAGACTATCCCTGCTAGGAAATGACTGTAATTTTACAAATCTGTGGCTTCTTGCGTGCTGAACATCAGACACAGGCACTGTAGTGAGCTTTAGTGTTGCCTGCTCAAGGAACAAGACCAAACACGCTACAAAGCAAACGAGCAGGCTAAGCTGTCAAAAATTTAAAGTACCATGCCTTTCAGTCAGATTAGAGAATTCATTTACATTGAAAGAAACTTCCAGTGACACATAGCCATGAGTACAATGCTATTCCAGTACAGTGTAACATTCCAGTCTTTTGACTGAGCAAAAGTAGCTGGAAATAATTAGTTATCCATGTTAGAGAAGCTTTGCCATAATAATGGTGTGTCACAGGAAAATGGCCTAAGAAAGAAAAGAAAGAAAATACATTTTTGGCTAATTTAACTTTGCAACCAGTGTGAGTGCTTTTTCCATATGCAATATTCCTGGGCATTTTTACAATACTTTTTTTAAATTTTGCAATTTAATTTATGATTTTTATGAAATACAGCAAAGTATTATAATGTTCTAATAATAGCAAGTAGCATCACATATCTGCCCAGGCAAATAACCTACTGACTATTGAAGCTGCCCCTGTAGAAATGTAGAAAATATGTATTTTAATTTCTGTACAGTTTCCAAATGTTTTAATTACTGAATTCATCCCACTGTGTTGATTACTCTCAGCTGTAGATGTTTTTACATTGATATTGTGACAAGTTCCCAAGTAATTACAGCTTCTCCCAACCCTGGTCTGGGAGCCCTCTTTAAGTGTCCTTGTTGAACCCGTTATTGAGTTGAAGTGGAGGTTTTAAGGCAGGGAAGGAGTATGCATGGAAAAGAAAATCCAGAACCTGATATTTAATTGAAAGCAACACACATCAGAATATCAGTAATATAACTGAATATTAATACATGCAGTGTCAAATGTAAACAACATCAACAACAACATTTTTTTTTAAAACATATTGTGGGGGACTACATAACGAGCTATGCAATATTTCTGAAATATGTTAAACTTGGCAAAGAATTAAAAAGTACTGTTGTAATGTGAAAAGAATACTAAAACATTATAATACATAGCAGTGCTGGATAGAAGATAGATAGGATGAACATGAATATTATGCTTTAGCAGCCCATGAATGGCTTCAAACTGTCTAGTTTTTAATAACCTTTTTCTAATGCATAACATTGCAGCAGGTTACACAGAGAGATTGTTTTGTTTTTTTTTCCCCCTCTTTGTTGTGGTGGATGACCCAAGTGGAAAATGGTGTCATATGATTTGACATGCAGTAGACTTTAGTAACCTCTGCATCACTGTTTGTAGAAGCATTAACTCAGCAACTTGGGCTCCATTTGTTGAAAACATGTGACGCTGTGGTTTAAAAAAAAAAAAAAAAAAACTAAGTTAAGGGATATTCTGCTTGCTGAGGTGTATAAGTTCTGTTTGTCTGTGTCTGGGATTATGTTGTTTTTTTCTTCAGCTAGTCTTTATTAATGTGCATATCCCAAAAGTAGATGAATAATTGAAAGGGCAGCGGTGGCCTAGTGGTTAGGGCGTTGCCCCTGCATCGGAAGATTGTGGGTTCCATTCCCTTACCAGTAGGTTGCTCTAAGGTACCCTTGAGTAAGGTACCATCCCCGTCACTGCTTCCCGGGCGCTTTCAATAGCTGCCCACTGCTGCACGGTGTTTGTGCGCGTGGGTTAAATGCAGAGGTCCAATTTCGTTGTGGTTCACGTGTGCTGTGCTGTGACCTCGCAATGACGAGGGTTGTCACTTTCACTTTCATAATTACACCTGCTTTGGCTACAGGGTGCCTGTAATATGTTAAAAGGATTCCAGCGCAAATGATGAGTTTGAAGTGTTATTCTCATTGAGTTGTAATATTTTCACTTTTATACACAAGCTCCTTTATACATAAGTAATAGTAAAACTATTATTGTTATTTTTTCTTGTTTTGCCTGATTGTGTTTTATTGCACAGGGAGTTTTTGCGACTGGGGAATCCTCTGAACTGCGGCGCGTGGGATAAAAAGCTTCTGAAGCAGTATCGTGTTCACAAGCCGAGCTCCTTGAGTTATGAGGCTGAAGCAAGAAGTAAGTAGAAGGAACAGGAAGCACAAACCTTTTTTCTTATGAAGAGAAGAGAATTCACTCTTGTTTGAGTGTGGCATTTTTTAAAAGGCCAATGCTTTTCTGTAGCATTAATGTTTAAGTTTTTCTTTCTCCAGTCTTTCTGGTCGTAGTTGCAGCCAGCAGTTAAGTTTAACAGGCTTTCCTGGAGATAGCTCTTTGTCACCGTAATTACTGAGGGGAAAAACTTTCTTTCGGAAGGTCAAGGAAATTGTATCAAATCTTGCAAATGCAAAAGTTTTAGATTACACACCAGAATGGCTTGACTTAATTGAGTAATCTGGCCTGTCTCAAACACACAAGATGTTGAACTCTTCTTTTGAAGAGAAATCACCTTTTGACAATTACCTCAATCAGATCTTGATAAAATAGAAGAATGCTTTCATTTCAGAGACTTTAGAAGTTTATCAGGCAAGAGACACTGGTCTGCCAAAATGAAACAGGATTTTTGGATGAGTCTCTCCAGAGAAAAAAACATTCTTCTGCTTTTTGAGCATTTGACTCTAAGGCTTTAACATGCGGTTCTTGTTTTCACTCCTACATACCATGTCTGACCTTTTAACCTTAGTTTTTTAGTCAAAAGGACGCAAATTAAATTCAAAGACGCAATTAGCAATCAGCCATTTTACTATTTTGGCGGGTAAATAACACGAGCCAAGTTTATTTATTTAATTTTGAAATACCAAAATAAGTATAATACATTTTTGATTTGACTAATAAATAGTTCTGGAGTTTTTTTGGAGTGTTTCATGTGTTCTTTAAGGCCAAACAGTGCGAGCTATGGCTTTTCAAAATGGCAAGTAAGAGTCAGCCAAAAAGAAACTACCACTGGCGACCTTTGCTGCAAGAATACATAGATAATGCACCCCTTATTTTTGTTCACCTTTTCTAGTTATGATAACCTTAACGTCATATTAACCACATATATTCTAATATCATCTCCTTTCCACTTAAAATCCAACAAGTCAAGTCAATAAGATTTTATTTTATTAACGTTCCTCCAGGACCCTGGCGCTACACACAAGACAACATAAGACACAACAGAAGACACAACATGATACACAAGACAGGCAACAAGTGCAGACAACAGACAACAACAAACAGCACAACAGACAGCACTTTCATCCAGAACAGGGCCACAGTGTTATAGAACAAAGCAGCCCAGGTTGTTGGGCAGTGTAACAGAATCAGTTAACAGAATCAACAGTTAAAATGAATGAAGTTTTTCTTAGTAAAATTAAAATGAGAAGAACATTCGTGGTTATGGTAATGAGAATTTGGGTAACAAAAAACTGCTGTATTAAAAGTAGTCAGTTGCATAAAGATTTTAAGCCAAGAGAAGTTCCCAACCACTGATGATGGGTAAGAGGATTTTTAACAAAAAGTATTCATCTTCTCACACCGTGAGTAAATTTTTTTTTAGTGGACATTAATTGTTGGTGGT
Source organism: Hepsetus odoe (assembly GCA_017165825.1). Lineage (NCBI taxonomy): Eukaryota > Metazoa > Chordata > Actinopteri > Characiformes > Hepsetidae > Hepsetus > Hepsetus odoe. Next base: position 9,283,624 of record CM029390.1, on the reverse strand, counting down.
CCAGTGGTTGGGCCTATAGACTTATGGCTCAAGAGGTCCCAGGTTTGAATCCCACCTCTGGCACTACCACCACTGGGTCCCTGAGCAAGACCCTTAACCCTGAGTGCTCCAGTTGCTGTCCCTGTAACTTGGACATGGAAGTTGCTCTGGATAAGAGCGTCTTCTAAATGCCACAAATGTAAATATACATACAAAGTTTTATTGTAATTGCAGATAGCATGACCACATCTATGGAGGGCTTTGGTCCCGATAGTGTGTTTGCAGTGAACGAAGACAACAGCCAATACCGGATCAGCCGTAGCCTGGTTCGCTCAGCCGAGGACAGCACAGTCCCCCTCACTCGTGTAAAGTGCCTGGTGTCCATGACCACTCCACACGACATCCGTCTGCATGGGTCTGCAGTCACTCCCGCCTTTGTAGAGTTCGACACGTCACTAGAGGGATTCGGGTGAGTTACACAAAACTGCTTCCTTGGTATGACTGCAAATCAGTTTTATTGTCAATAAAATTTTATTTATTTTTATTTTATTTCATTTTTGTTCACTCCACTCAGCTAAAGTGTGTTGATGTGTGTTTAGCGCCAAAGCTTTTCATCCAGTTTTTCTTATAAGTAATGGAAGTTCGTGCTCTATCCATCAGCGTGATGCATCCTCACGGTTGATCCTTGTATCGGCCGTGCTTTGATGGCTTTGAATTGTAATGATGGACAAGTTCCACAGGCTGTGATTGTTCTACCCGATTTTATTTTATTCTACTGTGGGTCCTTAACTCCTTTCTAGTACCTGGTTCTAGTTTTGTGTTTAGAACGGCCATCATATTCCAAAGGTGCTCTGCTGGATTGAGAACTTAATTTCATGTACAAGAAATACATTTTTCTGCTTTCGGACCATTCTCTGGACACCCTAGAAATGGTTACATTTGAAAATCCCAATAGATTGGCCCTGAAGTACTGAAGAAAGTGATTCAATTGCAGGTAAACAACAAATATGAACCTTGATTTATTCATTAAACAAAATATCAACAAAAATGTGTATTCTAACTGAGGAAAAAGTTAAGACACCCTACCCCCTAATAACTAGTGTTCCCCCTTTGACTAAAATAACCACAGTGAGACACTTCTTGTAGCATCTTCCAGTCTCTGACATCGGTCTGAAGAAAGTTTTCTCCTCTCCTCAATGCAGAACTTTTTAAGCTGTGAGATGTTTGAGGGTTTTCTTGCATGTACAGCCCGTTTCATGTCACTCCACAGCATCTCAAGGGGATTAAGATCTGGGCTTTGACTTGGCCACTCAAGACTCTCCATTTGTTAGTTTTCAGCCAGTCCTTGGTGGAGTCCTTTGGGTCATTGTCGCGTTATAGGGTCCAGTTCTACTTCAGCTTTAATGTTCTTACAGATTCTTACAGGTCTTATGTTCTTCAAGCACCCTTTGATACACGGTAGAATTCATGGTGGATTCTATGATGGTGAGCTGGTCAGGTCCTGCTGCAGCAAAGCATTGCCAAACCATGACACTTCCACTGCCATGCTTCACAGTTGGTATGAGATTCTTTTCCTGGAATGCTGCATTTGGTTTACACCAGACATGTCCTCTGTCCTGGTGTCCAAATAATTCAATTTTAGAATCATCTGTCCCAAGGACATTATTCCAGAAGTCCCGGTCTTTTGTCTATGTTCTCTCTGGCAAACTTCAGTCTGGCCTTGATGTTTCTCTCAGAGAGCAAAGGTTTCCTCCTTGCACACCAGCCATGCAAGTTAAAGTTGTGCAGTCTCTTTCTGATTTTAGAGGAACTTTCCCATTCAACAGTAGCAAGAGCCTGCTGTAGGTCCCGCGATGACCTCTTTTATTAACTTGTGGCCTGCTCTCCGCAGCAAACCAAACTATAGGTATATATGGGCAAACCTCCTTCAGAATGCTGAATAACGATGTTCTAATCACGTGTGCCTGATGTGCTACACCTGTGTGCCATTTTAATTGGGAATAAAGGTGGGGGTATCCTAATTTATTCCTCACCAGAAATTGCATTTTTGTAGAATTACATTTTACAGAAGATTTTGAAAAGTCTTTTATTCCGTTTTAATTGTTTAGTTTCCTTGAATCTCCCAGTATTATTAAAATTGAGATTAAATATTCATATATCCAAGGATGTTACAAAAAACAGATTTTCAGAGGGTGTCCTGATTTCTTCACCAGTTTAGCACTGCTCCTTCATGCTTAAATTGGTAGTAGCAGTATATTTAAATCTAAAGTATGAACAGAGGGTAGATGGATGAGCAAAAATGAAATGAGTTAAAATTTTTTATCTAGAAAATGGGTCCTAAAAGAACACTTCAGCCAACCAAGGTTAATAATAGTTTGTTCAGAACAACGACTTTTTAAACACATTTGGAAGCACATTTTTAATCAGTCACGTCCTCCTAAGTTTATTCCAAAATTTGTTTGCCTTTTATTCAGAATAAAAAGCGTATGAATGAGCCACTTTTGCTCTGAAGGGTTTTACCCTACATTCAAACTCACAGAAGACACAAACTTAACGTCACTTAAATCTCGCAACCTGTCAGAGTTCAAAGCAGAGCACATGTGAGGCACATTCCCACCTGGATTTGTTAAAGATATTCCTGAGTCAGAAAGCTCAGATGATCTCAAAATAACTCCTGTCTTTTTATATTTGATAGTTTTCATGAATTATGTAGGCAGAGTGAGCGCAATGCTCCTCATTATTGTTCTTTTACTATTAATGCTCATTTTGAATTTTAACTTCTGTGACCTATTTCCTCGGACAACTTGGAATTTTTAACATCAAACATCAAAAGCAAGTTTGTTGCTAGTACTGGAGTAACTCGCTGTGTGGTGTGGCTAAAAGGGGCAACGGTTCTCTTTTTGAGTCATGCCAGCTCATATCTGAAACAGACAGACGACAAGAATTCAGCACAAATGATCAGTCAGCACCTGCCATGGTGGAACTAAGCACATGCCATCATGTTGTTTATGCACAGTTACTACAGATGGCCTCGTGTAATGTCATATTGAAAATATTATATATATTGAAATAAATCGTCATGTTTTTTTGTAATTTTTTTAAAGATAAGAAATACCCTTTATATCGATTTTTCATTTTGTTTCATGATGAACAAACCACTAAAAAGGATCCAAAATGATGTAGAATTTACCTTACATGAGTGAACAAGTTACTTTTTTGGTGAAACATTTTGTAATATGCAATATTATCTGTATGTTATCAAGGTGTAGCACAGGCTGCACTGTCCCACATTTCCTCTGACCATACACACACACACACGTGCGCACACTGCTCCCATCTGCCTCCATAAAATATTCATTTTAACTCCTTTCTTATTGGACCAGGCAGTACAGCTTAATGGAATCACAGCTGAGCAACTAGTGGAGGGCTTTCTGAAAGGGGCGCCTTCAACACATTTTTATCGCACACTCACAAACACAGACTGGGTTTGAGAAGGCATCGGTTTGTACAGAAAAACAAAATGAATTAGTTGTTGCTAGTATAAATTGAACTCTGGAGATGAAGTTGACCGCAAACTAAACCTTTATTTGACCTTTTATTTATGTAAGGCAAACATTGCAGTGTGATCTAGAGGCTCAAAAGTTAAAGCAAAACATGTAAAAGCAGGCACACACACACACTCATACAAATAAAAATAGAAAATTAAAAACCAACACATGAAGTTATATGGGAACGAAAAAATGGCAGAAATTACTACTTTTTTCCCCACAGGTATCCTATCTGTTTTTTACAAACTGTTTTTTTCATTTTAAAAAGAGTCTTCTGTGTGTCTGCCTTTCAATCTCTCTCTCTTGTGGGCAGAGGGAGAGAATTTATTATTGCTTTAATTATTGTTATATTTGGCTTACAGTTGATTCCCACAGAGCATATTTTCAGCACATTTCACTGTTGTCAGGGCTAAAAACACAGGTATAATAGAAGCCAGTAGGAAGGTGCAATGAGTTTTGAGTCAATGGATTTGCTGTTCTTTTCTTAGCACAGGAAGATCATTATACTAATAAACCATACAGCACAGATGCACATAGAGATAAGTGTGAAAAAGACTTTTAATGGCACAGTGTTTACACAGTGCAGTGCAATTTTGCCTTCATGTCAGGTCATTAGACCATATTGGTCAGGATGTCCAGGAGCTGGAACATTCAAGAACTTTGAAATATGCGGCAAATTTCTGGGGTTTTCCTTTCAGGAACAGAATGTCTAAAATGGATAACTGTGTGTGCCAAATGAATACACTAAACCTCTCTCTGTCTCTCTCTCCCTCTCCAGTTGCTTGTTTTTGCCCAGTCTGGCCCCTCATAACGCGCCATCAAACAACGCCAACACATCTGGAGTGACTGATGGGACTGTTGTCAGTGGAATGGGAAATGGTCAGTATTTTGTCTCATCTTGTTACTGCTACCTTCCCCAAGAACGGACATACACACAAACTACAGTACAGCTGGTGGTGGTGGTCTAGTGGTAGGTTACTTGCCTACAGACCTATGGATCCAGAGGTCCCAGGTTCAAATCCCACAACTACCACCATTGGGTTCCTGAGCAAGTCCCTTAACCCTGAATTGCTCCAGCGGGACTGTCCCTGTAATTAGGACATGTAAGTCACTCTGGATAAGAGAGTCTGCTAAATACCGTAAATGTTACAGGTGCTGATAAAAGGCAAATCTTATAGCATATTGGAAAGCAATATTTTATGTAGCTGTCCACCTGGGTTGGCATCGGCTACGCACAACAGCAACATGAAGACATTTACTATCAGTCAGACTCAACAAATCCATTAAGTCTCTTAATCATGGTTGTTATTAAACTTTGTTAAAAATATTAAAAACCATTTATTTGAACAATCTTAAATTTAGTGTTGCTGCATTGGAGTTTTGCTAAATTAGTGAGAATTAAAGGTTAATTTCCCAAATGCAGTTATATATTAATGTAAATTAAGCTGGTGTTTATAGTACAGTGTCTAACTGAGCATGCTTAGCTGCTATGAAACTAGTGTCTTAATAAAGAACAAGTATTAACTTGATGAGAAGTGAGTTCTGAGAAGCTGTGTGCGCTTGTGCACGTGTGTGTTCGGTCTTCCAGCAGCTCTTGGCACAGCTGCCCTGAATGGCAGTGCTATGTAGTATTAATGAGATGATGCAGAGCTGACAGCTCCCTCTCCCTCTCTCTGCTTACCTCCCTCTTTCTCCTTGCTTCCCTCCCTCTCTCTCTCCCCATACTTTCTTTTTATTTTGTTCATACTCCCTCCCTCCATCCTGAATGTAAATAGAGCTTCCAGTATTTATAGACTCCTGCACCATGTCCTCTGACCCATTTTTGTGGATGACATCACCGTTGCATCTGACGGAGAGATTTTCTTTCAGATAGCTGCTGTTTTCCACCCTGGCACAGGCTATATGATGGCACTGTTTTTATGAGGACAACTACCCTGACCAGTGATATAATGGCTCTGAGAACCTGATTGTTATTTCCCATATTTTTTTTCCTCCCTATTTATTTGCTGACATAATAAGTGCACCAAGTCAAGTTACACATGGGATATATTGATAATATATATTATCAATGTAAAGTGCCTTGGGGCAACTTTGTTGTAAAAGGCGCTATACAAGAATAAATTGAATTGAATTGAATTGAATTGAATATACTTGTTAGTCAAAATAATGAAATAATGCTTGTTTAGAAAATGGAGAAAAAAAGAATTCAATTTATCCCATAAAAGAAAGAAAAATCTTGCCTGAAATAAAACACAGTCACTCAGAGTATCTACTCATCTAAATATTGTGCTGCAGTTTAAATGTCTCATTTGAACATTTTGTAGAATAAAAATGAGGTCGATATTCGTAGGGATCAACAGTCAAGGATCAATTTTGGCATTGCACATGCAAAGCTGGTATCGTTCAGTCTCTATAAAGCATAATGAACACAGCGTGTTGCAGAAGAACTCTTTACCTAAAACAATTCTGATCAATGTTAGATCAAACAATATTGTTGTTGGCTTGAATTTTAAGCTTATTAAAAACTTTCAAGATACAATTGATAGAATATCTGTATTTGTTCAATATGGATATCAATTATTAAGTTGTGGCCCAAGGTGTTTATGATCAGCCACTAGTTTTAGTTTATTTGGAGAGGAAAACACCTTCAGTCATTTAACGATTTAGCATTTGTTGAATCTTCTCTCTGCAGGTGAACGTCTGTTTCCTCCTCCATCAGGCCTGAGTTACTCTTGCTGGTTCTGCGTGGAGCGCTTCAGCTCCTCGCCTCACAGTCACCCAGTGCGGCTGCTAACGGTGGTTAGGAGGGCTACAGCGTCTGAGCAACACTACGTCTGCTTGGCCATTGTCTTCTCAGCCAAAGACCGTTCACTCATAGTTTCCACCAAAGAGGAGCTGCTGCAGAGCTATAGTGAGTACCTCCCTGCTTACAAAGCACTTTCATTTCATGTTCTGCATTGGGCGTTTTACCAAAACCACTGGCTTCCTGATCATATTAATATACTATTTTTAATGATGTGTTAATATCTGTTCATACATCTATGTTACCAGTTAGTACTCTGATATCAAATGTGTCTAGTTTTATCTCTAAAAGTGCTTAGGGTGGCACTTTGTGTCTTGGAGGAAGGTGGTAACCTTTACCTTTCCTAGCTTGATAGTATTGTTCTAACACTTTCATTGATAGCTTAGGCTATTATGGGCTACAAATCAGGATAAATTAAGGCAAACAATTTGGAAAGGAAGCTTCATTCAGCCATTGAGTCACATCCAGAGTCTATTCCTTGTGTGACTTCTTTGATTATCTTGTGTCGACCGGAGGAGGATAGGTTCCCCGGTTTTAGGGAGTTTTTCCTCTGTCACCCTTGGCTTACTCACTTGGGGCTTGGACCTGCATTCTATAAAGCTGCTTTGTGACAACAACAGTTGTTAAAAGCATTCAATAAACAAATAAAGTTGAATTGACTTGTTCCAGGCAAATAAAGGTCATAAACAGGGGAACTATTTTCGTTTATTTTTCCTGGACAAGAGGAAAGGTTTTGATAAGAGGGCTGCCAGACAAATTCAAATTCACGCTGCTAAAAGAATGTGACAATATGCACTCCAGACATCTTTAAAGTGACAGGTGTGAGCCAAGCCGTACAAAGTAATCAGATATGTATTAAAACCCCTGTGTCTTTAAATGTGAAGCTATTGTAATGTCATAGCCTTGAACTGTAGTCTGCCAGAACATTTATAGTGGAGCAAGGGGGAGTCTTTTGTTTTGTTTTTGTTTAGTTTGTTTGTTTATGGTCATACTTGCAAAAATGGAAAAAAATAATGCTGAAACCTTCTATGCACAGAATGTCTGTTCTCATGGTTCCTCATGGGTTAAGCAGATATCAAAACAGAAAGCACTGGAAAATACTCAGAGTGAACAACTGTGCTTGTTTTTTCTCAAGATATCGGGTACGAGCCAGTTTCAGATGTTTTCACTTTATGCAGACCTCTAAACAAAGTTATAAATAATTAGCCTTCTGACTTAAACCACAGTTCTCACTTCACCAAGTTTCTTTTGTCTGTGGTTTGTTCATGATGTCATTTCCTCTCTCGTCCCCTTTTGCAGCGGATGACTTCAGCGAGGAGTCTTCCTTTTATGAGATCCTACCCTGCTGCGCCCGCTTTCGCTGTGCTGACCTCATCACCGAGGGACAGTGGCACCACCTGGTGTTGGTCATGAGCAAAGGGATGTTAAAGAACAGCATGGCTACACTCTACATTGATGGGCAGCTTGTCAGCACTGTCAAGGTGAGGCCAGGGCCTCGATATAGACATGGTAAATCTGTCACTGAATAAATCAGTACTTCAGGATTGAAGTATGGTATCTTTCAAAAATCTTGATTCGCAGACTTAAGTGTTTGATGCTGTTCGATAGATGACAGGTCATATTCATATTGATTGCCACATTGAACCTACTAGGTAGGGACAGCCAAAACTTATGAGAATAGTAATGAGGTTCTGTTAGTTCTATTCTGTTAGTTCTATCAATGCAACTATTTACTGGTATGTAAAGTAATTTGCAGAACAGTCTTGATGTATATCTGACAAAGAGTGTTGTGCTTTTTTTTTTTTCTCACACAACCCCCGCAGCATCTTTTTCATTTTTTTTTGACAAGTACTTGTTTGCAATTAGCAGACAAACTAAACTAAGCTCTTTTTCAGACTATTTATTTATTTATGATTTTTTTAATAATTATTTTCACATTTACATATTTATCTTGCACATACATAAGAGGATCCAAACTCTAAAAGCCCTGGTGAAAGATGACCTGGTTGTTGGAGAACATTAGCTAATAGACTCTCATTAATATCCAAATAGACTTTAACTTTAAGTATTTATGGAAAGTGAGTGTAAAAGTGCAGCATATCAAGTATACATTTTGCTTAAATGTCTATTTAAAGCTTTCCATGTTTATTTAAAAATGTCCACGTTTGAGGTATAACTTGTGAAGGGCAGGGCTGACTGTATTGTTGCACATTCTTATGACTTTAAGACTGAAATTAGAAATGGGGAGAAATGGAATTTGTGCTGCTCATCAGAACAAGACTTTGACTGGTGTTACTCTGTCCTTCACATTTAAATGTGTTTATTAGCTGAACATAGCCAGTACACCAGGACTTGATTATTCATGCTGAATCTATTCTGGTTTATATGTTGTTTCAGAGATTTTTGCAGACTTAGATAGGACTTCAAATTTAACATTCAGTCGTCTCACATGTGCATTTGCTCTGCATTAGTTTTTCTTCCTGAATTGTCTTTCCTGTTACTACCTTAAAAAGGTAGACATTTGAAAGTCATTACTGGAAGCCATCAAGATCAGAAGCCAGCATTAAAACAGAAATTTTATCAAGTTAAAAACATTGGAATTTGGATTAAAAGACTTTTGTTTTTTTTAGTATATATTTCTTTAAAACACTGATTTGAAGAATAAATCAGTTCAAATGTAAGCAAATTTTGTAATACTGATATTCTATTTTTGTTTTCTTAATTTTATTTATGATGATTATTATTATTACTACTGCTACTACTATTTTTATTACTATTATTATTATTATTATTATTATTATTATTATTATTACTATTATTATTATTACTACCACTGACCTGATGACAAATGTTCATGATCAGAAATGTGGGACTTTCTGTCAGTAGTTGGTAATGTTTGGTTATGGGTAGAAATATGTTTTCAGGTTCCCAAGCTGCTATGCTAAGACTCAGGCAGAGCATTCCTTGTCTCTGTCTGTGTGCAAGAATTTCAGCCTTAACTGTCTGTATTTGATCAGAGATCAGAACATGTATTAAATCCTTAAACCTAAACTTTCATGTGATTGAGCTGAGATCAGAAACCCACTCACGCAGGGCTTTCATCAGAGACTCCTTTGTGGTTTACCTTTGATTACACCGCAGCTTCCCTCTAATGCTAGAATAAGCAATAGTAGATGCTAACTTGCAGATAAACCATACCGACAATACAAACCACTTCCTTCCTTATTACTTTGAGTTGCTTCACTTAAGTCTCTGCTTCTCTTTCTTTGTAGCTCCACTATGTGCATAGTGCTCCAGGTGGTTCAGGTGCTGCTAACCCACCTGTGGTCAGTACAGTGTACAGCTATATCGGGACACCCCCAGCCCAGAGGCAGCTCTCCTCTCTGGTTTGGCGTTTGGGGCCCACACACTTCCTGGAGGAGGTGCTTCCTGCCACCAGTGTGGCTGCCATCTATGACCTGGGGCCCAACTACGTGGGCAGCTTCCAGGCTGTGTACCTGCCGTGTGAGTAATGATCGTGTTGCAGTGGGTTTAATGAGCTACGTAATTGGTCTATTTGAAATACACTGCCTGTCAAAATTTTGGGGAGGTCTCGCCGACATGAGAAATTTTCCCAGCAACATTTAATTTGAACGGTTATATTTCATAAAATATTTTTACATTTATTTCTTACTTTTAACTTTTATATAGTATTTATAAAGTAGCAAAAAAATCTGCATGTTGTGTTAATTAAAACACTACTTTGGCAGTTCTTTGGATAATTTTTTAATACTCCTTTATGTTCATTAAAGTTTCTTCTTAGGCATGAACAGCAGGTTTTGCTTAAACAATGACTGGACAGTTTTACAAATTACAGGTTATATTATACAAATAAGGTTATATTAATCTTTTGTAAATTCAGGAAAGGTTTAATGGCATCACAAGTGGATTAGTTTTGTTTGAAATTGTTCTTATCGTTTCTTCATGGGTAAATATTTTTAAATCTGAACATATTTGATCCAGCTTCTCTTGAGTGTTAGCATCATTTGAAGTTTTAAAATGAAAAGCTACAAGGTTTTTTTTATTACAGCTGCAGCCAAACAGTTTAGTAACCTGTTTTTATTATTTTCAGAAATGGGGCGTTGTCATTGTTGTGTCAAGGCTATTGTTTTTACCAGATTTCTTTATTTCCCATATTTATAGCCTGTTCTTCATACTTTATCATACATCTCAAGACATGGCACTTATGACAGGCAAAGGTGTTGCCATAGCAACCCTAAGCAAACCTTAAAACCTCCAAAGGTCTGTTAATTACATTTAGAATTCAATATGTGGAATTAAACCCTTTCACACAAACCATTCATGACTGGGGAGAATATCTGACCTCTGTCTGTTTAGCCTTGATGTCATTATGTACTTAAAACTTCTAGCTGATATACCAGTAATTTAAAATGAGATTTTAAATGGACCTACTTAATGCTTATCTGCTGTACCTTTTAGGTAAAGACTCAAAGGCTGAGGCTGTGCCTCCATGTCCTGTGGCCCTGGTTCCAGAAGAAAAAGTCTCTTTCAGCTTGTACGCCCTCTCCGTCTCTTCCCTCACTGTAGCCAAGATTAGAAAAGTCTACAACAAACTTGACAGCAAGGCCATCGCCAAACAGGTGGATGTACTTTTTGCACCTTTTACATAAAAAGGTACTTTTAGATATAAAACATATGGTACCATACTGGTTTTTCCCTTTCCTTTCTTTGGATTGTCATTAATGAGGAATAATTATATTTTTATGTTTAGGTTCAAAGTCGAATCGAGTTTTTTCCTGGATTTATTTTAGCAATTTTTCTTTATATAACTGTAATATGGAGTTTCCTGTATTTGAATGTTTATGAAGTATTGCTGCTGTGGGGATACCTTTAATAGCTTGTAATATGTAGATGTAATAGCTTTTTTTGATAGGAGTCATTCTTTTCATATTCACTGAAAGAGAGAATTTATTTAATTTGCCTGTCCAAAAAAAACTCACACACACTAATATCTTGTTGGACTGCCTTTAGCTTTAACTACGGCATGCATTTGTGTGGCATCATTTCGATAAGCTTGTGCAATGTCACAACATTTATTTCCATCCAGAGTTGCACTAGTTTTTCGCTAAGATCTTGTAGAGATGATGAAAGAGTCGGGCCGCTGGGCAAATTCTTCTCCAGCACGTACCAAAGATTCTCAGTTGGGTTAAGGTCTGGCCATTCCACGTTTTAAAATGATATGTCATGCTCCTAGAACCACTCTTTCACACATGACGTTGCTGAACCTAGACCTGACCAACTGCAGCAACCCCAGATCATAGCACTGTCCCCACAGGCTTGTACAGTAGGCACTGATGGGTGCATCACTTCAACTCTCTTCTTACCCTGTTGCGCCCATCACTCTGGAACAGGGTAAATCTGGACTCATCAGACCACATGACCTTCTTCCATTGCTCCAGAGTCCAATATGTATACTCCCTAGAAAATTGAAGCCTTTTTTAGCCTCACTGATCAGTGGTTTTCTTAAGGCTACACAGCTGTTTAGTCCCAATCCCTTGAGTTCCCTTTGCATTGTGCGTGTGGAAATGCTCTTACTTTCACTATTGAACACAGCCGTGAGTTCTGCTGTTGGTTTTTTTTTAAAATGATTTTAATGATTTTATTTCACCAAAGGTTTAAATGATCGCCTATCGCGGTCATTCAAGCTTTTTTTCCCGACTATATTTTTGACACAAACATGATGGTTCCCCACTATCCTTCCAGTTTTTAATAACGCATTGGACAATTCCTAACCCATTTTTAGTAGTTTCAGCTTCTCCTTAGATATTTTCTTCGCTTGATGCATGGGAATAATTTGACCCTTCTGAAACAGATTAACATCTTTTCCACGACCACAGGACGTGTCTTCTGACATAGTTGTTTAAGTAATCAGAAGCTACTCACTGTATCAGTTAGGGTTAAATAACTTGTTGCAGCTGAAACATTATCATCCCTGCAGTAATTATCCAATGGGATGCTCTTAGCAATTTGCTCTGATAAATCCAGTTGATGATTAGTTTTTTTTGTTTTTGGACAGGCAATGTATTTAAAATTTTGTAGAATTTTGCACTAAACTTTGGAACACCTCTGTACAGTTGGCAGTTTCGTCACATGAGAATGCCACACCAGTCAAACTCATCCACAATGCTGCTGGACATCTAAACGGTCCGGCCAGAACCATTGGAGCTGCTGTAATCGGCTATCTGGGTAGGAATTCAGCTGTTGAATGTAAAATAATTTTAATGGAGCTTGTATTCCTTGTTTGAATTGTATTGCCCTGTATATTCCCGTTGAATATTCAAGCATTTAATATGTGCGAGCATAAGTGCGTGTGTGTGAGTTTATGCTTGAAGAAGTGATTTAGCCATTTTTGAAGTTCACGTCATGTAATCATTGTAGATAATTTTCAAGGTCAGTGTTTTCAGTTTTGATGCAAATTTATTTACTGTTTGAATATAAAATCTCAAGATTACATCATTATAAGATGTCATTATAAGGTAAATTAAAAACAAACTGTGGTATTTTAAAAGGTAGAAGTTTAAGCGTTTTTTTTCTGAGCAAATAAATTATTTCTGTTTTATTTAGTTTTTTTTATATCTTTATATGTTGCTTTTAAAAATATCCTTTTAAAAGGTTATATAGTTAAAAGAATTGTTTCATTTGCAGTCCAGTTGTAATGCATCTGTAAGACTGGTTAGGCAACATAGCACTGTCCAGCTCAGGTTAGATAAAAGAAGGGGATGTTCTTCTTAAATTCATATCTTTCATTTCTCTCTACCCAGGTGTGAGAGCCTTTGTGCCAAAACCGGTGGCCACCAACCTGCAGTATGTTGGCGGTGCCGCTGCGATCTTAGGCCTGGTTGCCATGGCCTCAGATGTGGAGGGGCTCTATGCAGCTGTGAAGGCACTGGTTTGTGTCGTCAAGAGCAACCCACTGGCCAGCAAAGAGATGGAGAGGATCAAAGGCTACCAGGTGACCTGCAGGGGTATAGGGGTGCCAAATGTGTAGGAATTTCAAGATTGCAATTTGTAAAAAAAAAGGACCAAGAAAACTTGTAACAAGGCTGTAGTAATGTGAATATTAATACTATGTCATTAGTTTTGAGGCAGGCAACTTTGCATCTTTATTTCACACATTTAATGGTAAGAAAGTAAGCAATCAACTGATTCAGACATGACTATGAGCAGCCATTGTCCAAGCAATGAGTATATACAGGAGAGGTTGTGACTGAAGGAATGCACAAATGGCAAGACATGATTAAGGTCAGTTAGTCACTGACAACTTATTTTTTCATTGTTTATGACTTTGACCGTAGTGCAATAAATATATTACAGTAGTAAAGGTTGAACTGATGAACACAAAATATAATGGTTAAATTGAATTCAATTGAAATATATATGTAACCAAACTTTGTAGTCAAACCATTAGCTTTGAGTGTGAATTTGGTTTTATTCTCAAAAGCACTGTTTAGACTAAAACAATTGGAGTGTAAAATTGCATGATAAAAGTTGTTGTAATATGTTGACCAGACCTTAGTATAAACTGTTTTTAAATTAACTTTAGCTCTTAGCAATGCTGCTGAAGAAGAAACGCTCACTTCTAAACAGCCACATCCTGCACCTGACCTTCTCCTTGGTGGGCACAGTAGACAGCGGCCACGAAACTTCAATCATCCCCAATTCCACTGCTTTCCAGGACCTGCTCTGTGACTTTGAGGTTCAACTATTTTAATTTGAATTTAATGTAATTTATTTATTTATGGCTGGTTCATTTCTCTTCATATGTTTGATCGTCATCTCTTTAAGGGACTGTTAATGAAAACTACTCCAATCAGCCACAACATTAAGCAGTCAGGAAATTAAGTGAATAAGCTAGTTAAAGTGGTAGGATTTATAGGCAGGAAGTAAACAGATAATTTAAGTAGGTGTTGGAATCAGGAAAAATGCGAAAGATCTGAGCAATGTTGAGAAGGGCCAGATTGTGGAGGCTAGACAACTGGGTGAGAGCATCTCAGTTTCCTAAAAGAAGTGATCTGGGTGGCGGTGGTCTAGTACTAGGTAAGATATTTGCCTATGGACCTATGCTCAAGAGGTCCCAGGTTCGAATCCTACCTCTGGCACTACCACCACTGGGTCCCTGAGCAAGACCCCTGAGTTGCTCCAGGGGGACTCTCCCTGTAATTCACTCTGGAATTGTGTCTGTTAAGTGCTGTAAATGTAAATGTAGATCAATTTTTATTAACAACTGGTAAACCAACAATGGGGCCAAAGGCTCCAAAGATCATTGATGAAGTCTAGCCCACCCTGGTCTAATTCCACTAAAGAACTGCAGTAGAACAAATTTCAATTGTTGTTGATGATATTGATCTGATGAACAAAAATTTCTCTTACATTATGTGGTCAGCCTGGGATGCACTGAGCACCAGTCTGCTGTGAAGCTTTGGTTCTGAAATGGACCAAATTGGTCCTGAAATTCATGTGGATGCCACTTTGATGCATGTCAACTACTTTGCTGCAGACCAAGGCAATGGTGTCCCCTAATGCCAGTAGCTTTTTGAGCAGAAAAATGCCCTTTCCCACACTGTAAAAATGGTTTGAGGAACGTGGTTTTAATGTTATAGCTGATTGGAGTTTATTGAGTGGTAGTGTCTGAATAGTTGCCCTGATTGTATCTCTAATATAGAGAAATTTTGACTTCACTGTAAACCTAAATAGGCAAACATTGGTCTTCAAAAATGTCTTGGTTTAAGGGGATTTTTAGGGAACATTCTTGTTGAGGAAGATGCTCTGGAAAAGTTGTTTGTAGATCAGTATTGTTCACCATTTTGAGAAGTACCTCTCTTATTATCTTATTTTAATGCATATATGTATGTAATGCTCATACTTTGGTGGTATGTTTTAATAAAAGCCAGAAGTGAGACATCTTATTCTTTTCACAGGTTTGGCTCCATGCACCATATGAACTGCACCTGTCTCTCTTTGAACATTTTATTGAACTTTTGACTGAATCCAGGTGAGATTTTTGAGTCCTGCATTGTCTTTGTAACCCTCAAGTCACAGTTAAAAAGTTACAGTTTAAAAATATATTAATACTTTCTAAATGAATGTGAACTGAATAGAGTGCTCACAAGAAAAACATAGATTTAAGTGAAATAAACAGCTCTTCTTGTGGAGCTTTTGGTCAGGGTTTAGGACATGTGACAGTTTTAGAATTAGATAAATGTAGTTTATTTACAGACTGATGGTATCTCTCTTTAGTGAGGCTGCTAAGAACGCAAAGCTGTTGCGGGAGTTCCAGTTGATCCCTAAACTGCTGCTGACCCTGAGGGACCAGTCGCTGTCTCAGCCGACCATTGCTGCCATCAGTAACGTCCTTAGCCTACTACTGCAGGGCTTTCCCAACTCCTACGACCTTCTTCGGTACATATAAACCAACATATATGAAGTTTATATTTTCAATGTTTTTCGTTGTTGATTAGTTTTGTGCCATACTACAAGAAATTGGTCTATTTATTTATACAAGCAGTAAGAAAGAATCTCATTACTTGACAAAGTTGAAGTTATTCCATCTAATACTGATCTGACTAAGAGCAGCTAAACAGTTTGCAAGTCAAACAGTCAAAAGAATTTTGTTCTGCCTTGCCGAAAGTTTTGATTTTTCCCGGAGGTTAGGTTTTTGGAGAAATTCTAGTTTAAAGCATCAAAGATTTATGTGGTCTGTAAATATGATTCTTAGTATTGTGTTTCAAGTAAAAAAAGAAAAAGCTTATTCTTGAAGAAATAAATACTACTTTATTAAACAATTCTTCTATTTTTATTACTCCTTTTAGGTTTGGCCAGTTTATTTCATCAACCTTACCCACATTTGCAGTCTGTGAGAAGTTTGTGGTTATGGAGGTTAATAATGAGGAGAAGATTGACACAGGTGAGAGAGTTATGATGATGGATGTTTATTCATGTTACTTCTGATAATGGAAATGGGTTGCGTTTTTCTCTTTGAAAATGGAGATTTTTTTTTTTTATGTCCAGGTTGTATACCAGTTTAATCTACACACTATTGGATTTAAAAGAAATTGGGAGTCAAGGGGCCTAAGGTTAGGTTCTAATGGTCTAACGCCATTACTTTTTTGTTTAGGGAATGATGAAGACTTTGGGGGTTTGCTCTCTTCCAACATTATCCTGCTGCGGAACCGGCTGCTGAACATCTTGCTCAAGTTGCTCTTCAGCTCCAAAGAGAAATGCACTGTTAATGCTCAGTAAGGAAATACTGATGGATTTCGCTGGAAAGACAATGACATTTGGGCAAAGGAAATCATCTGGCATCTTGGCCATATACTCCCATATTAGAGAGACTATCATGGGAAGCAAATCTTTAGACTTGACCAGTCAGTCAGCCATGCCATTAAAAGCACCTGTTTAAATGTTTTAGGTCTCCTTCATGCTACTGAATCAGCTATGACACATTAAGAGATCTGAAGGTGTGCTGCAGTGTGTGCACCAAAACTTTAGCAGCAACTTAATCCTGTAATTTGCGAGGCCGGGCCCCTATGTGTTGGACTAGTTTGTCCAGCACATATCATAAATGATGGATAGATTAAGATAGATAGATTATCTTTGATCCTCATTAAGCCTTGATGATGATGCAAGAAGTTCTGGCTCTTTGAAAGCAAAATATCTATAAATGAGCAGTGGCTCAAGACTTTTGCTCAGGACTGTATATGAATATTTGAATCTGTCTCTTGCAGGGCATGTGAGGAGCTGGTGCGCACGCTGGGCTTTGATTGGGTGCTGATGTTTATGGAAGAGCATGTTCACTCAAGCACTGTGACAGCTGCCCTCTGGATCCTGGTGGTGCTGCTCAGCAACCAGTCCATTTTAAGCCGATTTAAAGAGGGTCTGTCTGGAGGAGGCTGGCTCGACCATACAGACTCAGTGCTCACCAACAAGATTGGCACAGTACTGGGTGAGTGAGCGAGGGCAGACCCGAAGGTTTGATGGTTCCAATCATTTTACAAAATTTATGAAAATTGATTTGCTCTAAATAAAGTCGTTTAGAATGTTTTGGTAAAAAGTTCTAATTTAAATTATAGTATTAAAAGTGTAAAATGGCACAAACAATCTTAATAGTGGTGAATAAAACCAGGGGATAACAAAGTTTTAGAGCTCCTATTTGTTTTTTAATATCTGATGTTGAACACGCTAAAAAAATTGGCTAATCTGAAAACAAATTTCTTCACACACACCAGTTCTGAGTATCACTCTAAATGAATTGGTTTGTGTATTAACAGTTTAAATAGGCAGACATTTTAAAAGGCCATGGAATTCCCCTTGGAAAGACCTCATGTATTTCATTTTTCAAATTATGGCTGTCATCTAAGGCTTCAACGTGGGCCGTGGCGCTGGTGGCAGGTCCACACTGCGCGAGATCAACCGTGACGCCTGCCATTTCCCAGGGTTTCCTGTGCTCCAGACACTGCTTCCCAAACACACCAACGTACCCGAACTCTATTTCTTGCTCATGGCTCTCTTCCTGCAGCAGCCCGTCACTGAGTTGCCTGACAGTCTGCAGGTACATGTCAGTATAGAACCCTTATTCCCTACTAATCATGCTAACTGTGAGTCCTTGTGCACTCCTCATTTGTGAATCTTTTGTCTTGAATAAATATTTTCATATCCATTGTCCTCGGATGCAATTCTCTGACTCTCAAATTAAGAACGCTCTATGCAGGGCCACACAGTTTGGCGACTCTGCACCATGTTAGGCTACACTCTCTTTGTCTTGGCTCGCCATGGCAAAAGCTTATGCAAGTTCTCCTCTAATTCTGAAAACAATTTAAAATGTTAAGTTTGTCCAGGTAAAAAATACGAGTTTCAAGTACATTACAGTGCTCTGAAACGTTCCTGTTACGTAACGTTTGATTGATCTATGGTTCTTTCTTCACAAAATTCTATGGTTTTATTTTATTCATTCCTTCTCTTTCCCATGTTTTCCAGTTAGTTTCTCCCTTTTATTTCTTTAATCTAAAAGCTTAAAGATATACAGTAGAATCTTGCTATAAGTCCAACCACATACTCATAAGGTTGCTGCACACGTTGTTCAAGGCCCCTATGTAGTGCAACACCATCTGCTTCCATTGAGGCAGTGGTTGCCTAGTGGTTGGGGACTAGGTCCCAGGATCGGAAGGTTGTAGGTTAGAATCCCAGACCAGTAGGTTGCCCTGAGGTACCCTTGAGCAAGGTACCGTCCCCATCACTGTTCCTGGGGTGCTTTAAATAGCTGCCCCCTGCTGCAAACATTTAAATACAATACTCTCAAATTATGCAGTATTGTGCAAGTTAGACTAACCTTTTTAGACTAACTCATTTTATATCCAGCCCAAATGTTCTCTTATCTTTTAATACTTTTTTTTACTTTGTTTTCCTTCTTCCTTGTGCGAGCGGGTTCTCTTCATCTTATCTGAGCAAAATCTAACATTGACATGCCACTGTAAGAGACACATGGGCTTGTAGTTGGATAAAGAAAGCTGTTTTTTAGAATTTTTTTTTATATGCGTGTGTTTTATGTTACTGCACTTTGTTATTTGTGCACATGTTTATCCTGATGCACTGAAGCGTTTGTGCAGTTGTGTACATCATCTTGGAGCATGGTTTCTGCCTTTAATAAACCACTTTGTTGGCAACTTATTATTCATAGCTAGATCACAGAGTTAGCTATTGCATTAGATTAAACCGTTAAATTAAATCTCAACCAGCTATTTGATATTTATTGATCTCGAGATCTCTTAAATGATTGTTTGATTTATTTTCAGCTAGGGAATGAACAGTAATCATTCCTAAAACAAGAGTCTAAATACTTTTTTTTTTTTTTTGTTTGATTGTTTAATTCAGTTTGAAAAGAAAGTAGTATAAAGACCATCTTGCACAGTAGTATGCTTCTTTTTCTCTCCACAGTTTGATCTGGACTCTATATGGTCCTTCATCTTTGGCATACCAGCTTCCAGTGCTACAGTGGTGGGCTCTATTCACAATGTGTGTACTGAGGCGGCGTTCCTTCTGCTGGCCATGCTGCGCAGTATGCTGAACCTGGTAAGGCTCATTCACTAGCTGGGTTGAGATGGACAGATTTAACAGATTAGATTTAGCAGTATTTATGCTATTTCAAGTAATTATTGATTTCAACTTGATTCAAAATTGTCAGCACAGCTTATATAAAATGCAAACACTATATGCCAGCACCTGCCCTTTTGATAGACGTTTTCAGCTTTTTTGCATTAGCTGAAAATAATTAGTATAATATGGAAGCGTGTTTTGTCACAAAATTTTAAATAGAATTGGCCTATTTGGCAGTGGCTGCTCACTCCTGCACTTTGTATATAGGTGAAATGCAAAGAATTATTTTGTGGTTCACTGAATGCTGTGCTGTGTATTCACAATGGTGAAGTCACTTTTATTTCACTTATTTTTTTAATCTGTTCCTGTATATGTTGTGCCTCTTGTACCCATAGCCTTGGCAATCTGAAGAGGAGGGCTCTTGGCTGAGGGAGTACCCAGTCACTCTGATGCAGTTTTTTCGTTACCTCTACCACAATGTCCCCGACCTGGCTCCCATGTGGCACAGTCCAGACTTCCTTTGTGCCTTGGCAGCCGTTGTCTTTCCTTTTAATATACGGCCATACTCTGAAATGGTACACCCTTGTATTTTCATGTTTCTAATGGTTTTTAGTGAATTTGTATATTTTTTTTCTCACATTAGTTTTGAGGTCTGGCATATTAACAACTATATAAATACTCAAATGTGATGTGTAAACCACTGGAATAGAGTCTTTACCATTTCTATATCCATGTGTGTAATTTGCATGCATAGTGTGATGAAACCTTTCTTCCTGTGTACTTAATGTGTTTGTACAGTGTCATTTAGAATTAGTCCAGCTGTTTGATATTTGCCAAACATTTATAAAACTTTTAAGTAATTTTAGGCTCTAGTTACTTTAAATCTTTCAGATTTTCAACAAGCGTGATTAAAGAAGTATTAAACTATAACTCAGGTTACTGATTTGGATGATGAAGCCGGATCACCCACTGAAGAATTCAAAGCTTTCGTGGCAGACACAGGCATGAACCGTAGCCAGTCCGAGTACTGCAACGTGGGCTCCAAAACTTACCTGACCAATCACCCAGCCAAGAAGTATGTCTTTGATTTCATGAGGGTGCTGATCATGGACAACTTGTGCTTGACTCCTGCAAGCAAACAGACTCCCATCATAGATCTTCTGCTTGAGGTGAGATTACACTTGTATTTAGTAGGTAATAGAAATTTTTCTCTTTGTTTTTAGTTTTAATTTCTTTAATGTTGTTGTAATGTACATGCAATGTATTCCCCAGCTTATATATTAATGGATGATAAAGGGCATGGGGGCATGGTGAAGGACGTGTCTCCTTTTTTTCAACAAGATAATATAATTAGTTTTAAATTTGATACAGGTCAAGATTGTACAAGCAGGAAAAAATTTACATTTGACAAACTGTGCAGTGTGTAGTAAATGAGCCCTGTTCTCTCATGATATAGGAGTATTGAAGTTGAGTTATCTGAGTGTAAGATGGAAAGTGAGTGAATGTCCACTTTCTGGCAACTGATGGGAATGGTGGATCTCTGAGAATTTCCCTGAGAAATGTTTTAACCATTGTCATGTACACAAAAAATGGTTTCATGATGATATTAAGATATTTAATTTGAACTCACAATGGAAATCATGACAAGATCTAAATTAAATTTGTTTAATTATTTCCAGCTTTTCTTCATTAAAATAGACCTATACATCCGCCAAATCCTACTGTCCCAGCAGGAAAGCACAGTGGGGAGTCTGGCCTTTCAAATTTAGCATTATTGCCCCAATTCAACAGGTTATGTCATTACCATGTATGCTGCAGTTGTACAATGACTCTGAATCTGAAGCCTCTGAACATTTTTGGATGAATCTTGTGAAGAATCCTGTGATTGGTCTAACTCAGTAACTCACTAACAGTAACTAATGCACCATGTAGCTGTAGCTGCTGCCTTTGTGTAACTCCTGCAAATGATTGATTTAAAGTATTATTAAACAGCTGTCTTGGTTTTAGTCTAAGTGACTAATGTTTATAGGTTGAAATGTACGTGAAGGCATTAAAAACGTGTTTGTTCATTTAGAGGTAGACAAATATGTGTAATTCTATAAGGTGGTGAATAGCATCAATATTTGGATGAAAAGTTTGATGTAACTTCCGGTTATTGAATAAGTTCAACTTTATTCTAATTGTTATTGTTGAATAATCAGAGTAATGGTCATTTAGACTTATTCTTTCAGACCCAACACCTTACCAAGGGATTAGACCAAGGGTTTGGTCTTTGCCAAGTACTTTTTTGTGTTACTTAAGTTTCTAAACTTGGTCTAATCTCAGGCTCTTGTCAGTTTTAAATCTGTTTAACGTGAAAATCAGTTGTGTAACAAAACATGCTTGATTTAAAAAATGGAAAGGCACAATACAGGCCAGCCAGTCAAAACAGAGGTCATATCCCTGCCTTCCAAGATTTGAAAGCAGTTTTTAACTGATAAAACCAATTTGGTAACTCACAGGTGTATACATTTCTTGTAATAGTACTTTGAAATGTCACATACTGAACGGTAAATAATAACTACTAAACAATAATTAATCTAGAATGTGATTAAATTAGTTTTATCATTGTTATTATTGTTGTTACTATTATTATTTAGGAGATGGATAACCAGAGTTATTCTCTTTACAATCATGGCTCACTCGTGAGAATTTTGGCATCTCATTCAGAAGATTGCCTTTTTGAATCCAGAAGTTTTTAGACTCCCTTTTAATAATTTTCTCTGTCAAACACGTGTTTATCTCACTCACAACAAGCACACTCACACCATTTTAAAAAACATTTTAAACACGTTTTCAACCCCCTGAGTTACTGTAGTAACTAGCTAGGAACTGTATTCTTATCTATGGCAACAACCTAGCAATTTCCAGAGATTCCATAGCAACCAGGTAGCAACTGCTTAGCCTGCGTTACCTTGCTAACCTAATAGTATTACCCTAACTATTATCTGAAACACTATTGCAATCACCTAGCATGACTTCAGCAACCACCAGAGACACTATAACCACCAGCTATTCACTCCTTAGCAACTCCTTTTAATACAAATGTACCTAGCAGCACCATGTCAATCATCAACTACCTAGCAACACTCTAGCAACCAGTTACCATAGCAACTAAATTGTCCAACATATCAAATGTCCATTGTCTGTGTTGGTAGCAGAAAAAATGAAGTAGCATAAATATCAGAGGGATTTGACAAGATCCAGACTGAGCTGGATAGAGGCCTGGATCAGAGTATCTCCAAAACAGCAGATCTAGCAGGTTGTTTGCTGGTATGCACTGATCCTGGGCACCCAAGCATTATTGCAGCAGCTGTCAATTCTGATGCTACAGAAGAGCTGCTGTAGCGAAAACAGTCAAAATATTGATGCTGAATTTAATAGAAAGGTGTCAGAAAATATAATATGTATGTATATTCAGTGGGAAATGGTTGCATAAAAGATTTAGAGTTAGCACATAAATCCACACAAACTATATAATAAATAATGATACACCACAAAAATGCATCTAATTTTTGCGTTTTGTTTATTTATAAGGCCTCCCCGGAGCGCTCCACCAGAACTCAGCAGAAGGAATTCCAATCCTACATCTTGGACAGTGTGATGGAGCACCTCCTTGCTGCAGATGTTCTCCTTGGTCAGTTTGCCTTAAAGTTTGCTGTTGCCTACTGAGCTATCTCATAATTTAGCTTTAAAAGGTGTGAGCGTCATGTTTCTCTTTGGCCATTTATTGATCCATGTCTGAACTTTCCCACAGGAGAAGATGGATCTATGCCTATAACAACTGGGGGAAGTTACCAGGTCCTGGTCAACAACGTGTTTTACTTCACGCAGCGGGTAGTGGATAAGCTCTGGCAGGGCATGTTCAACAAAGAGTCCAAACTGGTAGTGGAGTTTATTGTGCAGTTAATCAGCCAGGTGAGGAAACCGTGATTGACACTACAAAGACTGATTACAGATTAGAAAAACTACATTTTGTTTTCGTCCTTGAAATAACATTGTGTGCTCCTATAGTTCTAAATATGCTAGTGTAATGATAATAGTACTAAATATAAAAAATTTTTCATATGTAACTCCAGTGGTTCTCAGTCCTGGTCCTGGAGTACTGCTGCCTGGACATTCTACTTGTTCCTTTGTTCTAGACAGTTCTTTTGCAACTAATTAAAAACTTAAGCCTTTCCTGAAATGAACAGATTACATAAGAGCAGAGGAAACACTACAACAGTTCAGGTTCAATGCGCCTGGTTCCAATATTTCCCTGAAAGCCTTTAAAACCTTGCGAAGGTGTGATAGATTAGGACTAGAGCCAAAGCAGGGCAGTGGTACATCAGGAGTAAGATCAAAAACCAGCATGTCAATGCATTTATGGTTTCAATGTCTTTTCATTCATTTGGACATCTGCGCTTGGACATAATGAACAAGGCACAACCAGGACAGAGGTCATTCACATTTATCAGGCTTCATTTTGATTGCCTCTTAAATGATTTTAATGACTAAAGAAAAGTTGTGAAAAGGTCAAAATATACCGTTTTTGGTACATCAAAATTTTATGGTAAGCAGGAAATCAACAAAATTTTATAAAGGAAAACAAATGTAGGACATGAGCATTTTAAGGACATCTGAAAGTGCTGTTTAGTATATGCTAGTTAGAAATTACTAAATAAAAACAACACAGCATTAAACATCAGTACTGATTGAATAAACATGCAGAAAAGCAACACTTATGCATGACCTGAATTGCATATGTGCATCGTGATTTACTTTGTGAATGTTTTAGCAAAATCTGGCCAGATATGAGTGACTGTTTGGCAGTTTAGCGTGGACATCTGCAGCTAGCAGTAGCGCATTCATTTATGAGGAGCTTCTTTGAAGTGTAAAAGGTTTCCTTTTTGAAGTCGTTAGAGGAGACCCTGGTGAGCCGCTGATAGCTTGCATATACGTTTCTAGTATCTGCAAAAAGACTCTCAATTTGAAGGTTTCCTGGTCTTTTGATATTTGTGTATGCTAATTAAATCGCTTCACACAGTGTAACCAGAGACACAGAAGGTGCTCCTGCATGGAGTGAATGTTTCATGACTGTGTATTTTGCACTAATGAGCAGATGAGCACGTTCTTTGAGAACCTTGATTAATTTGGTCCCCTAAACTTCAAACGGGCACCTAAGGCTACTAATTCAGTCATTTAGACTTACTTGACTATGGCATGCGCTTCAGATTTGGTTTTGGAACAGATTTGATTGTTTATTTGAGTTTAAAAAAAAAAAAAAAAAGCCTTCTTTCATATATTTTAATTATGATACCTATTTATCATATGGTGATTTTTAAACACGGTGACACAGTTGGTCTTTGTTATAACTTCTATGTTTTAGTTGCATCGCACCAACATGCATGTCAGGTTTTGAAAATCTACACATTTACATAAACAAAGTGTTTCTTGCTTCCTTTTGCTCGTTTTAATGCTCATTGCTTTAAACAGAAAAAGATGCTTTATTCCCATGTTCTATGGGCTTAATAGAAACAAAGAAAAAATAACTATAGTCTTACTGATTTCATGGCAGTTCTCAAACATTTTTATAAAGGGTAATTTGATTTAATGGTACATTTGGGTAGATTCATTCATTGATTCATACAAACTATATGCAAAACTGCATATTTTATAACTCATAACTCATTTTTACGACTGAAGAATAATTTAAGCATGCCAAATTAAAAAAACATCCTGTGTGCTGAGCCTAGGATTTTAACATCTGCATCACTATATAATAATAGTGCCATTATTAAGCAGCAAAGACCTTTTGGGAGTTTTGATTAGTTCTTATATTCCCCTCCCCTTTTTCTCTTGCTCAATTATATCCCTACAGTTGCATTCTCAAAGGATTACCACTAACGGTGAGAAAATCTCTAATTCCCTCTTTTTTTTATTTAATTTTCTTCAGTCTAAGCGCCGTTCACAAGGTCTGTCTCTGGACTCCATCTACCACTGCCTGAACCGCACCATCCTCTACCAGCTGTCTCGGCCACATAAGACAGTTCCACAGCAAGTGGCCCTGCTGGACTCTCTGCGTGTTCTGACTGTAAACCGCAACTTAGTGCTTGGCCCCGGAAACCACGACCAGGAGTTTGTGGCCTGCCTTGCCCACTGCTTCATCAACCTGCATGCTGGAAGGTGAGTTGCGGGTGCTGCGTGGATGGAGAGGTGGAAGTATGATTTAACAGCAAGGATGTCAAGGAAAAGTAAATCATTCCATGTCTCTTTTGGCTGAAGACAGAAAAAAAGAGATGTTTTTAGAGTGAAAGTGCATGGCCTTTTTAGCTTTAAATTGAGTTTGTCTAATTGGGTTGTTTCAAATGTCCTGTAGTCCTGATCGATGTTGGTTGGCCAGTGTTGACCCTAAGTGCTGGATGTGATTGAAATTGAGAGTTGATGCTGTCTCTCCATTAACTTGTCAAGGCCATGAATATCATTATACAGAAGTGTTTAATTCCACATGTTAAATAATGCTGATCGTTTGTTCTCAGAGATTTTACCTCTTTAAAAAAGAAAATCAGTGTTAATGTGTATCATATAATTTTCATATTGCTCAGGTCCTACTTGCTATATTTATGACAATTTGTCATTGTCCCATGACCGGCACAAATGTAGCTGATAAAAGTAGAGAGTGGGCCAGAGAAGATTTTATTTAAACAGTATTTGACATGTGTTTTAAGATTTTATTGGAATGAGTTTCAGCTTGTATAATGGACTTGGATGTGCTTGTAAGGCTTTTTTCCCCCCTCATATCTCTTGTTTTTCATGAACTGTGTGTGTGTGTGTGTGACTCACTCAGACGCACAAGGGCCTGACGTGGAGGCTTGCATTGTCAGGACTCAGTAACTAGGCTGACTCAGAATTCTGCCTTCAGATAGACTAGGAAATGAGCTCTTAGTGGAACCATAACATTTGCAGTAACACACACACACACTGAGATGGAAAAATAAATAAGAATGCCATACAACCAAATTGAGCTTTTCTTGCCCTGACAAATCTATTACTATTATTTTGATTTTCGTGGCCAGACAGATTTTAATCTGTTTTGTAATCTAAATACTGAATACAAATCCAAGCATCATAAGGACTGTGGATAAATGTTTGGCTTGCCTCAGTTGATTTAGAGGCTATTGGATGTCATTAGCCAGAAAAAATGCTTTCACAATCTGCTCCTTAGCCCACGATTCTTTGTATTGCATATGCGTATTAGGTATTAAAAGGAATAGTGGCCAAAATTACACAATTTTCTCAAACACAGCCAGTCATCTAAACTCCAATGTGCTAATTAGCTTCTGCTGCTATATTTCTCTTTTCTGTACATGTACTGGCAAAATATAGGCTCATTTAAAAAAATAAATACATAAAAATAAATAAATAAATAAATAAAATTCTAAACCCTTTACACTGTCATTAATGCACAGGAGTACAATTTAAAATGACATTAAAAAAAATGACAACAGATAATACATTTTATTCCTTACCAAATTATACACGACCTCCAATGTACATTGAAATTCCTGCATTACCCTGTCAGATCCCTGGCGGTCCTAGATGTATTAGCTATTGGTGATCTTCTTTTTTTATTCTGTGTTGCAGTAGCGTAGAGGGGTTTGGGCTTGAGGCTGAAGCCCGGATGACAACCTGGCACGTCATGATTCCCTCGGAGAATGAGGCCGACACTCCACACAGCCAGGATGTCAGCGAGGGTGTGTCTTCCCTTCACTCTCACTCCATGGCTTTTAGAAATTTGTGTTTAGATATTTTTTTAAAGCATCTTTACACAATTTGATAAAATGTTTTAATAGCACTTCATATACTAAGCAGTGAGTTTTTATGATGTTAATTATTACCAGTTATTTCAATTTGCTATGAGTAAGCATGTTTATTGATACTTTGTTTAATCTAGACACAAACCATAGCCCAGTGATCTGCATAAATAATATTGCCATTGTGGCCAATATGTAATTGTGTTGTGGCTTAATCAACTGAGTGGCTCTTTTGGTAATATTAAGTCATATTAAGCGGTGGCCTAGTGGTTAGGGAGTTGGCCACAGGATCGGAAGACTGTGGGTTCAAACCCCTTACCAGTAGGTTGCCCTGAGGTACCCTTGAGCAAGGTACCGTCCCCGTCACTGCTCTCTGGGCGATTTCATAGCTGGCCCCTGCTGCACGGTATTTGTGTGCATGGGTTAAATGCAGAGGTCCAATTTCGTTGTGGTTCACTGTGTGCTGTGCTGTGACCTCGCAATGACGAATAGTCACTTTCACTTTTTCACTTATTAGACTTGAAACTTGGTCTTGGTAAAGAGTCTTGAAACTTGAGTTATTGTAAAGGTAAATACAAAAAACAAAGTAAATACTATTTATTTGAATTTCTTACAAGCGTCAAATATGTAATTGATTCAGGTCGTCAGTTGCTGCTAAAAGCAGTGAATCGAGTGTGGACGGAGCTGATGCACAGCAAGAGACAGATGCTGGAGGACATTTTTAAAGTCTCATTGCCCGTAAACGACCGTGGACACGTGGACATAGCCACTGCTCGACCTGCACTGGAGGAGCCGGCTGCTAAGAGCTGGCAGAACCACCTCGGTCAGTGATGCACACGTTCTAATTGACTCTGCCTTACTTTCATTTGAACTGAAGGTGTACTCAGGTGCACATTTACGTTGACTGTTCATCACAATCCTGTTGCTTGACAACAGCTAGCACACAAGTGTAAACACTTATTTTGTTCCAGTTAAAAGGCAAACATTGCTTATATTCTTACATAAAATGCAGTTTATTCCTTATTGCATTTATTTTTTAGCCCATGAGAAGAAGTGCATCAGCAGAGGTGAAACTGTAGCCCCGGCAACACAGTCCAAACTCTCACGGGTCAGCAGTGGCTTCGGCCTGTCCAAGCTAACCGGCGCCCGGCGCAACAAGAAAGACAGTGGAATGAACAAAAACAACCTCTCTGCACAGGTACAGAAAGAGGTAGCATCTCACAAAGTCCATTTGTTTTGACGTTACTTGCCAAATGTTAGTTTCCAACCTTGTTTTCTTTTCTTTTTCCTTTTAAACTATTTTTAAAAGTGCATAAAGAAACTCTTTTAGCATCACATGAGCTTTGAACATGTGAAGGGTTTGAGTGCTTTTGTCGCAAATATGATGACCAGGTTACCACTGTTTACTAATTAACTATAGTTAATAGAGTATTTGATTCTTTGTTAATTTGGTATTTGTTAGTAATAGTTAACAGTTTGACACATATTTGAGTAATTGTGTACAGGTTATAAAAGCAAACATTTCCTTTTGCTTCACCAAGGTTAACTCTGTCAAAACAAGTGTATGCATGTTTCAGGGTTTCTTTTTTTCTTAGATTTTTTTCCTTTAATGTAAGTCGTACCTTGTGGGGAATGTTCAGATTACCTTTATAATGACCTTCTGCATATTAATAGTTCAACTGAAAGAAATGGGAGCACTGTTCTGTTGTGTAACATAAAACTTAGTGAAATGTGAAATTACGGTTTTCTCTAGGAAACCTTCCAGTGGATGTTCACTCATATTGCAGTGGTGCGGGACCTCGTAGCCATGCAGTACAAAGAATATCAAGAGGTTAGCAAAAAGTCCAACACATTACAAAATACAAACCAAAGTCCAATGTTTGGAAAGACCTCTGAAATTGGGCAAAGCAGTGTTGGGTTGGTGGACACAGATCCACCGAAGTTTCCTGATTCAAAATGATCAATGTAAAAATGACCAGCTTCTGTTTGAGATTTACTGCATTTGCAGTTCATATTGTCATGTCAAGACCTGTCCTTTTCTACCATCTTTGGCTCAAACAATTTTTTTTATTCAGTTTTCTGCAGTATTCAGTAAAATTAACAGCTATAGCTATGCATGCAAATTCCTTAGTATATTATTGGGGTTAAAATAAGAAATACATTTTTGTCATGTTCATTCTGAATCTCGTTTTGACTATAAAGGCCAGTTATGCCCTCTTGCACCAATGGATGACTGATATCACTAGTTTTCCTCCCAATCCCCTGTAGATAGGGTCGACACTAAGCTTGTTATTCCACTCAGGAGTCCAGTTGTAAGTACTCTAACCACTTTTTTTTTTTTTTCTCTTCATTTCAGAGGCAGCAGAATTCACTGAAGTATGTTACCGATGAATGGGCTGGGATAGAGTACGAGTTACTGCGTGAGAGAGGCCTTTGGGGCCCACCTATTGGCTCACACCTGGATAAGTTCCAGTTGGACATGACGGAGGGACCCTGTCGAATGAGGAAGAAGATGGTTCGCAATGACATGTTTTATATCCATTACCCTTACGTGCCTGACTTTGAGCCCAACAACAGCTCTCAGGTAGTGTGTGTGAGGGTGTTATTGTTTTTCCTTCATTATTCACTTTATTTATTGTGATTTAGATTCATTTCAGTTCAAATGTTTCCTTTGTTTATTGCATTTTATGCTTAATTTTCAAACATTCTTCATCATTTTCCTCTTCAGGTTTTGTTATCACTTACTACACTAATCAAAAAGTGCGCTCTCAATCCTTTTGTCCTATGATACATATTTAGCAAAAACAATTTATACTGATGGCTGGGCCTAAATATTGCAACAGGCCGTTAATCTGCAGTGAATGGACCTTTTGTTGTCTCTATTGCTCATTGCAGCAATGTTTGCCACATGCCATGGGTAATGTTTAGCGTAGGGGATCTCAGGGTGAAGACCAGAATTGAAGGTGCCGTCTGTGTTTTTAGTCCACTTACTCACTTTCCCTCCTGTCAGAATCCTCCTCCAGTGCCCTTGCTAGGGGTAACAGGCTGCGTTCCAAACCAGGTATAAGCTGGCTTAAGACTGTCTCAGCATTGACTTTACCTTACTGACACAAACAACTGCATGATGCTAAAGAATTGCTTAAATCTCTACAGTTTTTCTTAAATATCAGCCTGTGTTGTAGTCAAAAGTATTCAAAGCTAAAGAATTTCAAGGTGCATTTCCTATTGCTGTTGCCTATTAATACATTGTCTGCACCCCAGTCTCGTGTTCTCTTTGGTCCATTGTGTTGCTTTTCATATATAAAAGAACTTAAAAGTTAGAAGAGTTTGAAATTGCACAATCCTGATTCTCTGTCGTGAATTCCATTTTCACAGCTAGTTTGTTTTTGCTCTTTGCTTCCTCTTTGCATGTCATTCAACTGCAAGTTTTTCTGAGTGCCTTTTATTGTCATTTTATTAGCCATGGAAGATATGAACAGTAAAAAGTGGTCTGTTTGACAAATTTTAATTAGCTTGATTAGAATTTGAAAGAATGTTCAGTAAAATGAATTATTAAGCAGTATTGAAAATGTAAGATTGATAACTGATCCCTGCTAAATTGTTTTGGCTAATAGTTCATATAAAATAAACATAAATCAAAGTTCATAACTAATAATGCCTCGTTTTCACTTAGAAGCCATTGCGCTATCGGAGAGCCATCAGTTACGACAGTAAAGAGTACTACATGCGCTTACTGTCTGGAAACCCCGGCATGTACCAGCACTCCATTCAGCAGAGTACAGAGGGAGAGACTACCCAGCAGGAGCCTGAGCATGGGGAGGACACCATCGCTAGAGTCAAAGGTGAGTAATTCAATTATTATTTCAAATAAAATTCTTTGTTATTCCAGTTCATTAGGAGAAAGAAAGAACAATGCAGTCCAACAAATCTCTGAACATGTGTTGTGGTATTGGGAATCAAGACATCATCAGCATTATCCTCTTGTGAGGTGGAACCTCCATGTATCAGACTTTTTTATTAATTTTTTTTTTAAACCACAGATGATTGATAAGATTGAGATATGGGGTGCTCATTTACAATTTTGAT
Source organism: Hepsetus odoe (assembly GCA_017165825.1). Classification (NCBI taxonomy): domain Eukaryota; kingdom Metazoa; phylum Chordata; class Actinopteri; order Characiformes; family Hepsetidae; genus Hepsetus; species Hepsetus odoe. The sequence continues at coordinate 9,252,227 of CM029390.1, read as the reverse complement.
CAAAGTCATTGTTATTGATTTTGAGATTTATTTCAATCAATTCATGCAATTAATGATGGGTTTTTATTGTTAAGGAGTTCATATTCGAGGAGAAAGGTTTGCATTGAATGTGCAGATTATTTACTTTCTCTCTCTCTCTCTCTCTCTCTCTCTCGTGTGTGTGTGTGTGTGTGGATGCGTGCAGGTCTTGTAAAAGCTCCTCTGAAACGTTCACGCTCTACAGCGGACGGTGGGGATGAGGACAGCCAAGAGCAGCTGCAGGAGCTACTGGAGTCTGGAGCTGTGGATGAGGAACAGAAAACGGACAACACTACTCTGCTCCGCCTGCTGGAAGAAGGCGAGAAGGTCTGTTCTCCACATGAACATTAGGCTTCAAAACCACACTTACCTGTGCCTTAGCTGAATTTACCTGTTTTGTATATTTTTGGTAAAGAAAAAACATACAGTTAAATGCAGACCTGAATAGTTTTAATGAAATTGGAATTAATTTTTTTTTTTTATGTCCCTTTTATGTCCTATATTGTTAAAGATTCAGCACATGTACCGGTGCGCTAGAGTCCAAGGACTGGACACCAGTGAAGGACTGCTTCTTTTCGGAAAAGAACACTTCTATGTGATTGATGGCTTCACCATGACAGTCACCAGAGAGATTAGGGATATTGAGACACTGCCTGCAAAGTGAGACTCCAACCTTCATATACCTGCAAAAGACATGTGATTTCTGAGAATGGATCTGTGTTCAAGAGTGAAAAATATCTGAGTAGTTGTTCACTGTTACTGTACTAAAGTTGTAAGATTTGTGCTTGACCTGTCCATACATTAATAATACATTAACTGTCCATACATTAATCCTGGATTAAAGGACTGGTACCACTTAGTAATCCTTGCACTAAACACCATGCTTGTTAGAAAAAGCTAAAAGAAAGGAAATGTGTTAATTTGAGAGACCTAGAGTAATCAGCTCACCCTGACATAATTTTAGCAGTTTTTATAATTAGCATTTTTTATTTATGCATTAAAATTACATTTGTTTAAAAAAATATGCATTTTGAGTTTATTCAAACAATGCAGAACTTTTTTGTATGTATGTATTTATTTATTTATTATTTTTACAATATGCTGTGACAATTAAAAAAAATTAGAAGCAGGTCATGATAGAGGGTGGAAAATGTTCTCAATGTGAACCGAAGTGATTAAAGATCCTTCTGTTATCCCCAGCATGCATGAGCCAATTATCCCCAGAGGGGCCAGACAAAGCCAGAGTCAGCTGAAGAGGACCTGCAGTATCTTTGCCTATGAGGACATCAAGGAGGTTCACAAGCGCCGCTACCTTCTGCAGGTGCGGAATGGACCTAATGTTTAATGGACTAATACTTTTTTTTTTTTTTTTTTTTGCCTGAGACAGTGTTAATGTTTATGTTTTCATGATTTTCTGTGTTATAGCCTATGGCAGTGGAGGTGTTTTCAGGAGATGGGCGAAATTACCTTTTGGCTTTCCAGAAGGGCGTTCGGAACAAAGTCTATCAGAGGTAGATGTGTTAAAAGCAGTTGTTGTAATAATCTTGCTCAGGCTAACCCTATGTTCTCTGGACTGACTTGATCTTGATCTTGGGTGTTCTGTTTGTAGGTTCCTGGCAGTCGTTCCCTCACTTGCAGACAGCTCTGAATCAGTGTCAGGACAGCGCCCCAACACCAGTGTAGAGCAAGGGTATAACCCTCAAGCACAACTGTTTTAAATTATGAAAAATTAGCCTAGAATAAGTCACTGACGTGTTCTGGTTTTTGTCTTCTTGTGTAGATCTGGCCTTCTAAGCACTTTGGTTGGAGAGAAATCAGTAACGCAACGATGGGAGGTAAATGAATAATGTGGTGAAAAATCTAATTTACTTTATTTTCCTTTTACCCCTGTATAATAAGAGTCAAAGCATGATAACAATCTGAAATGTATTTATTTAGCAATGCTTCAATTCTAATAAAGGTAACAAATAATGGAAGCTTATACTCTAAAAAGTAGTGGCATAGTGACTACATTTGGGCTAAAAGTGAAATATTGTAAATTAAGTTTTTTTATTTTCTTCTTTTTTCTCCCACCAAACCTTTAAACATGAATAACCTTGCCTTTTCTTTTTTCTTAATTGATTCTTGTGTTATCAGAGAGGAGAGATCAGCAACTTTCAGTATCTGATGCATCTGAACACGCTGGCTGGCAGGTCATACAACGATTTAATGCAGTACCCAGTCTTCCCCTGGATTCTAGCAGACTATGACGCTGAGGTACAGTTCAGTTTGTAGCTGTCTACTTACATGCAGCAGCACAGTGTACTTTGAGCAGTACAAGATGCCATGTGATTGCTGTGTAATGGAATAGTACAAGAATGAAAGAATGTGAAAATCAGCTTGTGAGCTTTGTGTACATGATAAAAGCCTTGGGGCTGAAATGTAATCATCTTTATGTACCTTCAGGAACTGGATCTGAATAATCCAAAGACATTCCGTAACCTGTCCAAGCCCATGGGTGCACAGACTGATGACCGACTGATCCAGTACAAAAAGAGATTCAAAGACTGGGAAGATCCCAATGGTTGGTGCAAAGCCTGCTAACAGGCTATAACTGGAGCATTGTTTTTATATTTTAAAAAATCAATCAGCTGTCCAATCCAGTTGCTTCAGGTGGAATAGCATGTCTGCTTGGTCAATTGGACCACTGTAGACCATGCTTTTTAAATATACTTCACAACAGTAATAGAAATTGAGAATGTATGTTAGTTGGAGATGTGTGTAGTTTTTTGCTTTAGCCACATTTACAAGATGTTTGAGGGGGGTTACTTGATTTTATTTATTTAAAAAAACTCAGCAAGAAAGATTTCGGAGAGTCAGTATTTATAGGATCAAAATTAGATGGTGTTTTAAGGTAAAATGCTTTCAGGTTTAGGATTTTAAATACTAAATATTTTTCTTTCTGATGTGTTTTTGGTAGGTGAGACGCCAGCATATCATTATGGAACTCATTACTCCTCTGCCATGATTGTGGCCTCCTACCTGGTGAGAATGGAGCCTTTCACCCAGATCTTCCTCCGGCTGCAGGTGAGTGATTCCAGATGACTGAATCACCTCTTCTTTGCTTCCTTCGACCTCTCCTCTGCACTTTAAATGTGGATAGCGTGATATTTTTTTTCCCTAATTACTACTTAATTTGCTGGTCTCTGTTTACTTTTGGAATTTTTTGCATTTTCCACCCATAATATTCCACACATAATATTCATAATTGCTACTTGCTAACTGGATAAAGACTAGCTCTGTAGTTTAACAGGTTCCTATATTTAAATAATCATTTAAAAAGCTTTGCAGTATTGTTATTCTCTAGGACTGCACTTTAACATCAGTGCAAAGAAATGTCTAAGATAGTGCTCATTATCTAGGCTCTGAGACCATCTGTCTGCAATAATAGCATCTTCCTTTTGCTCTGGAAATATTTGAATTTGACATTGTTTTTCTCCCATTGTTGCTATTTTCAAAGTATAAACAATCATAAATCAGGATATCTTTAGGGTCTTTGACAGAATTTTGTGGAGAGGGAATCCTGCATATGGGCTTATCCTCAGCAACTTGTCCTGTTCATTCATGGTAGAGAATGAAGCCTTTTGTCTGTTAAGTTTGTCATCTGTGTCTTTGCAGGGGGGGCACTTTGATCTGGCTGACCGGATGTTCCACAGTGTGCGCGAAGCCTGGCTCTCAGCCTCAAAGCACAACATGGCCGATGTTAAAGAGCTCATCCCGGAGTTCTTCTACCTCCCAGAGTTTCTGCTCAACTCTAATAATTTTGACTTGGGTACGTCGAAACGTCTAAACATTCTTTCTTGGAGTTCCTTTTTCCACAGAATACTTAATTTAGCCTGTCATACGCTCTCCTTGTGATAATACAGGAAGTAAACAGAATGGCACTAAGCTTGGAGATGTGATCCTGCCTCCCTGGGCCAAAGGAGATCCTAGAGAATTCATCAGGGTCCATAGGCAGGTGAGAACCATTCCACAACTTTCACTTATCCCAGTATCAGTCTAATTTTTGGCAATGTGTTAAGACTTGTTGCATCAAATGAAGACAATGCTATGTTTTACTATTTGATTCATCCGTGTGTGATATAAGGCACTGGAGTGTGACTATGTCAGTGCACACCTTCATGAATGGATCGACCTAATCTTCGGATTTAAACAGCAAGGCCCTCCAGCAGTAGAGGCTGTCAATGTGTTCCACCACCTCTTTTATGAAGGCCAGGTGGACATTTACAACATCAATGACCCTCTGAAAGAAACCGCCACTATCGGCTTCATTAATAACTTCGGCCAGATCCCCAAACAGGTGCTTATTCAAAATGTATTGTCACCCAAGATAAAGTGGACATGCAAGTGTAAACTGTATATGTTTCTATATATTTGCATGTAAATATATATAATTGTTAGACCATAGCACATGTCATGTTATGTTTTTCATGTTATACTGAACATGCTTAGATTTTAAGACAGAACACTTAATATCGACATTTTGGCAACTACTTTTACGGAGAAACTGCTGTTCTGTGCTTTTACACCTTCACCAAGCCTTTGCATGTGTGGATTTAATTGCAGCTGTTCAAGAAGCCTCATCCACCTAAGCGAGTACGCAGTAAGTTGAATGGAGAAATTCCAGGCATGCCTGCCTCAGTCAGTTCCAACTCTGACAAAATCTTTTTCCATCATCTGGACAACCTGCGGCCTTCGCTAGCTCCTGTTAAAGGTATACTGAGATGCCCAAAGACTCACCTAATACTTAATATTTTTCTGAGAGATATATTGAACAGCAGGCAATGTTTTCAGTTAACCACTGAAAACCAAGTCCTGTTTTTCTAGGATGTATTTCAACAAGGTGTGTTTGTGTTTGTGTCTTGCAGAGCTTAAGGAGCCAGTTGGTCAGATAGTGTGCACTGATAAGGGCATTCTGGCTGTAGAGCAGAACAAAGTGCTGGTGCCTCCTGCCTGGAACAAGACCTTTGCCTGGGGCTATGCAGACCTCAGCTGCAGGCTAGCAAACTATGAGTCCGACAAGGTCAGCATCTACACTGCAGCATTCTAGACACTTCTGAAAACCTTGGCATCCAGTACACAGTAAATAAAGCAACAAGCCAAAGAAGGCTTTGTGGTTCAGTGTTACTTACCAGTTAGTTGCACCTAAAACACCCATAACTTTAGTAAGAAATCTTTATGGAACAACCATAAAAAAGTAATTACCTGAATTTCTGGTAAAGAATTTGATTAGTAATTATTTATGTAGTTAGTTTAATATATATATATATATATATATATATATATATATATATATATATATATATATATATATATATATATATATATATTATACACAGTACTGTGCAAAAGCTTTAGGCAGGTGTGAAAAAATGCTGTAAACAAAGAATGCTTTCAAAAATGGAAATGTTGATCATTTATTTTCATCAACCAACAAAATGCAGTGAATGAACAAAAGAGAAATCTAAATCAAATCAATATTTGGTGTGACCACCCTTTGCCTTCAAAACAGCATCAGTTCTTCTAGGTACACTTGCACACAGTTTCTGAAGGAACTCGGCTGGTAGGTTGTTCCAAACATGACTGTGTTTCAACCTCCGTGTGACATTGATGATCATTAGCACCTGTTTGGTAAAATTGGTTGATCATACATCGACTATAATCCTACAAAACCCCTGACTATGTGCAAGTGTAGCTAGAAGAACTGATGCTGGTTTGAAGGCAAAAGGTAGTAACACCAAATATTGATCTGATTTAGATTTTTCTTTTGTTCGCTCACTTTGCATTTTGTAAATTGATAAAAATAAACAATCATTATTTATATTTCTGAAAGCATTCTTTGTTTACAGCATTTTTTCACACCTGTCTAAAACTTTTGCACAGTAGTATTGTGCGTGCGTGTGCGTGTGTGTGTGTGTGTGTGTGTGTGTGTGTGTGTGTGTGGAACAACCATAAAAAAGTAATTACCTGAATGTCTGGTAAAGAATTTGATTAGTAGTTATTTATGTATAGTTAGTTTAATATATATATATATTATACACACACACACACACACACACACACACACACAGTCCCAATCAAAAGTTTAAGACCACTTGACAAATGGCAAAAGGGAGTGAGACAAAACATTTCTTTGAGCAGGCAATTTATTGAAAACAACGCTTAAACTAAAACAGGCTGATCTACAGCTGATCAGAAGTTTAGGACCACACCTCCAAAATACCCATAAACCCCCCCAAAAACAGAAATCAAAGTTCCAAACATGAACTCGGTAATGAGTAGCTTCACCATTATTGTTGATCACTTCAAAAATGTGTTGCAGCATGCTTGATGCAAGGGTTTCCATGAGGTGAGTGGGAACATTTCTCCAAGTGGTGAAGACTGTTGTCCATTTTTGTAAACTTCCCTTGCCATCCATCCCCAAAGGTTCTCAATTGAATTTAGATCAGGGTAACATGCAGGATTTTCCAAAAGAGTGATGTTATTCTCCAGGAAGAAGTCCCCTTGTCCTGCGATCATTGTGTACTATAGCGTTGTCCTGTTGAAAAACCCAGTCGTTACCACACAGTTGAGGGCCCTCAGTCATGAGGGATGCTCTCTGCAACATCTGGACATAGCCAGTGGCCGTTTGACGCCCCAGCACCTCCTGAAGCACCATTGTTCCACTGAAGGAAAAAGTACCCCAGACCATTACGGCACCCCCTCCACTGCGGCGCATAGAAAACATCTCAGGTGGGATCTACTTGTCATACCAGTAACGTTGGAAACCATCAGGAAAATTTAAATCAAGGTTAAATTTTCTCATCAGAGAATAAAACTTTCTTCCACCTTTCAATGTCCCATGTTTGGTGCTCTCTTGCAAAGTCCAAACGGTCAGTTCTGTGGTGTTCAAGGAGACGAGGCCTTTGAAGAAGTTTTTCGTTTTTGAAGCCCTTCAGTCTGCCGTCTGATGGTTATGGGGCTGCAGTCAGCACCAGTAATGGCCTTAATTTGGGTTGTGGATCGTCCAGTGTCTTGACGGACAGCCAATTGGATCCTCCGGCTCAGTTCTGGTGAAATTTTTTTGGGTCTTCCACTTGACGCTGCAAGAGACCCTGCTTGGGGCAGCGGTGGCCTAGTGGTTAGGGAGTTGGCCCCGCATCGAAAAATTGTGGGTTCGATTCCCTCAAAAGTAGGTTGCCCTGAGGTACCCCTGAGCAAGGTACCGTCCCCGTCACTGCTCCCCGGGCGCTTTCAATAGCTGCCCACTGCTGCACGGTGTTTGTGTGCATGGGTTAAAAGCAGAGGTCCAATTTCGTTGTGGTTCGTGGTGTGCAGTGCTGTGACCTCGCAATGACACAGGTTTTCACTTTCACTTTCACTTTATGCAGTTCAACAACCCAACTACATTCAAAAAGGGAAAGTTGTTTTGCCTTTGCCATCAGAACTCTCATCACTCTCATTTCTTCTTGTAGCATGCTGAAGCTCTAGTTGGAAGCTTCTACCTTGTTAAGCTCCAACCATTTAACATATGGTTTTTTGCCATTTGTCAAGTGGTCTTAAACTTTTGATCGGGACTGTGTGTGTGTGTGTGTGTGTGTGTGTGTGTATGTCTTTTCTGCAGTCTTTTCTCTCTGTCTGTGTGTCAGATGTTTTAATCTGCATCAAATATTGTTCAATACAAATTATGACCAGAACTTTTACTGTAATTTCTAATCAAGCTCATGTTCATGTATTACTCTGTAATAAACTCTGGTTAACAGTGCCCCCTAGCGTCCATCCTTCATTTTTATTCAGGATGACTCATGCTATGAATAGTTAATGCCATTGTTGATTTAATAGGCTTTGTGCTCTGTTTTATAACTCGAGGCATTTCTCTTCTTGCAGGCTGTGATTGTGTATGAATGTCTGTCCGAATGGGGTCAGATCCTGTGTGCTATCTGTCCTAATCCCAAACTGGTGATCACTGGAGGCACAAGTACAGCTATCTGTGTGTGGGAGACGAGTACTTCTAAAGAGAAGGCAAAGACTCTCACACTCAAACAGGTAAACAAATAATTTGTGCGTTATTGTTCCATTTCTTATTTGAATTACATAAATGGAAACTGAAACTGTAAATTCTGGTAGTTATTCTGTCTGTTATTCTTTCTGTGGTCAAGTAATTGACTCTCTTTTCAGATTTTGTCAAATTTTTGTTTGCCATATTCAAACACTTTTGTGCACTGTTTATAGGCTCTCCTAGGGCACACTGACGCAGTGACGTGCTTGACCGCATCCTCGGCTTACCACATTATTGTGAGCGGCTCTCGGGACCGCACCTGCATCATCTGGGACCTGAACAAGCTGTCCTTTGTCACACAGCTGAGAGGTCACCGTGCTCCCGTGTCTGCTCTCTGCATCAATGAGCTCACTGTAAGTCTGGCACTCCCTTTGCTTGGCAGTTGCGTAGCCATTGGTCTTGATTGCACTGGAAAAACTTTACAAATTAATTTTGTACTTTATCATATTTGACAAAATTTTCAAGAGAAAATACATTCTTGTTGGACTGCTGTAGCAATAAATGAATACATTCTATATTTATAATTTATGTGTATGGTTTTTTACTGTTCTGTCAGCTAAAGCAGATTACCAGCATGCTCAAACGGCAAATGCTAAAGTACCCTTGCACTAAAACCCTGGTTACTCTTAGACCTTGTGATTAATATGTGATTAATATCTAGTTTGAAAGATTTTTACCACATGCATTTTTACCTGATACACAATTGTGTCTCCAGCTAGTATAATTAAATTCCACACAGCATTTGGATTATAATACATGAATCAGTATGTATACAACAACCAAAAGCTTGTTTTATTCTTCATTTCTCAGTTATATTTCAAAGAAAGGTGCACTTTTGCAAAGCACTGCTCTCTTCCCTGTATACTGTTGTCATAAACAATTAAACCACTGAATAATTAGAATTGAAACTTAATGTATTATAGCAGGAAAGTGGAAAAACTGTGAGACAGTGATGGTTTATTCAATTGTTGCTCTTTCTAAGCCATCTAGTACAGCCATAGGTGCACCTAATAAGAGCTGAACAGGTTGCCTCTTAATTGGTGGCAGTCCTGAAGACCTCTTCCCCTGGGGACCTCTCCGCAAAAGCAGAACAGAAGGAGAATGCGCCATAAATAATATTGGGAGGGGTTTTGGTGGTCATTTTCAGAGACATCTTGTCAAAATGGTTTTCATAGACCACCTGCTGAGGACATTTTAGTGATCCGATGTTTTAAAAGTATCTTGGCTGTGTTTGCACCCACGTTTTTATTTGTATAAAACCTTTTCATTTATAATTCTGATCCTTTAGCTTGGAGGTTTATATATATTTTCTTTTTTCTTGGCAATAAAATGCTCCCTACTTAATTTTCTTGGAAACATGCTCTAAAAGTTGTGCCTTTAATCTTTATTATACAGGGAGACATAGTGTCCAGCGCTGGGACATACATACATGTGTGGAGCATTAATGGTAACCCCATAGCCAGTGCCAACACGTTCACAGGCCGCAGCCAACAGATCCTCTGCTGCTGTGTGTCAGAGATGAACGAGTGGGACACTCAGAACGTCATTGTGACAGGACACTCGGATGGTGTTGTCAGGGTAATCAACAGTCATGCCTTAATTTGACATACTGTGTATTATTTTACATTTTAAATGCCTTTATTGCAAGGAAACAATGTACAATAAGATGCAAAGCTTGTATGGTAGCTCAAAGTGATTTTTCTTATAGTTTTGGAGAATGGAGTTCCTACAAGTCCCTGAAACTCCAGCGCCAGAGCCAGTGGAGCCTCCAGATGTACCAGACTGCTGTGGAGAGGAAAAAATTGGTAACATTGCTCCAATATTTCAGCCTGACTCAGTCCCGAACTGTTCCATTTTTAGTTAACACCATCTGTTTTCACTTAAACCGTGCTGTTATACAGATAGTTCAGCAAATAATTTTCATCTTAAGGTTTCTTGAAGCCTGGAGCTGCTTGGCTGTTACAATGGTAGCCTAAGTGTACCAGTTAGCATTTTATCTCATCCATATCAAACCAGATATCATTATTTGGTTTCTGATATTTTATGCCATAGGAATCATCATAGTTCAGGAATTGACAAAAGTACAGGGAAAAAAAAAAACTGACTTCAGGCTGTTTTTAGATATGCAGCTTTTTAATTCAGGTCTTCCTGATAATCTGTACTTGCTTTCTGAATTAAATACTCATATTTACGCCTTACAGATGGGCGTGAAGCTCCAGACGATGACAGCAGTGAGTCAGAGGGGGAGGATACCAGCTTGAGTCAGGAGACCAAACCCCAAGGCCCCAGCAGTCAGCCTGGCAGCACCGTCCATAGGCCAAAACCCCGTGCTGGGGCCTCGTGGTCAGTGGATAGCAGCTCAGATGACTCCCGCCGCTGGTCAGACACACTCAGCATCGATGAAAAGGATGGCTTTGTGTTTGTAAATTATTCAGAGGGCCAGGGCAGGCCCGGCATAGCTCAGCATGGCAACCCACACCCACCACACTCTGCATCCCCCCATGGAGCTGCCCCACAGCCACTGCAACCCAGCACCATGGAGGCCCGGCCATACAACAGGCTGAGAGCAGGTACTGTATTTTTGTACATGATCTAATGGCGGGTATACACTGCCCAATTTTGGGCTGTCCCAGATAAAAGTTTACTAGAGTCCATGATGCATGCTTATCATTTTTGTTGTAGCCCCTAAACTGTGAGAGAGGTTCAGAAATGGCTGTTTTCTTGTAAACAAAGATAGCCTGAGACAAAATTCAGACAGTGTCAGATGACAATCTCTTTGACCCACGACTATTAACTAACCAGTAGAAATGCAACAAAAAAAAGAAGTACTCTGAACGATGCTGATAAATACTACTATTTGGAATGTCTTGATTTTTACTGAGCTTCATTGTTGATCACTACATTTGGGCAGATGCATGCTGATGACATTTTATTGATGACGTATATTTCCCTGTGTCATAGCTTAAGATTTAGTAATCACAATACAGTACTACATGCACTTTAATTTATCATTACCTTTATTTAGAATGTTTCAGATCCAGGTTGCACAGTAGCTTGAAATACATTTCTAAAATTTGACTTAAACCAAGTTAATCTACAAGTGAAAATTTAAATTTGATTGTAAGGTTTAACCACTACATTTTCCACAAAATTTTTCATTTTAGTATTTAGTGGCTGCCAATGGATTTACTTTCAATACAGCAAATTTTACATTTACATCTTAACAAATTATAATTTGCTGACATTTAGTAGCACACTTTTCTTTTGTTAATAAAAACATAAAACTTTGCCCCTTGTACACACAGTATTGTAATCCCAGAATAGTGAATCTAAGCTATTCTGTCAAATAACTATCTAATGAACACAACAAGGTGAAATAATTTAGACATATTGCACCAGAATGCATCACTACAAGTAAGTAAGATGTTAACTGGAAGCTGGTATTTACCTTCCTCCTTAGAAATTAATGCATATTTCCAGTAAGTCAGTTCACGGAGTTGTGGTTCTGAGCGGCTGGCGGTTCTGAGTGCTATGTTGCTGTTGCTGTCTCTTCTAAGCAGGCTACAGATGGGAAAGACAGCTGGTGTTCCGGAGCAAACTCACCATGCACACCGCCTTCGACCGCAAGGACAATGCTCAACCAGCAGAAATCACAGCGCTCGCCATCTCAAAGTAAACACTGGTTTTGTATACCTACATGTGAATGTTTCTCAGCTTTTTAACCCTTGATCCTGATCCAAGATATTTGAAAGTGGAAATCTGCCAACACAGGGTCTGGTCAGTTGTTTGCAGATATAATAATTTTTTTTGCATTAATTAATGCAATCAACTTCAAATATGTTTACATTAGTGAAATTAATCCTATTAAGACACTATGCTACTATGAAAATGCTGTTTTAAAATCACTCTGTTTTAAAACTGAGGTTTTGGGTTTCTTGCTCACATTTTGAAAGGGCCTTTTTATTCAGTGACATTTTCAGAACCTTTCAAATATTTAACTACAGTTACGTTTCAAACTTATCTTAAAATTTAATTGTTTTATTTTTCTGATCTACGTACAATTTATCTTCATAGGAATAAGCAAAAATAGACATTCATGAAAGCCTTTGTGTTTTTGTAACAATCTTGGCCATATGGATATTTAATCTTTTTAACAATACCAGGAGATTAACGTAATATAACTAAACAATTAAAACTGAAGAAAGAGTTTAAGTCATTGTAAAAATGTAATTTTCTGGTGAAGATTTCTGGTGAGGAATAAATTAGGAAACCCCCAACTTTATTCACAATTAAAATGGCTCAAATCACACACAGGTGTAACACATCAGGTACCCATGATTAGAACATCGTTTCTCAGCATTTTGAAGGAGGTTTGCCCGATTTAAACCTCAGACATTTAGTTTGGTGTGCTCCTGACTGTTGAGGTGTGAGTGAACAGAATGATGAGATCAAAAGAGCTGTCTGAGGCCTTCAGAAAGAGGATTGTAGCAGCTTTTAAGTGTGGCAATGGATTTAAAAAGATCTCATAAGAATTTGCAATCAGTCATTCCACTGTCTGGAAAAAAGTGGAGGACTTCCACAACAACTGTCAACATGCCCAGGTCTGGCCATCCAAGCAAGTTCACTCTGAGAGGAAGACCGCAAGATGCTAGGAGATCTAAGAGGTCTCCAAAAACCCTAAAATGTCATCACGGGACCTACAGTAGGCTCTTGCTACTGTTGATGGGAAAGTTCCTGCACAACTTTAACTTCATGGGAGGTGTGCAAGGAGGAAACCGTTGCTCTCTGAGAGAAACATCAAGGCCAGACTGAAGTTTGCCAGAGACAACGTAGACAAAAGACAGATGAGTCTAAAATTGAATTATTTGGACACCACAACAGAGTACATGTCTGGCATAAACCAAATACAGCATTCCAGGAAAATAACCTCTTATCAGCTGTGAAGCACTAAGGTGGAAGTGTTGTGGTTTGGGGATGCTTTGCTGCAGCAGGACCTGACAAGCTCACCTTCATAGAATCCACAATGAATTCTACTGTGTATCAGAGGGTGCTTGAGGAACATGTAAGACTATCTACAAGAAGCTATTTAAAGCCGAAGCTGAACTGGACCCTGCAACACTTGACTGGCTGAAAACTAAGAAATGGAGAGTCCTTCAGTGGCCAAGGCAAAGCTTAGATCTTAATGCCATTGAGATGCTGTGGGGTGACTTGAAATGGACTGTACATGCAAGAAAACCCTCAAACATCTCACAGCTTAAAAAAATCTGCATTTAGGAGTGGAGCAAACTTAAAGATGCTACAAAAAGTATCTCACTGCAGTTATTTTAGTCAAAGAGGGTACACTAGCTATTAGGGGATAGTGTCCTAACTTTTTTCTCAGTTAGAATACACATTTTTGTTGATATATTTTGTTTAATGAATAAATCAAGGTTAATTTTCATTGTTTACCTGCAGTTAAATTACTTTCTTTTTCAGAGAAAACCGAAAACAGGATTAGACATCGATATGTGAACATTTCTTAAAGAACTGAATATTTAATGGGTTTTTTTTCACATTACTATAAATGTATTAAAAAGGAGCAAAATAAAAACAAAAAAGGATTGGATATTATAACTACTATGTAGTTCTTTATAGGAAGGTGACCTATGAATTACAAAGGAGTCTACACAAAAATTAAAAACAAAAAAACTATACAGTCCATGTAGTCTTCTGGTTACAAAAAATGTTTGGAAACTACAATTTTATCCAAAGTTCATATTTGTATTTCACATCCCATATAGGAAATGTAAGCATTGGGCATTTAAATGCAGAAGTAACAAGATCAGCAAGAAATGTAAATTTACTAGCGATGCCCAAACTTTCCAAGTACTTTCCCTTCTGCAGTACAAACAAAAAAGCCAAAAGAGTGATCACCACATGAGCGATTCACCAACAAATGCTCGTTGTTTATAACCTTTTCCATACTTCTGAGTGCCAGAAAGGGGTTTTTCATTCCTTACAATTAACAATTCTTACAAAGTCATAGTTTCTAGATCAGGCATATGCAACTTTGGACCTGGAGGACCTTGGCACAGTTTGGATGTTTTTTCTTGCTTGGACGCACCTAACCTATATCAGCAGTAAGCTGACAGGTTCAGTAGTTCAATAAAATCTAAAAGCCCTCTTAGATCCTATCAAGCACATTTTCCTAAACTGGCGTATCTCTGTACAGGGACCACAGTAAGATCCTGGTGGGCGACGGGCGTGGCCGTGTCTTCAGCTGGTCGGTTAGTGAGCAGCCTGGCCGCTCTGCTGCTGACCACTGGGTGAAGGATGAGCAGGTTGACAGCTGTTCTGGCTGCGCTGTGCGATTCTCCCTCACTGAGAGACGCCACCACTGCAGGAACTGCGGCCAGCTCTTTTGCCAGAAGTAAGGGCGCAGGAGAGCTTTAGCTTTTTACATACACATTGTTTCGATTTGATTTTAAAATGCTTTTAGTATGCAAGTCCTGGGCAGCTTTACTTGAAGTCTAAAAACAGATAAATGACTACAGATCATTGTAAAATCACTTTAAATCAACATTTGTTATATTTAATAGTTGTGGGTGTGGGGAGTGCACATAAAGTACTGTGTACTGCCTACTATCTTTTACAAATTGCCTACTATCTTTTGCGATTTTACAAATAAAGCCCAAATAAAGCTTTTTAAATCTATTTCCCACTGGTGCCTAAAACATTTGCAGAGCACTGTTAATGATTTGGTTAAAATGCGTAATGATTACAAAAATGTGTCCAGTTTTATACATAACCGCTTAATCATAAAGTATGATTAAGTATCATAAAAGCAAAGTTGTTTAAACTGCAGGCATTTGTATGTGTGATTATTTAAACATTTATGTTGCTGTGTTGCTGACTGGTGAGTAATAGCTTTCGTTACTTTTAATAACATTCATTTTAAAGCAGTGATTATCGAAACGTCTAGATTGTATTGCTGCGCTGCTCCAGCACCTTAATGTAGCTCTGCTTTCTGCTCTCATAGGTGCAGCCGTTTCCAGTCCGAGATCAAGCGGCTGAAGATCTCCTCCCCCGTCCGCGTGTGTCAGAACTGTTACTTCAACCTGCAGCATGAGCGGGCCTCAGAAGAAGGTTCCAGAAATTAGACCTCTGATCCCTTCTCACCCTCCTTTATCTCAGCACACGCTCTTTTGCCCCAGCCCCCACGGTCCCTCTAGAAAACTCACCACTACCACCCCCACTCCCAAGCAAGAGACGTACAGCACTGACGAAAACTAAAATGTCCGTTGTTTTATGAATGGAAGTGGAGTATAAAGCAGAATGACGGGAGATATACACAACTGTCAAAAATCATTTCTTTCATGTTACACTCGATCATAATGACAAGATTTCCCATGAACTTCTAGATTTTAGAAACCCGTAATCCCTCCTTCATGAAAAATTGTGTTTATATTGTAAATAATTATGATGGCCTTTTTAACTAGAGCAGGAAAATGAGAAATCATTATTAAGAGATAAAAAAAAAAAAAAGCATTGCCTGTAACATAGCATTATAACACACCACAGAAAAACTAAAGCAGTTGTGTGTAGTCTAGGTCACTAGTCGCAGGATCCCAGCGGGTATAATATCGGGGACGATGAATGTTAATAATAAATGTTTGTGGGTCAGATTTATTTCCATGTCTAGTTATGCAAATACTTCTTTTTTTTTTTTTTTTTTTTTTCTTTTTCTTTTTTTTTTTTTTACAGTGTGTTAACTTTGACGTATTGCCCACAGTATCAAAACTGTTTTGCCGGTAGCTGATAGAAATCAGTCGTTTTTAAGATTTGTTGCCAAACTGCCATGGTGTAGAACTTTTAGCATATTTATGAATGATAGAGCAAGTCCTTCATTTTCAGTTCCATACTGCTGAGACATCCCTATGCCAACAT
Source organism: Hepsetus odoe (assembly GCA_017165825.1). Classification (NCBI taxonomy): domain Eukaryota; kingdom Metazoa; phylum Chordata; class Actinopteri; order Characiformes; family Hepsetidae; genus Hepsetus; species Hepsetus odoe. The sequence goes on along the minus strand of CM029390.1, from coordinate 9,236,206 downwards.
ATGCGTTTTCTAGCTATTTAACATAATCTCAGTTCGCATATCAGTGCTTTAAAAAAGATCAGAACATGGATTTGTAGAGCATTTCAGGAGTTGAATGTGATTCAGGAACATGAAATAAATACATGGATCTGTCTGAATACTGCATGTAGTCACTATTGTATTTTGTATATTTAGGGTAACAAGGGACTTTTTTTCAACTTTGTGCATCTTTCGTTCAGTTTCTTAATAAATATGAACTTTCATGTTTCTCTCTGACACAGATCCATACTTTAGCGATTTCACAGAGCTTGTCCCAGGGCCATGATGTGGTCAAATATCATCACTATTTCTAGCAGAGAGACTGTTCGTGTGCCACTTTAGACATTGGTGGAATGTGTGAACCGTCGAGTCTGTGTTATCGCGAGAAAGAGATTTCATGCTTTCTGAATAGAGCTGAGCAACTGGATTCATGGTTAAGACTTTCTTTTTATTCCTGTCGTCTGTCATTAGTGGTACTGTGGGCAGTACTGCATTGAAAGTGCTGCTTTGATAAATAAGAAGAAATTTTTTTCCCCCTTTTGTTTGTGTTTTTTTTTTATTTATTAAAAAAAACACAAATCACTTTAAACTTGTACACGTGCAGTGGTTTATTATGCGCAGTCTCTATACATGTCCACATCATTTGTCACATAGCCTAATATGCACCCGTTATGATTATGACTATGGTTATTATTATACACTCGTACTGTAATTTAGCGTGCAATCACAACATCAAAGCTGTTGGGATTTTGCCGTCAGCAAGCAGCTTTAAGGCCGGACGGCTATATCAATCTTTGCTTGTGCAAAACCGTTAAAGACGTTGAGATTATGGTTTTATCCGATGCATTTTTATGTTGTGGGTGATCATTTTAAAGGGGTGCATTCCTTTACAGCGAAACAAACTGTACAAAGTATTTATGCAATTATGTTTCCTTTTTTATGATTGATTCTTGTACTTTTTCAGCAAGTTGGGTTACTTGTTGCATGTCTAACACAGCTGACTTTCTGTGTCAGTGCATTGTACATGTTTGGCATTATTATAACTTCTTTTTTTTTTTTCTCTTTTCTTTGTTTTTGTCGATTTTGTTTTTTTTTCCATTTCTACGGCATTATTGAATACGTTGAATCTAAAAGCCCAGAGAGTTGTGTACAGAGTTGCCAGGTATGGTGAAGGTGTGCCCCAAAAACTCTGGGGCGACTTTTTGTACTCTATGTATGAAAATCATGGATTGATCTGAGAAAAAAAACAAACAAAGAAAACAACAACAACAAAAGAATTCTTTTTTGGTGGTCTTGTGTTAGACTGCATTGCTACAGTATCTGGTGTGCAATCTGTGGTAGCTGAATGTTCATTGTGCATTTGTGTTCAAGTACAACTACATGCCCTCCTCCTTGTAGAGTAACCCTGAAGGGTACTGTTACTATAACGCAATAGCTCTGGTACTCATTTTTAATTTAATTTCAATTAAATTCTTGCTGTTTACCACCAGCAACGTCTGCTTGTCCATGTATTTTAGAATTGTATTTTTGGGGGGGGAGGGGATTGCAGCTTATATAATTTTTAAAAATGTTTTAAGTCCTGTTTGCACAACTACAGATGATAAAAGTCTTATTGGGGGGGGGGGGGCGGATTGCAGCTTTTTATATATATACATGTATAACTTCATTTTTGCTGAACAAAGATGATCTCACCGAATCACACATTTTTAATATCACATGATTCAAAAAAAGGTCAGTGAGTAAGAACCAAAATACTCCGACTATCACCATTAAAGTTGTTGGTGGTCTAGTCACCTACAGACCAAGACTCCAGCACTACCACCATTCTTGAGTTCCTGAGCACGACTCTTAACCCCTTGCTCAACGGTATCCCAGAGCAACCTATTAGACTGGTTTTGAAACCCACAACCTTCCAATCCTGAACCTAGTCCCTAACCACTAGGCCACCACTCCCCCAGTGTTAGCTCATTAGTTATAAACAGGGCTGGGTGTAAACCATTTAGGCAGGTTGCAGTGCAACAAAGACAGTAAAATGAATATGTAGAACTGAGAAAACTTGTAGTACTACATTTCACTACACAAGTACGTTTTAATAGGTGGCGGTGGTCCAGTGGTAGGTTACTTGCCTATGGCTCAAGAGGTCCCAGGTTCAAATCCCACCTCTGGCACTACCACCACTGGGTCCCTGAGCAAGACCCTTAACCCTGAATTGCTCCAGGGGGACTGTCCCTGTAATTAGGACATGGAAGTCGCTCTGGATAAGAGTGTCTGCTAAATGCCATAAATGTAAATGTAAATATGTACCAAAAAGGCACTTCTATATAATTATACATCGAAAAGGTCATTTTACGAGAGCTCAAACACACACATGCAGCCACACCTTTCAATTTACTTGGTCTGTGCAGTGGTTTAAATGGGCAAATTCTAGATATAAACAAACTAGACAAAGAAACATGACACTTATAAACTAAACACTGCAGGATATGTCTACTCTAAAATATACAGCTATAAAAAAATTATGTAAATTAGCATGGAATTATATGTGTGAAGTGGATCGTTTTAATTTGCAAGGCAATAATTTACTATTTGATATAACTTTTCTCATAGTCCTATGTTTGAACCGATGCATTCAAGAAGCAAAGTTTCATTGGTTTCCCTGATGAAATTCCATTATAATCTTGTAAGCATTTCAGTCCACAAACTAATGAGAATAAATTAATGTCAGTTTTCTTTGTCTTTAAAAAACAGAACTCTTTTTTTTCTCTCAGAATTTTTGGGAATTTGGGTGTTTTTTTTTTTTGGACCGATAGAACTGGATCTTAGACTTTACAATAAATCCTCAAAATCAGAAGATTCCATATAAATGGTCATTGTTCTGCAGAAACAGCCTGTTTAGAAATCAGAGTTTTCACAGTTTTATCACAGGAAGAAAACATCAAAATCACTGTGTTTAACACAGAGGGGGAGAGAGAAACAGAAAAAATAGAGATACATAGACAGGCAGTAATAGACAGACCGACAGAATTATAGATAGACAGATAGATGGATGGAAGGACAGATGGATGGATAGACAGATACAGGGAGGAGATAGAGAAACAAAAAGAGATAGACGGACAGATAGATACGGGGGAGAGAGGGAAACAGAAAAAGATAAATAAACAGACAGACAGAAATAGACAAACAGACAGATAGAAAGAGACAGTAATAGATATATAGATAGATAGACAGTCGGATGGCTGGACAGATGGATAGTTAGACAGATATGGGGGGCGATAGAGAAACAAAAAGATAGAGAGACAGACAGACAGATAGATAGGTACAGGGGGAATGAGAGAAACAGAAAAAGATCAACAGAAGTTTGGGAAGTTTGGGGTTTTTTTTTTTAACAATAGAATTGGATCTTTACAATAAATCCTCAAAATCAGTAGATCCCATATAAAAGGTCATTGTTCTGCAGGAAGAGCCTGTTTAGAAATCAGAGTTTTCATAATTTTATCACAGGAAGAAAACATCAAAATCACTGTGTTTAACACAGTCTGTTTAACCTACAGCTCAGACTATTCACAAAGAAGTTATAAGGAGTGTTTCAGTCTGCACTTCTGTTAGTGTCATACAGGACAACCAATCAGAACAGAGCTCATAAAATTATCACAGTACCAAAAGCCACAGGAACAGAAGCAGTGTTTACGGACTAGAAAAGGTCGAATAGAATGAGTTTTTGCTGCATAAAAACAACAGTGTCCCACTGAGAAACTGAAAAACAACCCCACCCAGAAAGAAGAAAGAACAGCAAACCAGCTGATGTGACAGACACTGTGACAGACAGACGGACAGACATACAGACAGATAGACAGAGACAGATAGACAGTCGGATGGATGGATGGATGGATGGATGGATGGATGGACGGATGCAGGGGGGATAGAGAAACAGAAAAAGAGAGATAGACAGACAGAAAGACAGATACAGGGGGAGAGAAACAGAAAAAGAGATAAACAGAGAGACCGACAAAAACTGACAGACAGAAAGATAGATAGATAGAAAGATAGATAGACAGTAATAGATGGATGGACGGACGGAGAGAAACGGGGAGGGAGAGAAACAAGAAAGATAAATAAACAGAGACAGACAGAAACACAGATAGATATATAGATAGATAGATAGATAGAGGGGGAGAGACAGAAACAAAAAAGATAGAGACAAATAGACAGTAATAGATAGGCAGACAATAGACAGAAACATTATTATAGAGGACATTATCCGTGTCCTCAGTTTTAAGGTCGTGTTGGAGCTGGGAGGGTGTCCGGTGGGTGCTCCGTCTGTCCGAGTGTGTGTGCGTGCGGCCGTTGCGGGCGCGCGCGCGTGCGTGTGTGTGTTGTTAAACCGGATTACAGGTCGGGCTGCTGTGGAGCTCGTGGTTTTCTATGAGTGTGTGAGCAGGAACAGAAATGACGGAGCTGAGGAAACGGCCGGCTGCGGGAGGAGGAGGAGGAGAGCCGGACAGCGCCGACAACATCAGCGACAAGGTGACCGAGCCGCGAGCGGACCGGACAGGACCAGGTTCCGGGGCTTAACTCAGTCTCTCTACTAACCGGACCTGCCCGCGGTTAGAACAGTGTCCGGACCGGACCGGACCGTTTGACACTCCCGGTTCAGCCCTTCACTCGTTCGGGCTAACAGCTAGCATTAGCCCATAATATAGTCCTGCTGTCATTCACGACACCGTGTTCATATTGAGCAACCAGCTCGGAGCAGTTTTAGGACGGAATTTGTACATTAATACCGTCTCGTTTTTCTATTTTATTCTAATTCGAGCGACTTTTGGCGTGTTGTTGAGCCCGTTGCTAGGCTACTGCTAGCTAACTGTAGCTTGTTTACAATCAGAAGCGCAGGCAGTCGATCATCTGTTCTCAGAAACTAATTCTGAGTTTAAACAGAGGAAAGGAGGGGAAAACATGGTTGACTGAAACCTGTGGTTTGTGGAGACTCGGGAGAAGCTAGTTTCAGCCAGTGCAAGGTGCAGGCAGTGCAGAAGAAGCAGAGAAACTCAACTTGAAGCTCCCAAACAGACCAGCCTGAGTTCAGGTTCAGCAGAAGCAGAGCACTGTGTGGCTTCATTCATGCACATTTTGGTGAAAGAAGGTTTAATAACAGATAATATTTATAAAAACAGCCTTCAGTATCCCTTCTACAGTATAAAATATTTTACTAAATTAAGTAAAGGCTGGAAACAGCTCAAGGAAAAATAATCTGCACCAGTCAAGATAAGATGGGTATCATCCTGTTTTTTACTTGTTTGTTTATTTTTGGTCACCATTGAAATCATGATTACTTAACACGATTATTTACTGACTGTGGGAATTATGCATTTAATGAACCTTTTTAAAACTTGTTTATTTAACAACCATTAAGTCATTTTTTTAATTCTTTAAAAAATAACCTTAATATTTACACATTTGAATAATACTTTAGCCAATGATCTTAATGTAAATTAAGATGAAATGGGTTCCGAAGTTACATGCGATTGAAAATGCTTGAAGTTTTCTCTTAAAGGTATTTAGAAACACCAGCTTGTTTGCATGGTATGGTTTCAGATCTGAGCTCATTGAGGTGACAGTGTTTCCACCTCTGGGATGGCTGGGATGTACAGATCTTCCTTTGGCAGATTAGCGAGGCAAAGGAAGAGCCTCTGGTGAATCTTTCTCATCTTATTTTTTCCCCCAGATTGTTTTATTTTTATAATCTCTCAATGTCAAAACGGAAATCAAAAGGAATTAGATTTGATTTGTTTATGCAGCCCTGATTTGCTTTTCTTTTGGCTTTTTGGAGGAGTGTAAACAGTCCAGGCAGCAAGAGGATAGAGTGAAATGAAAACAAGATTCCTTTACATTTACGGCATTTAGCAGACGCTCTTATGCAGAGCGACTTACATGTCCTAATTACAGGGACAGTCCCCCTGGAGCAACTCAGGGTTAAGGGTCTTGCTCAGGGACCCAGTGGTGGTAGTGCTAGAGATGGGATTCGAACCGGGGACCTCTTGATCCAGAGGTCTGAAGGCAAGTATCCTACCACTAGACCACCGCCACCCCTTTCATCATCACCGCACGAGTCAAAACTGAGCAATCGCTCAAAACAGATTTGATTCACCTGAGATGCATCAATTCGATAACGTCTAAATCAGTACTGTGCAGGTTGTGTTTACACGCTATGAATAGCTCTCTTTTTTAATGTTTTTATTTTAGCTATGGTGTGGTGCAGAGCTTTCTTAAAGGAATGCTGATCCCCAAATAGTAGTGAGAGAAAGAAATGACTTGATGTGCGGTAGGAAAGATCTCATGCAGCCGATATTTCTAAAGACCTGTTTTAGGTGTGTGAGAGCAGGTCCTGTTGGTGAGGTTGTCCGAATATTTGGTGTTTATCCAGTAGTTATACTAAAGTATTGAACTGCTAGTATACCCAAGGGGGTTGGGTAGCCAGTCGACCTTGGACCCTCAGAGGTTTTTATTCTCCACACAGTGGAGTTTTTGGTTCCTCTCCTCCGTAGTCGTCTGGCTTTAGCTTCTAGCCTTCAGTTTTTAGACCATGGCTATAACCTATGTCTACCATCTATGTAAAGTGCCTTGGAGCAACTCTGTTGTAAAAGGTGCTATACAAGAATAAATTAAATTGAATTGAATTGAACAAAGTGCAAACAGATGAGAAAAGGTCATTGCTGTTTTCCTCAGGGCAATTAATTTGTCTAAATTTCTTTCTTCTGTGTTGAGCCTGTTTTGTTTTTTTGCATGATGGCCTAAGGGGCCTTAATGAAGTAAAATTTCTGCAAAACAGTTTAAAACAAGAGTTGGAGTTGTTGATTACAGTCAAGGGTGTTGATGGTCTAGTGTTAGGATACTCACCTATGGAACAAGAGGTCGCAGGTTCAAATCTCACCTCCAGCATTACCATCATAGGGTTCCTGAGCAAAACCCTTAACTTCAGGTTGTTCCAGGGTGACTGTCCCTGTAATCAGGAACTGGAAATCGCTCTGGATGAGAGCATCTGCTAAGTGCCATAAATGTAAATGCATGGTCTAATGTTGTGGGCTACCAATTTGATCCCCTGATCTGGTCTGAAATATGTGGGCATCAAACATTTGAATAAAGCTTTCCGACTCCTACAGCTGAAAGTGTCCTTGGGCAAGGTACATAACTGCAACCCCCGGTGCTGGTATGTAGCCCATTGCCATTGGTGTGTGTTCTCACAGGAATTTCATCTCATTCCAGAATAACTTTTTAGTGACAAGGCCTCAAGCTGTTTCATTATTTAATTGACTAGAATAAAGAGTGTAAAGTTATTATTGTAGTACCAGCTTTTTGCCTTTTGGTTGTAGTAGCTAGTACTTATTTAAAGGTAAGGTTATTCATCAGGTAAAATAAATATAGCTAGTTGAAACACATTCAGAACAGGCTTTAGTATCTTTGTTAAAGAAGGACTTGCTGAAGTGAACCTATTGACCATTTTTTTCTGGTATTACTTATTCCAACAAACTTTCATCTTTTCCTTAATTAATTATTTTTTCCACTTGCAGCCAGACGCATTTTCTCAAGGTCAACTCTCATCCTTCTGTTAGCAATGTCTGCTATTTTTTACAAATAAGCTCAAAAGCTGTTGATGCTGATAACTCATATCCATGAGGAAAAATGGCACTCAAGCACTACAGCTGTAGCCGGCCATCAAATTTTTGTCTCTTAATAACAGAGGCAGAAACGGCAGCCTGTCTCCTTTGCACTGGAGAGGCAGTGAGGTGTTAGTAAACCGTGCTCTGCTCAGTTTACCGCCTCAGATGCCCCAGTGTTGCAGGATGACCTCCTCATGCTGGCCACACAGACATCAGACAGACCAAGTGTTGGATGTCACCGTCAGAATCCAGAGTGGCTCACTGTTTCTTAATAACAGTGATCATAGTTTATTTTCTTAATTTAATAAACCCTAGCACTAGGTTTTAGTTTAATGAAACATATGTTGACTGCCTTGTGTATCTGGTGGCAAAAAAAAAGCAGAAATGCTTAAATAAAATATTAAGCAAAGTCCTTCTTTGCCATTATTGTACAGCCCTACAGTGACGACACATGACATGAGCAAGTGGAATTTACAGCCTTCATCATGACTAATAGGGTGTGGTTTCAGAGTTTCTAACTCTTGCTTTTTTTGTTTTTCTTTGGGGATCTGCAAGAAACAGGTTATACAAGACCTCATGTCTTCACCCAATCTTTACCAGAGGAGACAATGGGTTTTTTAGCTTAAAAAAAGCCAGTTTAGCAAGTTATGGTGAAACTGTCAGCATCTCAGTTTGTGCATTACTAGGATTAAGGTTACTTTATTCAGAATTTATGTTTTCAGAATGTGCGTTGTGAATGCTTTACTTTTTAGAATAGTATTCCATTTTCAGCCATCACTACCATCGACTCCAGTACTATGAACCCTATAGTACATAGTTTACACTGTTTGTCTGTCTCCCAGAAATGGATTAATGCTAGTCCTGGACTACATAACAGCTTAAAAGATGCTGTTTCATTAAAAGGAACATAATGACTCTGCATAATACCTCACAGTGAAACTGATGTTATGTGTTGCAACTTGTGTTTTACTCTATGGCGAAAAAACAAGGATTCTGCAACACTGAAATCCATTCCTGCCAGCAGCAAGCAAGTCTGTTTTGGTATTTGCTGCACAAATAGGAATTCCTAATCAGCCTGTGTTTGTTTTCCTGCCTCCTCTGCAGAGCGTTTAAAGGGACAGTGAAAACTGGGCCAAGCTGTCACTCACATAGTGGCAAAGTCTTCAAGAGGATCAAATTGAACCATGTCGTAACTCTGTCTGATTCTGAGTCTGAATTTTCATTTCAGACATGCTGGCAAGGCACCTTCCCCTGCATCCTCTTTAATATAATATCAGCAGCAACCTGAGCTTAAGACTGTGCTTGGTGAGGCAGTGCCTGCATCTCTCTAAGTTGGATTTGTTTGAATAGTAGGAGGTCTCTGGAATCAGGCTTGGCTGGGGTTGTTCTCTTTCTGCCTGGGGATTAGTGTAGTCTCGTTTCTTGAGCAGCTGATCAGAGGGCTAGCTTGCTTATTGGACTCATTGACAGGATGGCAGATGTTCAGACGTTGGAGACTTGTCTGCAAACTGAAATATCTGTTCGGTTGTAGTGTCAGCGTTATGCCTTGTGTTTTTAAATACTAAACAATTACTTTAGGAAATTTTTTTTTTTTTTTTAGGAAAATTTTAATCGCAAGTGATCAGGCCGAAGAGGCGATTTAAAATCGTTGTAAAAATGTAAGTGTTGTTTGTACCCTAATAGCAAAAACATTAGTTTTAGTGAAGTTTTTCAAGCACAATTATTAGTTTTTCTGTGTAGCCCTGTAGGAGTTGAGCTTAATGTTCTTTCACCAGACATACCACATGCCAACAAAGGCACCTTTATGTAGGATTGGGCAATAAGCCACAATTTTAACAGTGACATTTGAAGCCTGCTTGAAGTGCATCACAGTATTTAATTTTTTCCAAGTTATGATAAGATTGAACAGGGCAAAAAAAACCATACATTTTTAATGCCACATTTTAAAATAATCCAAAAACTGTTTGCAAATGACTTTTAGCCAGCATTTCACATACTGCACTGTGTTCTTTAAGTACTAAAGCTTTCATTACCTTACAAAAACAGTTTGTTGTGCAGTTCATGGCAGCAACCATGATTAACGTCATATTGCCCAACAATACATTCATGACTTTATTAACTCTAATAAACACAAGCATAATTTAATGCTGTTTTCTTTATAAACATTAATTTTCATTTTCAGTTGTAGACTATGGGCTATGTGTTTATTTGGCCTACAGTGTGTTTGATCGGATTTAGTAGTGATGAAAATGAGGTAGTCTACAATTTTTTGGCTTTTTGGTCTCGCTGAGAGGCTGCAATGTTCTGAGCCCTTAGCTGTGCACCTGAGCAGTAGGTCTTTAAAACATCCTTAAACTTGGTTTCTGATCTGTGTTGAATGAATGTCCTGAAGCATGGTATTGCGAGCAGACTGTATTTCAGTACACATGCAGCATAAAAAGATGAATGAGGATGTAAATGTGAAGAGCTTTGTAAGGAGCTGTGCAATTGTGCAGTTATGACTGTCAGCTGTATGTTGGGCTTTCTGAGCAACAGAAACATGACTGTTGTTGCAGTTCATATGGATGGAATGTCACCAAATAGGCAAATATCTTGAAAAAGAACAAAAAACTGTAGGATTACCATAAACCAAATTGTGGCTAAAAACCTATGGCCTTTTCTAACCATTGATGTTCTCCTAGAACTAGGTTTATAATGTAATGTGTGAAAGAAAATGCTTTTTTTCTACTCATTTGTGAAAAAGTGCAATAACAAGTGATCACGATTTCAGAGGTCACTGCAATAGTCATTTTACCCATTATTGTCCTGCCCTAAATCATTGTGCTTATTATTAACTAAAAGAACCAGAGGTCCTTCACAGTCACCCCTCACCTTATAAAGGTTTGCTGAATCACTACAGTAACGTAATACTGTGTATGTGATGCTCAGTACATTTCTACAGAAGTCGTTAGCAGCCGTTAGTGTCCCCTCATTAAAAAGTTAACAGAAAGGGCTTCCTTTACTAGAACGAGTCAATTTCAGACTAGAGTGGCCATCTTTCTCAGCTGAGCTTGCTCTCAATTACCTCTTCATGTTTGCTCATCACAGCTATGGATGAAAGGCTTTGGCTCATTCTAATTTTAGTCCATTTTCATCTTGCTCACTTATACCCATATTTAGTATGACTTTCATTAGAGAGTTCATGAAAAGGGCAGTTATAAATCCAAGAAACAGGATGAGTGTTATCAGGCGTGGAGAGGAGACCATCCGACCGGTGGTCAAATGTTTTGTTCCCACTTGGAATGACTTCAGCATTTCAAAAATAGGCCCAAATGCTTTGACTGGTTGCTGTGCTGTGAGAACTGTGCAACCAATGTGATTTCAAAACAGTACAGTTCCTGATTTCAGAGCTAAAATACAAGTTGCAGATAACTGAAGAAAGGAACTGAAGAAAATTAAAGCAGCAAAGATGGGCAATATAATAAACATATAAGTATACATGAAAGCATTTGTATACTTGGTTCAGCATTTGGCTTTTTAAATGAATGTTTCCCCAAATTATATTTTTGCAAACAAGTTGAAACTCAATAAAAGCACCATGTTGACAGAGCTAAATGTGAAAATGGCTATGAAAAGCTACACAGAAATGTTATTATACACACAACACTGTAATAAAAATGTAATACAATAGTGGCAAAATCGATTTAAAGAATAAATAGAAGTGTTTTTATACAGTTTGTTATTATACATTGGGCAGCAGTGGCTTAGAGGTTTGGGACTAGGCCCCAGGATCGGAAGGTTATGGGTTCAAATCCCTGATCAATAAGTTGCCCTGAAGTACAGAGAAGTACACAGTACCCATCACTGCTCCCCGGGCACTGGATATGGCTGACCCTTGCTGCACAAGTGTGTATGGGCAAAAAGCAGAGGTTTCATTTTGTTGTGTTTCACCGTGTGCTGTGATGTGTTCCACAGTAATAGTCACTTTCACTTCACTTTAGTTATTGTTTACAATCTACCGGAAATTTGTCAGAAGTATTTTTATGATACATTCACTTGTTCAGTGTTCAGGTTCCCATGATATATGCACAATGGGACAATTTATCACAATAACAAGATAAGACCATATTTAATAGAGGATCCCATGTGTAACTTCATTTAATTTGCAATTTGTTGATTACTCTCTTCTATCCTTTATATTCCATCTGGAAAGAAGCATGTTTCAGTTCAGCTCATTGAAATATTTGTAGCTGTCAGATTATGCAGTGTAGCATACTGCAGAAGGAAAATACTGCACTTCAGCTCCTACAGTTCTTTCCACGCCAATATTGCTTTCTCTTGGGCTTATCAGGCAAAGTGTGCTATTAAAAACCCCACTTTTAAGACAGGTGACATTTTACTTATCAGGGTGTAACCTGGTTTGTTTGCTGTGGCTAAAAGACTTGTTTTATGCAATGTGCTTTGTGGAAAGCTCATTATATTCAATCCTTTTTTAAGCATGCTAGGAAAAGTCAGCATTAATGCAAAAATTAATTAAGGGCTGGTCAGGTTACAGTAGTTGATTGTCTATCCAAGGTCTAAATCCAGATTACAGTTGAATTACAGATTAATAGGACAATTACAGACTTAACTTTATAGGACATGATCTGCAACTTCATGAGGGATTGCATAAATTTAGCCAAAATTAACAACAGTGCATAGACGTTAGGCAGGGAGTTACTAAATGCAAATGCCATGCTTGTCTTATCTGTGCACACATGTGCCATCTCCATATTTTAGATTAGATTTCAGTGTTATAAACCTTTTTGGATTGACTGATTACACTGTATTTGTTCCAGATTAAAATGAATCCCCAAAATACTTATTTGCCTAATAATTGCACACACAGTGTATGTTCTTTTAAAACACTATTTTCATTATGGAAATACATCAGCATATTTACTTCTGCTAGTCACTTCTCTTCCTCTTCACTGTAGTGTTCTGCTGTATTTTAAATGGCTCTCTAAGTAAAGGCTGAAAAGGGAGTAGGTGACTGGTCATTGATCTAGTCCAAAGCAAAGCTTGAACTTTGTTCTACTGTACTACTGCAGTTTCAAAGGGGCCGTATTTGCTGTTTGGCCTGAATTTGCTTACCGTTTGCATGGATTTTGCACCCTAATATCCAGTCATCTGAGTTCACCCCCCTCGCTTTTACCATGACTCATTGACAGTCAAATCCATTGTCTGCTGTGATTTCCATACAAGCCTAGCATTGTCATAGTAGAAGGATACAAAAAGATCACAATTATAGTAGTGATAACAGCAATTCTGTATTTTTTTATTGCTGTTATTCAGTTTTTTTGGGTACCACAGGTGTGGCATTCTATTCATTAGGAGTACTGTTATTGTATCACTGCTGCTGCATAGTGGCATAGTGACCCAGGCTAAGCCCAGTGTTTATACTGTGCTTTGGCTACTTGCCTACAAAGTTAAAAACAAATATGGCAACGGCATGTGTTTGTAACACTCATTTTTTGTGTGTGTGTGTGTGTGTGTGTGCGTGCTATATAGGAGGCAGATGGAGAGGACAGGCTGGGGCTGCCCCTTGAAGGGGAAGGAGACTTGGAGGGCGACTGTAAAGCAGACACTCCTGACGTGCCGCCATCCACTGACAACACTCCACAGTGTCTCAACAAAGCCCTGGAGGGCCTGTCGTCCAGGTAACCCTCACATACTCTGCCCAAGGACACACACTGCATAAGTAGCACAATAAGGAAAACTGCCTTTCTGGGCCTACAACATACAATAAAACCAAATTTGAAGGTGTATTTCCTTATCATTCAGGACTTGTGGTGATTTTGGCATGCAGGTAGCTAACATGATTTGTTAGCTGCATTAGCTTCTTAGCAGTACAAAAGTAAAGAATAACCATTTGAACAGTTTCCATTTCTAGCATTTATCAGACATCCAGATTGATGTACACTCTCTAATGACAGGAGAGTCTCCTTGGAGCTACTTTGGGTTAAACTTGTGCTAGTACTGGAGAAAGGATAGAGTCAAGCTTGAACCATCAACCTCTGGGTCTGCATCTGGTATCCTACAGCCAGGCACCACGCAACAGTGCATATTTTAACGTATAAAACATTTGGGTTGATCACAGCCATTACTTTGAACTTTTTAACAAATATCCACAATCTATGGTCATGGTGCAGTTTCTGCCCACAGAAAACCACTACCTATGCTGAAAAGCTGTTACTCATTTTTGCTTCTCAGAAATTAATTTCGATTCCAATTGCAATGAAAACGGAACTGATGTTTTACATGCAGATAAGGGAGAAATAAGGGAGCAAGTAGGGCAGCAGAACTCAAAGGGCATTAATAGATTAAAGGAAGATCTACTCTTAGGGGTGGAGCTAATCCTGCTCTGCTTTCTTACTGCATTCCCAGCACACACACAAAACACAGTGAGATGAACACACAGAATTTGCTTTTATACCTTATGCAAGGTTCTGCTATATGTGACATGTTAGGTGTCCCATACATCATAAATACATACTTCATGCATGTCCTACATTTAATAAAAATGCATTACAGTACGAACTGCACTTTTTTCCTGACTGTATTGTCCTGAAATTGTGCACGCACACACTCACACATGCACATTCACTCTGGCACGAAAGACTGCAGAGGTGCAGGATGACATGACTGAATGGAAGCGTCTGGCCCTCATCACACTTTCTGATGACTAAGCACTCTCTTTTTCACCCTCTCCCTCTTGCTTACTTGACAGGAATAAACACTGCTCCTATTTCTCTCTTACCACACTCTAACTTTTTCTCACTTTCTGCTCATTGACAGCTTCCTTCTTTTGCTCTTTGGCTTTCTGCATGAGTTGTGGGACCTGTCCCCTGTCCTGTTCTGTGTGGGTGAATGCTTGATGGTGTTGTCCACTGACTCATATCTTCTATGGAGCGGTATTTGTTCCTTTTTTGAAGGCAATCACTACACTTGGAATGAATGGATGCCTGCAGGGGAGATGTGTGACTCTGCACCACACACATTCCAGGAAATCAACAGAGCAGTATAATGTATTGACTTTCTTGTTCACTCCTTGGTGATTTGTAGGCCATATCATATATATTTTTAATAGTGAAGTCAGTTATTTACTTGAAATGCTGAGTTTCACTGAACTTGTAATGGATTTGGTTGCCTTCGAGGCTATCAAATTGCCACTCCTTTCAATCAAGAGAACACAGAGAAGCTTATCAATGTTCTGTTTCTGCAATTTAATGCTCCTATTCAATTCAGTTCAGGCATATTTATTTGTGTAGAATTAGCTTACTGAAATGTGGGTGAAATCCCCTAATAAGCAAGCCAGAGATGACAATGATGGAAGAAAATGTTCATTTTAATTGCCTTCACCATTTTATTTTAGTAATTGGGGACATGTAACAGTAAAAAAATCTAATAACACATAGCTTGATAATGGGTAGTCAGGCCCCTTACTTTCAAGTCTTTAAAAAGGCATTTAATTAGATAATAAGCTGTGTTCGTATAAGTTGTGTATCGTATAATAAGTTGTGTTCGGAATAATGCTCAGAAAAAGCTTATCTTTGTGGAAGAGATTGGAGACCCATTGGTAGGACTGCACAACAATATTAAATGATCTGTAACTGAATTTTTGTTTTAATGTTCTTGCAGATGGAAGAACTGGTGGATAAGAGGAATTTTATCACTGACAATGATCATAGGCTTCTTCCTTATCATCTTTTTAGGACCCCTTATGCTTATATTTGTTGTAAGTTTGCATTTGCCCTTCATGATATATTGAGGTTGAAAGAAAAAAAAAAACAAGATAATATACAGGTATTAAAAATCTGAATTACGTCTACATCAAGACCAAATACCTATAAAGAAGCACTGTTGGTCACTCTTAACCTTGGCTTTATAGTGTCATATATCATCTTGGTCAAGGTATTTTTAAAGTGGTCTTTCATTTCATTGAAGGTTATGTGTCAAGACAGGGGAATGTCTTGGGTGACTAGTGGGCTCTTAATATAGAATTTGCATTTGTATCCTCATCATAATTCAGGAAAATATTTATAATGGCCTTTTCCATGAAATGTATTGATTGAAATAATGTTGCTTTATTAAAGTGAAAATGTATCAGTTTGATTTGGAAATTTAGCCTTCTCTAAAAAATATGTTTGGTCCGTGAAGTCTGCTGTTTAATTTTGCACTGGAAGTACAAATAGCTAACAAGTAATAGAATGTATTACCAATCTTGACCCACTGGTCAGTTATGTACATAAATCCCTAAATCAACACACTTGGCTTGTTTCAGACAGCATTAGGTTGCTACTTCAGTTAGATTTGCTGATGTGGTTTGTGACGCTTTATGATGTAACTGTTATGATGTTTGTCATACTAAATAGATCTTCATATAAGACGTGATCTAAGTTGAAGCAAGCACGAGGAAACTTTTTACCACAATTAATTTATTAAAGGTTCAGACAGTTATTTTTTCCATGCAGTTGTTCAGTTTTTTTTCATTCGATAAATGAAATGACCATTTTAAAAACTTTTTTTCAAAGCCATTTAAAAAATTAAAATTAAAACTTTGACTCATGTTGGCTTATATTAGATTCTGTTTGAGGATTTAAAACAGTTATATATGACATGTATGTATGAATGTATTTTAACTATTTTGCAGATATATATCACTACACACATGTTAGTCTAGTTACTACGTATTACTTTTCTCCTTAATGTTAGCCAGGTTAGCCTTATAACTCCAATGCTTAAAGAAGCACATTTGATCGACATTTTTCTTGACATATGAGTGTATTTGTGTAATATGCCTTTTTTTGTAGGTTATGAGTGTTCAAATCAAATGTTTCCAAGAGATCATAACCATTGGATACAGAGTTTACCATTCCTATGATTTGCCATGGTTCAGAACACTCAGCTGGTAAGTAAAGGATTAAGTTTTTGTACAAAATTTTACTCTGTTAGTCTCCTGTGTTTAAGATAGAGAGACAAATATATTTGAAAGACAAATATGTGTTTCTTCCCGCCACAACTCACCTCTGTCCATAGATAAACTAGTCATTCAATGGACTTGAGCAAAGTACACTTCCAAGTTGGAGCCCTGCATAAAGTACACCCATGTGAACACTTTATCCAAATAATAACATTGCAAAGTATTTCTGAGAGTGGCTGGTTATTCACGTTTAAACAATGCTCAACACAATTTATGAATCAGTTCTAATAAAAGCACTTTTGTTTGTCTTTCAGGTACTTTTTGATATGTGTGAACTACTTCTTTTATGGGGAAACAGTAGCTGACTATTTTGGGGCATTAGTCCAAAGGGAAGAGCCCTTGCAGTTCCTTGTGCGATATCATCGCTTCATTTCTTTTGCTTTGTACTTGGCAGGTGAGTTAGACAAGTCTAGGGATAACCTGTTTGCCTTCTCTGACCGTGAAGAATTTAAATGCTGTAGGTTAAGATTATGGCCTGTTGTTCAGCATAACTCAAAAGAAAGAGATGCCATTTGGCTGCTTTTTTGGATCAAGCTTTTTATTGACTGAGTAGACACCTATGACTTTTATAAATAAGATTTTCTAGGCTGTTTCTAAATGATAGAGTAACTGTTTTTGTGATAAGTACATATTTTTTCCAGTACAGAAATGACAGTGGGGCTCTATTTCACTTTAGGTATGAGATTAAGCTCATATCTTTAACACAATAAATATAGACCGTAATATCAAGTTTTTTGCTGCTAGGGCTGCACAAAATTATGTCTATATTATATCAATAATAATAATAATACTAATAGTATAATCTGAGGAGTATGTGTGTATATACAGTACTGTGCAAAAGTTTTAGGCAGGTGTGGAAAAAATGCTGTAAACAAAGAATGCTTTCAAAAATGGAAGTCTTAATCATTTATTTTCATCAATCAACAAAATGCAGTGAATGAACAAAAGAGAAATCTAAATCAAATCAATATTTGGTGTGACCACCCTTTGCCTTCAAAACAGCATCAATTCTTCTAAGTACACTTGCACACAGTTTTTGAAGGAACTCGGCTGGTAGGTTGTTCCAAACATCTTGGAGAACTAAACACAGATCTTCTGTGGATGTAGGCTTCCTCACATCCTTCTGTCTCTTCATGTAATCCCAGACACACTGGATGATGTTGAGATCAGGGCTCTGTGGGGGCCAGAAGAACTGATGCTGGTTTGAAGGCAAAAGGTAGAAACACCAAGTATTGATTTGATTTAGATTTTTCTTTTGTTCGCTCACTTTGCATTTTGTAAATTATTTATGTTTCTGAAAGCATTCTTTGTTTACAGCATTTCCACACCTGCCTAAAACATTTGCACAGTACTGTATATTGCTCCTCAACAAATAAGAGAACTAAACTATTATCATCCTATATAGTAGTTACAAATCATGATCTGTGTTTGCATACACACTGACACACTAGTTGTTAACTTTTTTATTTATTTTATTTTTTTTAGAGATTTTTCTCTTACTAATCACTACCTGATCTATCCATGCTCACACTTTTCTTTTATAGGAACTGTTGCATGGTTTAAAGCAAGAAGCTTTATAGTCCATTGGGTTTTAGGGGTTTTGTTTGTGAATGCACATGCAAAATAAATGGAATTTTAAACAATATAAATGACTGTTTTTGACAAAATGTTGTCAAAAAAAAAAAAAGATTTTTGACTTAAAGCAACTGCTTTTAAAGGACACATTTGTAGGGGTGTTGCATTAATATGTTAGTTGAATAGCATAGCGAATAACACCACAACCCTTTCATCCAGGCAGGAATGTTGGTTCTTACCTGGGCAGAACTTGATTAAACATGTTTACCTCTGTTCACCAATGTTTACCAGTGTTTGCTAAATATGTAAAAGTAGTCATTGATTTGTCTATACAGTTTTAAATTGCCTTTCACTTACTGCCCTTCATACATGGAGCTATTAGTATCTGTTTCAGAAAATATAAAGATACTAAAAATGTATATTATCGGTTATCATTTTTTGCACAGAATTTCTTTATTAGTGTATCCCGAATCAATACCATGCAAAGGGGCATCTCTAAAGACCCCAGGCAGCAGTGTATACTCCATTTCCAAGAACTTTGAGATATATATAGCTAGATCATTTTCCACTTTAAATGTTTACATGCATTTCAGAGTATTAAAAACTTTTTCTCCATTTTTGGACAAAAAAAATCTGACCGCATGTTATTTGCTTTTCACAGGTTTCTGCATGTTTGTTCTGAGCTTAGTGAAGAAACATTACCGCCTGCAGTTTTATATGGTGTGTACCATACATACAGTGTGCAAGAATTAACTCCTAATGGCTCTTCTCATTCAGTCTGGTTCACAACATGGTGGTAAATTTGGCCATTTTAGAAGCTATGCTATAAGGCATAAATCCTAAAAAAAAAAAAAAAAATTGATTACAAAATCCCACGCATGATAAAGTTTGTGGAGTTCTAACATGATGTGTTGTGTATGTGTCAATCACCAACGCGTTTCATATAAATTCACATTCATTTTAAGAATTTTTTTAATTGATATTTTCTGATGCATTTGAAGAAATCTTTTAGTCCAGGAAAATGGCATACGCCCATTGAGTTCAGTTCATGTATTGCTCTTTTTTTGTCATACCCTGGCCTGTCAGGGATTATGTGAGGCAAGTTTATCAGGTAGAACTACTTGTGAACTACTCTGTGATCTTTTGTTGCCTCTCAAATGTTAATGAACTTAGAAACTGTAGGATATCTGATCCTAGATCATTGATGACTGTATACATATAACTCCGAAGTTCAGCAAAAGTAAAGTATCATTAACTGCTTACGTAAGATGAAAATTATGCACTCTGCTGACTGCAGCTGTAGTGTGATGACAGTAATTCTTGTTAGCACAACCAGATTTCTTAATTAGCATGTGATAAGTGTATGTACAGTGCAGTAATACACTCTACCAATCAGTTAATGTTTGCTTAGATATTGCTAACACCATGCACATATTGTTGTGTATAAACTCCACAATTGGTTCATATTTATTGCTTAAAAGTGAGAATTTGTCGTTGCATTTGTCACACTTGACTTATAATGTGTTCCTCTTAGTGAGAACAGTCAAATCAGGTGAATTTAGTATTTGAATAGTGGAAGTAGTGCAATATTAAAATGTGCCAACAACAATTTACCAACATGCACATTACCATAGTGTATGTACAATGCAACATTACTAATTGTTAATATACTAATTAGTAGATTTTCCCTGTTGGAGTGAAGCCTTCCATCACTATAATAGTGATTAAAATTATATCTCACTGAAGTAGAAGAACTAGGAATACATTTTTAATGTAAGCCACAGTAGCAAGACTTTTTTTCCCTAGTCATTTTGGTTCATTGTTTTACAGTGCAAACAATCAGATGTGAGCATTTGTTCATACAGTAGTGATATGTCCTGCTGTGTATTGTCCAGAGGACAAGAAAGCATTATATAACCAGTTAGTGACCTAGCTTAGCCCTTACACACTAAACTAAATCTAAAATCTCCATTACTATGCAGTTGTAAGATGTGTTAATGCATCTACATAAAAATCTATGCTATTTCGCTAACGTACTTCCAGCTTTACAGCCTCACATTGGTGTATTATTTACATTACCGTCAGTATCACTGGGTGTTTGTGGAAGTGAGAATAAAAGTTTTGTTTTGATATATTGATTGGGCTGTGCTGTAACTCTGTGCATTGCATCATCATCCTCAGTGACCGAATGTCATCCTCACTGATGGTTCCATTGATGGTGTGTTTGTGTGCTTGTCTGTACGTATGTGTGCTTATGTGTGTGTTTGCCATTCCAGTTTGCTTGGACCCATGTGACCCTGTTGATTGTGGTAACTCAGTCTCACCTGGTCATTCAGAACCTGTTTGAAGGAATGATCTGGTAAGCAGGAATCACAAACCTCTGACCGCAACACTGACTGAAAACCTGAAAAGCTCTCCCTTTTCTGCGTGTTTTTGTTGGCTCATGTTTAAAAAAATATTTCTCTTGGTTGTTTATCGGGAGATCGGACATGAAAACGTTCTGGAGGGTTTTGGCTCCATAAGTCTGTAGCTGCTGTCCTTGTCAAATCCTCTTTTTTTGTTTATTATTTTTACATCATGATGGAAAAAGGACAAAATTCATGTACTAGCAGGTATGATCCAAAATTTAACTAATAAAAGCAACTTACCTTTTCTTTTCTCCTGTAAATTACCATTTTGGAGATATGAGGTTTTATAGGACAGCATCAAAGGGCATCTGGTATAATTTTCACAAACTTTAGTGTAGGAATCTTTTCTAATATCCAGCTTGTTGAATATCTAAACTCTCATCACAATCCCAAAAATGTTCTATCTCCCTAATTTTTTTTTTTATTCCTACTGTGTAAATGATTGGAATATAAATTACAAAAAGTGTTGTTTTGTGCTGCAGGTTCATCGTCCCAATATCAATTGTCATTTGTAATGACATAATGGCTTACCTGTTTGGCTTTTTCTTTGGGAGAACACCTCTGATCAAGGTAAACTTGAGATATATAATGAGATATTGCTCATGTATGTTTTATTGGGCCATCTGTCATTTAAATTGAGCAATCTATCAGTTATTTTCAGGATTTTAATGGCGTTTAAACAACCAAACAGTGTTCTTATGAGGGGGGAAAAACTGGGAAAAATCTGGTTTTATAATCAATCCCCAATGTCCTCACAGCTCTCTCCAAAGAAGACCTGGGAAGGCTTTATTGGAGGCTTCTTCTCGACAGTGGTCTTCGGTTTTATTGTAAGCTCACTGGCAATCAAAGAGAATGATGTAGATTTAATTGACAGGTAGATTATTTGATATTTACTTATTCTATTTTTATTTTTTCTAGTTTGCCTACTTGCTGTCCCGGTATCAGTACTTTGTGTGTCCAGTAGAGTACAACAGTGAGACTAATCGCTTTGCTGTGGAATGTGAACCTACAGACTTGTTTGTGATGCAGGAATACACTCTTCCTGCAATGGCACAGAATATTCTTGGATGGGTAAGGAACTGTACTTATGTCAGTTATCTTTAGAAAAAGTAGAGGGTTCACTGAAATTGCCCTCATACTGTGCCCAGCAAGGGATCAGTAATGCTGCATTGAATACAAAATGTAAGGGGTCTTTTTTCCAAACTCTCTTTATCCCTTAATATTAAACCAGCTTTTTTTGTTACTGTGCCTTTAAGATGTCAAGTATGTTCATGACCTCTGTTCTGACTGGCTGCCCAGCATTAATCTTCCTTCAAAGAGCAGTCTGAGCCACTTTTTACTCATATAAGACTGATAGAAACATATGGCTGCTATAAACTTATAAAAACATAAAACACTGTCCAAATACTGTCTGATTACACCAGCAGGTAACAGTTCTTAGATTCAGTGGAGAGTAGTAGGATTTACTATTGCTCTCTGCTTTGATTCCCCACCTGGGGAACCCCAGTGCTCTGCACCAAAGAGCCACTGAGGAAATAAATACACAAGGACCACATAAAAATACAGTTATTCCTCAACAGGTAGGATATAAATAATGCAAATGACTAGAATTAATATTAAGACTGCGTTTACCCTGAACATACATTCACAGACAAGGCACTATTCCCACAATTGATACTTGACCTTTGTGACAGTATTTTAAGATTTATTAATGGAGAGTAAGCTGCTTAAATTAAATGACATAAAGCTTAGTAAAAAGGCTAATTTTACAGCTTTATAATGTTTTGTCAATATAAATATAGATGGCAAAAGAAAAACAACCAGAAAATAAGGTGTGTAGCCACAAAAATCTGACCGAACAGCTTTAAGAGCATTGTATTAGATTCTACAAGTGTCTAAAACTGCATTAGAGGGATGGTATGCCATCTCCTAAACATCTAAATCTACCATTCTCCTAAAAATCTTCAAACCTGTATGGTGCATGTATACCATAAGTACACATCAATCAAAATGCAGGTGTTACTTTCTAAAGTGTTCTTATTGAAACACAAGCCACTTGGGCAGCCTTTATATCTGAAGGTCCTACATCATTGCCTCAGTAATTAACTCTCTTAAAAAGTCCATTAGATCTTTTCTTCTTGACATTTTGATGTATATCTGAACCCAACGAAACCCAACTGGGCCAGGAACATCTACCCCTGTTATATTTCTCTGTCCATATACTCGCATCTTTTAACCTGAAGGGGGTAGTTTGTTCTGTCCATGTAAATGATCTTAACTTGTAGCACTCTTGACACTTTGTGCCTACAGTGGGCTTTGCTGGTGTGTTAAAATGGGAAGAAAACTCAACTTAGCTGGGCATTGGCATTTTAAGATTAGGGTTGAAAACCAAAAACCTTTCTGAAAGAGCTTGGCTTGTTCCTGCTTATTGTTATGTACTGGGAGAAATCAAACACAGTACAGATCTCTAACTAAATCTGATTCATGAATCTTTTTCTGCATCTGCTCTTCATCTACAGAAAACGGTCAACCTGTACCCGTTTCAGATTCACAGCATTGCTCTCTCCACATTTGGTTCCCTAATTGGACCATTCGGGGGCTTTTTTGCCAGCGGATTTAAAAGAGCTTTCAAAATCAAAGTAAGTATAGCCATCACTCACTTCTTCAGAGAAGTCTTTTTTTTTTTTTTTTTTTTTAGTTCCACTAACTTTTTAATTCCACAGGATTTTGCAGACACCATCCCTGGACATGGTGGCATCATGGATCGCTTCGACTGTCAGTACCTGATGGCGACATTTGTTCATGTTTACATAGCAAGCTTTATAAGGTAAGGACATGAGGTTGTAACACTGACCATACATTTAAAGCTTTTCTCTAGACTTACTATATGGCATGTGTTACAGGCTCAACTGCTCCTAGTTTTACTACAAAAATGTGCAATGAAAAATATGTATTACAAATTGGTTTAAAACATTACAGAGCAGATCCTTTACTACCATTACTTCATGGACATTTGTTATATAAAGCTCCCATCAGATCTATAGGAACTTTTTTTTCCCCCTTCTATTTGTAAATTTTGGTTTTCCATCTTGATTTATCAATAAAAACTATTATTTCTAAATGAGAGAAAGTACATGTAAACCCAAATTCAGTGGTTTCCACTCCTGAAAAACTGGAAAGCTCTGCATACAGCATTTTCTCTACTTAAAAACTCATAGTTTAAATGCTTTATAATCCATGGCTAATATTTAAACACTGACAGAACAAGAGTTTCTTCTGTTCATCTTAGACATGTACTGCCATTTACAAAGAGTAGATTGATTGCACACTGTTGCTGACTTTACTTTTGTCATCTAGGGGTCCAAACCCCAGCAAAGTGTTACAACAATTGCTCGTCCTGCAGCCTGAGCAACAGCTCAGCATTTTCAACACCCTGCGCAACCATCTGAGAGAGAAGGGGATGCTGCCCTCTGCTGTGATGGAGCAATAGGGAACGACCTGTCACAACTGCAGTTACAAACAGTAATATTTAACTTATTATCTATTGACACATGACGATGGACACACAACCCCCCCAAACATGTCCAGCTGTCCTGGAGATTCTTTACAACAAAACAAACTACAGCAGACTTAACCTCACGCTTCAACTGCATGAGCAGCGCACTGAACTATTTAAAAAAAAAAAAAAAAAAAAAAGGATACCAGCACCAGACTGGACCACAAGGGGGGCGCTACACTGAACTGTTTTTGACAGATGTCTTCCGAGTTAAGAAAAATGGAAGCACATGGCAAGATGAATGTAGAGGGCGCAAAGATTTCATAATAGTTTTTTTCTATGCAGAGTGAGAGCATTGCACTGATTCTAAAACTGATCCTAGTGTAGTTTATTAGTGTGATTAATTATTTTCCGATTCAACTTTGTGGCGGCAATAATTCTAGACTGTGATGCTGGGTTCGGAAATGCTTATAACCACAGTAAGCATGTTAACAAGTGCTTCATCAGTAACGGTTATGATCTTACTGGCAGCACAGTAATCAAAAAAAAACAAACGCATGTTTTTCGAAGTTTCTCACTAAAAGTAGCCATTTTATCTCTTTTCCAGTTTTCCCCATTCCTGTAGCACTGGATTCAGATAGCATTAAAACTGTAGGGCAGACCCATGTACATATCTCTTATGTATTAATGTACATAGACTATACTGAAAGATTCACAGTATAATATAAAAAGCATACCTGTTTGACTCATTAAATTTATATATTTTTTTTGAGGTATGAGGAAATATATGCAAACATAGTAGATGTAACTCATTTCCTGAAATTTAGCATGATCAAACCTAAGTTGAAGACGTCTGGGAAACGAATAAGACTTGAACTAATTGCTATTTGGGGTTAAACAGCTTTTTTATGAGATGATTTGAAGTGACTAATCTGTGAAGTGAATACTTTGCTGTGCTTCCATTACCCCATCAGCCACTCTTAGTTGCACTGTAGTTAGTTGAGGTGAAGGACTTGCCCTAACTTTTTTTTTTTTGTTTTGTTTTTTTTTTTAACAACAGTGTCCAATTCAGGTTTTATTATCTAACATAGACGACTTGTGCTAGACTCTATAAGACTTGAATATGTTTCAGTGTAGATTGTTTGAAATCTGAAGTAGAGAAAATGTATGCATTACTTAACGATCTTTTAGCAGCACTGCGTTTTGCATCAATGTAACTAAATATATAGATAACATGGGTTTGGATTTTCTAGTTAATTTGTTTAGCCGAAGTCCTGCCTAATTGTTTACCAAAGTACTGTCTTTTTTGCAGTTAAACCCCAGACTAACATCTGCTCCACACGTTAATAGAAACAGAAATAGTTCACATCGAAAGTATGAGACCTGAAACTCTCTGAACTTTACTGTTTGAGGAATAACCCACTTAATAAGGATCCATGATCTTTAATCAATCACACCCCATAATGCATATGTGAACTATGATTAATGAATTTGACTACTGACAGTTTCACTCCACCATTTTAGCACTTTTTCTTAGGAAAATATTCTCCCTAGAGGACTTCCCCTGTCCAGTAACCTTTCCCCCTAGTAGTGAAGTATGGACTTGTGAAGTTTGGGACCAGATGTTTGTACTGTATACTTTTAATCAGTGGATATGTGCATTCCCCTAATACAGCAGCCCGCTGTCTTTCCCTGTCCATTCTCATCAGTGATCTGTTTACTGACACATCCTCCTTCTACCAGCTTGTCTGCTCTTTCTTAGGGTTTAAGGCTAAACTTACTCTTGCCATGGACAGTTTGTAGCCACTTATGAATGTTGCATGTCTAATAGACCCTGTCAGACCAAAAAAGGAAAAACACCATTGAAGTCAGGTGTCTGTAGCTTAAAAGGAAGTGACGGGCTACCAGAGTTGTAATGTTTTCGATTTGAGTTTTTGCACGGTTTATGTTCTGATGTTATCAAAGTTGTAATAATATCACACAAGCATATACCATTCAGTCGTTTACCAGCAAACGGGGTTTAGCTTATCTACTCAGATAAGTCAGATGTTATGTTTTTTTTTTTAAAGTTGGGATCTCATTGTTTTTATTTGAGAAAATTATTTATGACTTTGATTTAAAGATTTGTTTTCTAATATAAATATCTATATAAATATAAATCTATGTTTTAAAGAGATACTATTTAATAGTTTTACCATACATGATTAAAAGAAACTGGTTAGGGTAATTTAAAGAAATCAAAATGTATGAAATTTAATTATTACTATGATCATCATCATCTGAGGTAAATAAAAGTATTGTATTTTTTTTCTTTACATTTTGACTTGTGTTTTTCTTTTTCAGCATCTACCAATAAGATCATAGAGAAATGCAGAGATAAAAAACTCCAGCAAGCAGCAATTTTTATCTTTATTATTCAAAGAATGAACAGATGTGTAGGAGGTGGAGTTAGACAGTGACCTTTACACCTTTCCCTTGTGACATTCAGAAGTCTCTTTCAGAAAAAAGGAAACATGCTGTAGTGCTAAGAAACATACAACAATGATTTGAAGAGGACAAGAACTTTGACCCTGCAATAAAATGTTGACAGAAAAAAAAAAAAGCAACTTGTGCCGTAGCCTCACTTTTAGATACATAAAGGTCAGTCAGTCAGTCATTTTCTGCCACTTGTCCCAAGCGGGGTCGTGGGGGGGGTGCTGGAGTCTATCCCAGCTTACACAGGGTGAAGGATGGGGGACACACCCTGGACCGGTCGCCAGCCCATCGCAGGGAGGAGCGTGATGGGGACAGCACCTTGCTCAAGGGTACCTCAGGGCAACCTATTGGGAAGGGGTTCGAACCCCTGATCCTCCGATCATGTGGCCACCGCCCTAACCACTAGGCCACCGCTGCCCCCATAAAGGTCGCAACCCGAACTAAATCAGCCAACTTGTTGCCTTTTCGAAGCCTGACAAAAAACTACATTTATGATGATACACAAACATGCATCTCAGACAGTGGTTTACATTAGGATCTTCAGAATGAACAGAAATCAAACCTGAATTCAGGTTCTTAGATAAAGTGCAATGAAGCCTTCACTGAATCATCTAAGGTGCTTGATGCAGGGCTGCACAAGATCTCGTCAAAATGGGTTTCTGAAAAACTGATCTTGTCTTTTGATGGATCGAGGTATTCATACAATATCATTCTACAAAAAAGTATTATGGCCACTTTTTCACCAAGACACTGATTGGCCCAAATTTGACTACTTTTCTCTTTCATCTGTTGTCCCTTTGATTTGACAGTGTGTTTTCATGTAAATTATATTGCAATTGCAACATGCAGCAATATAATCACCATGCTAGACTTATGCCCATATTGTGCAACCTAACTTTATCTCATGTCAACTGAAGTGGACAACTGAAGTGAAGTCTATAATGTTAAATAGACCGTATCTCACAAGAATAACAGTTTATCTTGATATTCTCTGTGATCTTTGATGTTTTTTTGAAAAGTGCTCAAAGCTGAAAAGAGTTTTTTCCCAAGAAGTTTGTACATCTAGGAGGAAAATTATTTAATCGTTTTTTTTTTTTTTAAGTTACACTTAAAAATAGTTCTGTTAATGGTTAATATCAAAGCATCAAGACATCAGATTTAGATTTAATGAGATTACTCATGTTCTGTTCAAATCCTTAGAATCGTTGCAAGTCACACCAGACAAATTCCTGTTTTGCTACAAGTCTGGTGTTGTTGGCCGATGTACTCTCTGATGATTCTTTACATCTGCATCCTCTATGCTCTCAGAATGGGAGAGGCATTAAATGATTGGGGGTTTGACCAATATACATAGGAATAAAGTGCACACAAGAAAGTATTTTTGCAGAATAACTGTAGTACATTAGTGGATAGTATGTGGATTTTTTTCATATGACAACAACGGTGTATGGGGTAAGGGCAAGGTGGAAGTAAGAACTTTGTTTTAGTAACTCCTGTGAAATTCAATGAAATTCCTGCCAGTCTCCTGCAGATTATTTGGAATTAAGATTTCGAAGATTAGAGCCTGTATTCACAAAATGTCTTAGTGCTGAGACCATGCTGAATAAGAAATGACAAATAAAACTGATAAGCCTTGAGAAAGTTGCAAAAAGTCAATATAACTGCTGGACCGCAGGAGTGAGCAGATCTGCTTTGGCAAAAACTAATCACAGTGGTCCCACAGTCCTGGACTCTTGAATCTTAGACTAACAGATCTATTCTTTTTTGTCCTCTAATGAACTGAAAAACAGCCTGTCTGTGCTGTGCAAAATGATATGTAGTTTTCACAAATATTAATTAAACAAAACAAAACAAAAAAAAACTGTTTGTGCTAATAATTATTTCAGCTAATGAAGGTATTAAATCCTTCCAAGGACTCGTCGTAACCCATTAGTTCAACCGAGATTCATTATTTTGAGTTTGTGTAATATTTTCTCAGTAAATATCTTTAGCGTTATCCTGGCTCAGTTCCAACAAATGGTCCACACTCGACCATCTCAGGCAGTTTGTTTGTCCGTGGGCCAGTTTTTTTTTGGTCCTAGCTCATAGTTAAAGAGTTAAACTGGCTCATTTAAATGAGATTATTACTCTGTTTGCGAAAGTGCTTGGTTGACCATTTTCAAATTTCTGCAGCACTAACACCCAGACACCTGAATCCATCTTAAGATTACAAATTCTACAATTGTAACTAGTATTATAAAAGCTGTTTCTTTGTCAGTATTGCAAGTATGGTCACCAACCTTTTTTTTTTTTTTCCCCTTTTCCCTTCATGTTTTCATCACTCCATGCTCTCTAACTGCACTTGATATTTTTCTCTAATCTGTCAACTTCAGGCCATCTTGAACTTCCTTACTGGTAGAACTAGGGCTTTTGGAGTAAAGAATTGAACAGACATTTCAAGCTAGTTTAACTCCTGAACTGTATCAGTTGGATTACAAAATGGTGTAATTCGGAGATGGTTGGGTCTGGACAGTAGCACATATTTGTGGATTTAAGTCAGAATAAGCCATGCACAGGAGGAAAAAAAACAAAAACAAAAAACACTGGCACTAGTTTCAAATCACAAATCTAATAGAGTCCCCCAAAATTACTGAAATGGTAATTAGCATAACAGTCGCTATTTAAAACAGTGTGCCCTGAATGACCATGTCTGCCCTGCAACTGTGGCTGACAGATATTATTAAAATAACCCTATAAAGAAATATACTCTGTATTTACTAAAACATTCACACATAAATGGCAACTCAAATTTAAACATGCCATAAAACAAGTCCCTGACATTCCATGACAAACAAACTGATCAAAACCTCTGACTTTCCAAGGATCAAATTCCTGGATATTACATTAATTCCATGACCCATGAGAACCCTGTAATTAGGTACTGCAAATTTCATAACAAATAATTAATGCTGTATTGTAGGTATAATCAAAATATTCTTTGTTAAATTATTAATTTATTTAATTACTATATAAATAAAATCACTTTTAGGGGAATGCAGAGACTCCTTTCACTGTTAGCTGATTTTATCCAGCACTAACGGTAATATTAACTACATTCCTTTCAACTGACTTAACAGCACAAAGTCAGATTAATTAAACATTTATAGGAAATCTAAGAATTTTTGTGCATACAGGCCCAAAACCTGCTGGACTTACCCCAGCTCCGACCTTTTCCTGCTAGGTGACAATGTCATTAAAAGGAAGACGTGAGTCGTCTTCTTCTGCTGGTGTATTTCCAAGATTGGTCCTAGCAGGCCAGAAAAGCCACCTGAGCACGGCCAGCATCATTCGCACCAGCAGCCTGAGCAGAAGAAAAGCAAATGGGACTGCGATTTCCATCAGGTGGAAGATGGGAGTGCTAAAGCGACTGAGGATGCAGGTAAAGAAAAAGGTACCCAAAGCGACACAGGGATAGAGCGACAGTTTGGCAAACATGAAGGCATGTTCCCGACCTCCATAGCGCACATAGGGGTGCAACGTCTCCTGCTCTGAAAAGAGTGCAGTCACCCACATGGCCAGCTGGAAGAGACCCGCAAAGAAAATAATGACACAGCTGATCTGGATGGCTTCCAGCTCGTTGCGGGAACCGTGAGGGAACTCATGGGTCAACTGGTAGGCCAGCGGCAGGCCACCTATGAAGGCTAAGGAGAAGGTGTTGAAGAGGCCCATTAGACGAGTGGCCCGGGTTACATGTAGGAAGAGCGAGTGGTGGACAAACCACAGCAGCCCTACAGTAGCGAAGGAGCCGAAGTAGGCCAGGTACTCGGGGCCATACTCTTGAAGAGCTGCAATGAGGCTGCCGTTGAATTCCTTTTGAACAAGGGAAGGGTCCGGGACGTTGTCTTCACTGAAGGCAACAGAATGGCAGACATTTGGTTAGCAGTTGCTTATAGGCTTAGCTAAAAAATATCAACAATAATACATGCGATTACTGACAGTCAGGACCAACTATCAGCTGGGAATATCATGATTTTTGCCTTTAGCATAAAAAACTGCACTACATATAGTGGATATAATCCATAATAAACTTTACTCTTAACATTATGGACTGAGTTTTAGATTTTCAGTGCATTGATGATGCATGTATCTGTGACAGGCTAACTTGGATTAATCTAGACCACACTTGGGTCTTCATGGCATTTGCTATTTTCGTATTCTTCCGTAAAAATGCTGTTAAACTTATTCTGTAACAACTATGAAACATGTTCTGATAAAAAGAACATAAGCTAGGTTTTTCTAGTTCTACTTGTTTTATGTAACCATAGGAGAAACCTAAGCAGTCATGGGCGAGAACATGCAAACTCCATACAGAAAGGACCCAACTGGGAATCAAAACCATGGCCTTGTCACTGAGGCTACAGCACTAACCACTGCTTGTGCCTTGAGATGTGGGAGTGGGAGAGTATTGTTCACCCCGCCTCTTTTCTAACCATTAAGCTATTACTGCCCCAACATGAAGTTCATTGCAGGGCTCATATAATCATTATCAACACAAGTGTTAGGGCAGTAAGTGACAAAATTATGGATCATAAGGGGCTGGATTAATAAACCCTGGCACAGGTTGTTAAACTAAACTACACAAGAAGAATTGATGGGTGCAATATGGCTTCTTTAGCAATATAAGAAACTCTGAACAACAGTTTGCACTGTGATAGTTGCAAAGATGCTTCTATTAGGCAAGTGAAAAATGTATAGCTGTTTAATCAATTATAGAAACAACTATTATATGCATATTTATGCAAGGGGAAAATATTCTTAGCATCTCAACTAAATAATGGCTTAGTGGAATAGAAGTTTAGCATGGATACCGACCATATGTCTAAGATGAGTAGAGTGGCGACAATGGCATATACGCCATCACTGAAAGCCTCCACTCGCTCTTTGCTCAGCGGTTCACTTGGGTGATATGTATAAAACAGCATAGAGTCCGGAGTGTCATCCATGGAACCTGAAAGAAATCATCCATAGACCAAATTCACATCAAAAAAATTAAACCTAACATAATAGATTCAGTCCTAGAATGTACGACCTATGAAAGCAGCCATAAGCATCTGCAGTACCTACCACCAATGGCTTTATTCCTAATCCACTTCAAACACTGCGAAATATAGGGCATGAATATGACAATGGCCAATAGGATGTATGACTGTAAAACAAATGCACAGATTTAGGACAGCACATAGGAACGTTTAACTTGTGTTACTGCAGATACCTATTTATAAATAATCATGAAAAGCTATTAAAGGGTATTATGCTCTGTGTGTAAGATGACGATGACAATATTCACCTTCAATTTAGTTGAAAGCAGTTACCGGGTATCACATATATTGACTTGACAGCTTAGAATTATGCAATATTGCTTACATTGTTGTTAAAATGAATCAACCATAATATTAGTACCAACCAGTTCAAAAAAGACGAAAGAAAAGACGGCAGCGAAGAAGCACATTATGGGGACCCTCATTATAACTTCGAGAATGTGGCGTCTATAGTAGGCCTGATTCTCAGACATCTGAATCTGCTGGTTCAGGAGGAAAGGACGGCTAAATCCGTAAACTACAATAATCACCTGCGGATACACAAGAGCATTTCAGCAAAGTGGGAACAATTAATCTGAAACAATTAATCAGGGCTCCACTGTAACATTGTCCGTTTTATGTGCTACATGCAGCTTCTAGACCTCAAGCCCAAAAAAAAAACAAAAAAAAAACAAAAAAAAAACTATGTGAAGAAGTGAAAGTGATCATTCTTGTCACTGAGTGCACAGCACAACACACAGTGAGCCACAACAAAATTACACCTCTGCATTTAACCCACACAAACACACCTGCAGCAGGGGGCAGCTATTGAAAGTGCCCAGGAAGCAGTGGCAGTACCTTGCTCAAGGGTACCTCAGGCAACCTACTGGCCTGGGATTCGAACCCATGATCTTCTGATCCTGGGGCCAACTCCCTAACCACTAGGCCACTGCTGCCTAGTGCTGGTAGTCATGGCAAAAAAATAAAAAATAAAAAATTTTAATACTCCCATTTAAATTATAATTCTCAAATTGCAATTAGGTAAACTCAGCCCTACTTAAGAGATCACGCAATATATTTTTTTAAATCCATATTGTCAATGTAATATACGTGTGTGTGTGTGCGTGTGTGTAGAACACTTCAATTATAAAACCATAAATGTATTTTATTGATATCCTGCAAAGGTGTTTGCAGGATATCAATAAAATTCATACCTGAATGAGACCGATCACAATGACACAGGCACAGAAGAACAGGATGCCAAGAATGTTATTTGGGAATGCTGCCATCAGAGAAAACTGCAGGGAGTAAACATCAATATCAGCGTCAAACACATGATCAAGTTAATTTCCTTATTTTTGTGCTTTTATAACACATTTTATATCTAAACATTCAGGTCAGTATGTTTGCTCAACGGAAGCCAGAAGCACTCAACTCACTGTGTAGGGCAGAAACGTTATCAGCATCATGCAAGCCTGAAACAGTAGAGCAAAGTGTAAGTGAAGGGCTTGTTCAAAAAGGACATGATCTTCATTTTATTACACGGTGTGTGGATGAAATATTAAACACTCTACTGCAAACTCACCAGATTAAGAAGAGCAAGAGTGTCATCGATGCGCTCGATGACCTGAAACAACCTGAGAATGGAGTGTTTGGAGGAAAAGGGGACGTGTTCAGCTATGAAATCTCTCTGAACCTCAAAATTAGTGTGGTAATCACACAAAGGCCAACTCACCTTATATGGGCGGCCCAAGCAACAGTGACGATTAAAAACGTCATCAGATAAACAGCAATCTTGGTGGTGAGGAGAACCTGAATGCTGTCCTTCAGCTCCTGCGTTTGGTACAGTAAGAGTTTGAATCTTTCAGAATTAGCATTTAATTAGACTTTTTTGGTATCAGCTGTACTTCTTACTATCATTAAAGAGACTAGTAGGCTGGCCTGGGCTTAAGAAGCAGCATTTGTTTAAAAGGTCAAGGGTGATATTAGTAAAAATCACATGCTTAACAGAACAAGAACAATTTAAGGGGCTTGTTTCCTACATTTTTCTTGCACTGTCTTTCCAAACTTCTGACATTTGTGTGATTCATGTACCAACAATAATTTAATTTAAACCTTTCTCGATTCATGAGAATTAAACACCTCTGCAGCAGGAGTGGTTAGCGAGTTGGGCCCAGGATTGGATGGTCATGGGTGCAAATCCCTGGCCGAGGTACCGTCCCCATCACTGCTCCCATGTGTGAGTGTGTGGGTAAAATGTAGAGGTTGAATTTCGTTGTGTCTCACGGTGTGCCGTGCAGTTTCAGAATGACAAGAATAGTCATTTACTTCATTTACGAAAGTTATGTGGCATCACAAAAGCAATAAATATGGACCTGAGCTCACTCAATTAAAGTCTAATTCTGGAAATGTGAGAAATCTGAGAGTGGCATAGTGGCACAGCGGGTACTCTTGTCACCTCACAGTGAGAACTTCTGGGTTTGATTCCCAGGTGTGGTGGCCCAGGTTCCAGATCTGGCTGGGTTTCCTCTGACAGTCTAAAGACATGCATGTCAGGTTGGTATGTGAAGTGTGAAGGTGCTTGTGCTCTCAGATGAATTGGTGACCTGTTTCTTTTCAACCTATGAACACTGGGTTGGACTCCAGCACCACCTGTGACCCTACTCAAGAAAGCAGTAAAGACAAGGAGTGACAGGGTGGTCTAGTGGTAAGATACTTACCTATGGCTCAAGCGGTCCCAGGTTTGAATCCCAGTGGCACTACCACTACCCTGAGCAAGACCCTTAACCCTGAATTGCTCCAGGTAATTGCTCTGGATAGGAGCGTCTCCTAAATTACAGGAAATGAGGGGACTACTCTGGATATCCAATATATAGACCCTTTGGTAAGAGGGCTGCCGACCACATAACACCAAACTACACTCCTAATAGTCTTGTAAAGAAGGATGTGTCACAGTGAGACCAATATTTAGGCAGCAGTAGCGGAATAACTGAGTCATGCATCAGGGCCTCGTCCTCAACATGGATTAACATCAGAAAGATCGGTCTCTGGCTTTTCAACATGAACATTTTGAGGAACTGGAAGTGTTTTAAAGGAGGCTGCAGCAGAAGATGCAAATGGGTTAAAATGGTTGGTAGCAGGAGATGAAAACAGATTTAAAGGGGTAGTAGCAGAAGACAGAAAGAGGCTTAAAGGGATAGTAGCAAAAGATGAAAACAGGTTTAAAGGGATAGCAGCAACAGTAGTAAACAGATTTAAAGGGGAAGTAGCAGAAGATGGAAAGGGGTTTAAAAGCACAGTGGCATGAGATTTTTAAAGGGGCAGGAGCAGGTGGAAGTCTTACCTCGTTGTTCTGAAATTTTGTGTGGGCAACAGGTAATATCTGTGAAAAGTGGAGGGCAGAGAGTCAGGGGCCTTGCAGTGGGTGTTGTATGACATTCAGGCGTGGATGAAAAAGAAACCCTGGAGTCCCGCGTTCGGGGGGCAGCTGGTGCAGGGTGGTCTTACCATGACGGTGGCTATGATGGAGATGAGAGCATCACTGTAGGCCAGCAGGCGGTGGGAAGGCTGCGTGCTGCTCCGTTCATCCCCTTCTGAAGGAGTCAGACTGTCCAGGGGGACGTCGTGTCTCACTGTGCTCCTTTTCTCCATCTCCTCGTCGTCGTGGTGCTCGATGATTTCATCGCGGTCTCCCATGGTGTCAGACTCCAGGAGAATAAGCCTCTAGCTGCCCGACAGCTGCATATTGGAGGCCTGTGCAGAGTCACACACAACCCAGCAGAAAAACACCCACCTACTCCTTCAGGCAGCGCCAGTGTTTGGACATGTGACGCTCATGCGCGCTGCGTGGCCCTGGTGGACTCGAGCGACCAGTAGAGGGCGCTGCGGTCACACTTATGAGCCGAATGATTCGTTGTTTTTTTTTTTACCGACTCCTCTTCAACGAACCACTTGAAGAGTCGAAAGGCTGTGATCGAACGAGGCGGTCTGTTTGCTGCAAGAAGAAAATCAATTTCACATTTCGTTCGTCAAACTGAGCACTTTTGTAAAACGTGCTGTGCTGTTACTTTTCACCACCAAGTGTCAGTGTTTAGTCAGAGACTAGGTTCATATTAATCGGCCAGCTAGAAATGCTCAGCACAACAATAACTAAATATGGCTTTTGTCGCCTGAGTGATTAAAAAAAAAGAAACGTGGAAAGTGTGTAAAAGAGTTAAGCCTGAAAACCTTCAGCTTCAAGCACTATGCAGTAAATGCACTGCCAGGCCAAAAATCACATTTCATTTACAGTTTCCTAGTTAGCTAACTTTGCCACAAACCAGACACATACTCATTGTACAAGTGTTTTCTTGGGTCTTTGGTCTGCAACTGCTATAATTTCAGCATTTTCCTCAAATTCTTGATTTAGAATCAATATTCCTAAACCCAAAACATACATTTTGTCTATGTAGACTGTATTTCTGTACATAATGGGTCTGAATAAACACCCTGTTTGCAGAGGGGGAAAGCTTAGGTTTGTATGGAAGAGATGAGAATAAGTTTGGCTGCTAATGATAGTGGTGGAGTAATTAATCATGAGTTGAATCATTGATTTGATTTGTGTAACACTTCATTTGAATGAATTATGCATTAAATATATTGGGGCAGCATTGGCCTAGTGGTTAGGGAATTGGCCCCAGGATTGGAAGCTCGTGGGTTTGATCCCTTACCAGTTGGTTACCCTGAGGTACTGTTGAGCAAGGTCCGTCCCTGTCACTGCTCCCTGGGTGCTTTCAATAGTTGCCCCTGCTGCATGTGTTTGTGCATATGGGTAAAACACAGAGGTTGTGGTTCACTGTGTGCTGTGCTGTGTTTCACAATGACAAGAATAGTCACTTTCATATGTTATATGCTGTTCCACCTCATGCACAGACTAATCTTAAAAAAAGTATGTTATTGTGAGAAAGAATGCTTAAAAGTCTGTGAACCCTATATTCTAAACACCTGTCCAAATGATCCTCTAAAGACTCAGGTGTAAGCACAAGGCTCAGATTAGAATCTGTTTGGAAAGGAGGCTGGAGTGGACACATAGACATTGCCTCAGGCTACAGACAACCAGACTCCAATTACACTGCCTTCCCACCAGAATATGGTGCTTAGTGCCTAGTAGAGTGGATTGCAACAGTTGTATAATTTGTATGGATATTTAAATTAGAATAAACATGATAGATGCAATAGATGCAATAACAAATTCATCCATAACTTCTTATGTATTAGCATTTAATTGATGTGTGAACATACCATAGTAAGAATTGTTAAATAATTGTGAAATTATTAAAACAGGAAATTGGATTTATAATGTTTAGGGATTATCTTGACATTAATTTTATATAAATAATGATAATTATCTGCGTCGGGCTGGCGACCTGTCCAGGGTGCGTCCTTCGCCCTGTGTGTGCTGGGTTGGACTCCAGCACTCCCCCGCGACCCCGTTTGGGACAAGTGGCAGAAAATGGAAATGGAATTGGATGATAATTATTATTGAAAAATATTATTAAAGCTAGCACAAACTACAGCATCCAACTTCTTTGGACAGTTTAGTTAGAGGGAATAAAATGTTGATTAAAGAACTAAAAGGTTGAGAGTCTTCAGAAAATTGTACAGCGCAGTGAACAGTAATGAGCAGTTTGTGTTTTATGCTCTTCTTAGGAATGGAAAATGGCTAAATTTGACAGGTGTGCATTTCTCTTAGAATTACAATTCTGAGTCTGAAAAGGAATTCAACTGACCTTGACAGCAGAGCTAATAAAAAAACAGTTTGATTTAAGGGTTTATTTAGCATGTTTCTTGAAATGCACGAGATAACTGTAAAGAGGCTATATTTTGTTACATAGCAAACTAAATGCTTAAAAGACCTACATAACCTCCAAATGCTACATACATAAGCCTGTTATGTCAGATGTCATAAAATGTTATTTAGCTGTCATGTAGCCACTCTACAATGTAACCCAACAAACTCTATGGTCACCAATCTCATCCACAGATGGCCACTGTAGCTGCAGGTTTTCATACTAATTCAGCAAAAACTTGATTCTGCTTGTTAAATTAGCCAGTCTCATTCTTCAGTTGTATATTGTAAGGATATTATATGTATCTTTTGCTTATTTGGAATGAAAACATAAAGCCACACAGCCCCGACTAGTGGGCTAATAAAAGTAGCGCTGATTTGGTGCGAAAATAAAATAAACTTCTTGCCCACATTCTTGAAATGCTGTGTGATCACCACATTATCAGTCCAGCTCAACGGAGTTATGATTCTAACTTGTTTTTTCACAAACTGTTCTCTGCATTATTCAGGCTGGTAAGCATATTGATGCTCTGCAGCAATAACAGGCAGTGAGGTTTCCATTTCATGGTGTGTAACCTCTGTGATTTATACTAGCAGTGCAGTGGATATTAGATGCTAAATCCACTTTGCTCTGCATTTTTACACCGGATTGCAGGAGGAAGAGGTGAAGCTGGTTGTGTGATGAAGTGGAAATTACAGAAAACAATTTTCAAAAGGATGGGTTGAGTTTGTTGCTCGTGGCTTTGTGAGCAATGTGTGCAAAATCCTGTGTGCTTCAGAGCATGACTCATATTATGATAACACCTCTAACACCTGCTTAAAAGGATGTGGATGTGAAATAGTCTAGTCAGTCTGAATGATTCATTTTTGTACATCGAAATTGTGATGTTAAATTGCAAGAGCACTAATTTTAATCATAGCTTGTATTACTTATAAGATGATCTCATTTATTATTTAACAGATAACTTTATATCATGTTACATATCTTGTAATTTGTATAGAAAAGAGACAAACTGTCTCCACAGTGCTGCCAAAGACTGATCTCTTGTTACTGGAAGCATCTGAATGCAGTCATCCCTGCTTAAGTTATGAAAATGAAATGCTAAGAGGAAATTACTTTTCCCCATGATAAAGTTGCTGGTGAGTTTTTGTCCTTCAACAGATCATTCAATAGAACCATGTGCTGTGTTTCCTCAGGTTGTCTTTTGTATTGTCCTATATTTTTTTGTTTCATTTTCAGAGAGAATTTAGTGTAATAAATAAAAAAGCATGCTAGAAATCAGATGGGAGCAAATACCTTTGTAAAACGCAGTATCCATATGTTTACAAAATGTTAATGTGAGATTGTTTTGCTGAACAACATAAGTAGGTGATCTGTAGGATGACCTTGGAGGTCAAGAAGAGGAGGAAAGTGAGGGTAGAGTCGAGGATTAAATGGTAGAAGCTGAAGAAGGAGGACTGCATGGTGGAATTCAGGCAGGAGTAAGACATGCACTGGGGGTAGTGAAGAGTTAACAGAACATTGGGAGACAGCTAGAGTACCAGCAAGAGTGAAAGGAAAGTTTTACAGGACATGAGACCAGCTATGCTATAAGAGTTGAAGACAGTGGCAATGAAAAAATAAGACAGGCAGCAGAGCTGGAGGTGGCAGAGTTAAAGATGCTAAGATTTTTGTTGGGTGTGACAGGGATGGGCAGGGTTAGAGACAAGTATATTAGAGGGACAGCTCAGATGGGATGTTTTTGAAGAAAAAGTTAGAGGAGCAAGGTTGTGTCTGTTTCGACATGTCCAGAGAAGAGATGAGAACCTTTTTGGGAGAAGAATGTTGAGGATGGACAAGTTAGAGAATAAGGATAAGGTGGGGAAGTTGGCTTCAGAATCAGAAGGTCATGGGTTTGAATCCCAGACCAGTAGGTAGCCCTGAGGTACCCTTGAGCAAGATACCGTCCCCATCAATGCTTCACGGGTGCTATAAATAGTTGCCCCACTGTGTGTGTACATACACTACGTACATGTACGTGTAGTACAATACGTATTACTGTACATACGTACAGTGCACTGTGTGTATGGGTGAACAGCAGAGGTTGAATTTCGTTGGGGCTCATTGTGTGCTGTGCTGTGTTTTACAGTGACAAAAAATAGTCACTTTCTAAGACATTTTTATCTTAATTTATAAAATTCTGATATTCACCTGCAAAATCAATCACTCACTCACAGTCTTAATCATTTGTCCTCAGTAGGGTCATGGTTGGTGCTGGAAGCTCTCACAAGGCAGAGAAACGCTGGAAAGGTCACCAGTATATCGCAGGGCAGACACACAAACACATTAAATACACATTTACTCAGATTTAGGGGGCCAGTTTGGCATCTCCAATCCACCTGATATGCATGTTTTATATATGCGACAGCGAGAGGAGACCAGAGCACCCGGAGGAAACCCATGCAGATATGGGTAGAACATGCATAAACCACACAGAAAGGACCAGGACACTCCACCTGGTAATAAAGTCCAGGATTTTCTCGATAGTGCTACCCACTGCATGCCTGTGCAAAAAAATTAAACCTTAACAAAATTAGCATGTCTTATAAGGCATGTTTTATTTGTTAAATCATTTATTGACTTGCCATGATACTTACATAATATGATAAAATAATAATCTGATGCTAGGTGTACTTCCAATGCACATAGCATATTAACATTACATCCGGTGTCATCATAAAAAAACAATAAGCAGTCATGATGTTTTTCTTAATACATTTTTTAAAAGTCCACAATCACAACGTCATTAAATAACATACTTCCAGTGATACAGAGCCCAAGACCCCAAATATATTATAGATATGTTTCAAGCTATGACCCCAAACATAAATTTAACACAAGATTGGCTTCTGAAAAGCAGCAGTGCATAGTGGCCTAACCAATCCCCTTTAATCCCCTTTAAAAAAAAAGCTAATTACCTCTTACCAGTAATGTGTACCACCAAAGTACCATCTTAAACATGTTTCTTTTTGCCTGTGAAAACAACCCTTTTGTTCACATTTGTAAGTAAAAAGCCAAAAGATATTATAACCACAGGTTTCACATTATTTGGTTGATGCACCACTGCAATGATATAAAAAAATTATAAAAATGATTGAATTTGATTTGAATCTGAATTATTTGCCATTCTTTTTCTCATTCTTTTTTATTTTGGTGGAAAAACATTTCATCAATTAATGCTGAACTAAAAAGTCTATAGTTGAGAAAAGTTCCCATAATTTCTTTTTTCTGTACTGTCAAACATTTTAAAGCATAAAAGCATTTTTCTCATTAATAGTCCAGGGGTGAAAACCTGTTACATGAATATATGACTGTAAATATACACATTTTATATAATCTGTGCTGCTGTTTCAAAACTGTTTTATATATTACAATAATGGCAGTTTAAGGGCACAAATTATGGCAAACATGCATCAATGTCTTACTTGTGTTGTATTAAGGTTAACAGGGCTGGACTTCAGCATAAAGACCTCCTCCGTCTGCCCAGACTTTGCTGACCTTTTTTTACTAAATGCTGACGATGCACTTTCCTCTGTCCCACAGCATATTATTGATGACTCTGTTTGTTGTAGGTGTGCAAAGTGATTTATGATGGAGGTTATTTGCTCTGTGAGTGAGTGCGGTGTCAACACAGATCACAGCTTGACTCCTGCAAATACACACAGAGATGAGCACATTCGTATCTGCGTGTTACATGGTTAATAGTCTGCAGCTAACATATGGATTTTTCTCAAGTTATATTAATCAATAATCCGAGCTTCATTCCAAATCTGTAACATACTGGACAGGTCCTTCATAAGTGAGAATATATGAATATTCTCTGTCCAGTCCAAACTTTCAGAGCGCCACTTGTTGAACACATTTTACACTTGAATAAATAATTGTCTCTGCTCTTACCATAGAAAACACAAACAATTCTACTTCAGATCCTCATAATTCTGTTTTCAACAATCATGCAGAAAAAAACAGCACTGTTGTTTACTCTACATGACTCTCTCTACTCTGCCCTTTATCTTTCTAACCTTTAAGCACTAATTGCTGAATAATAACATAACATATTAACTGCTGCTTCTGCTAAGTAATGGGTCATTTGAGAAAGACATTTTCAAAATCATTTTTGTGATTTTTTTGATCTAACAATTATAGTGGATTCCACAGCTGGCACATCTGACACTGTTCCTCTTTTTAGAATCTCTCCAGAGCAACCCAGGTCCAAGGCCCTCTTTTGTGCTCTTCTTTAACTCACAACTTTCACCGGATGCGGGTTGAATTACTATGAAAGCTTGTTTCTGTGGTCAGTTCTTAATTTTTGGCTGAAAGATCTAATTAATGATTTTTGAACATACATTTACATTCACAGCATTCCCCCTGAATTCACTCCAGTCCCCCTGGAGCAATTCAGGGTTAAGGGTCTTGCTCAGGGACCCAGTGGTGGTAGTGCTAGTGGTGGGATTCGAACCTGGGACCTCTTGAGCCATTGGTCCATAGGCAAGTATCCTACCACTAGACCACCACCACCCCATAACATACATCATATTTTACAGCTGGGAAAGGTTTCCTTACATTATAGCCATTCTTCTTTAAAACCAAACCCACGTTAGGGCCAGAAATATTCATTTTGTTCAGACCGTAAAACACACAACCAAGCCAAAGTTTCACTAAAGTGAACTATGATTGAGAACCCGGTTGTTCCTGCATGTTATCTCTTAATTTTACAGTGTGCTCACCTCATGTCAAGTAGAATGGAAAGTTCCTAAACACTACAATCATTTCAACAAATTTACAGTTTAAATGGTAAACCATTAAATGGTAAACCATAGTTACATTGCATCCCCAATGATTCCCAAGGCTGCCATTAATTGTGTAACATGTTTATGTTACAACAATTTCTTTTGTTACAATGATTTCTTGTTTTGTTTTGTTCTGAATAAATTAAATGCAAAGTTATATATTTAATCTAGTACATCAAAATGTCATGCACAGACTCTGAATACAGTTCTTGATTATTAGATTATTCAACAAAGCATGCACTTCTTGCCAAACAGGATTACATTCTTCTTTGGAATATTGTCTTGTTATTGCCTTCTCTTCACAGAATGCAATCTCAGTCCAGACTGTTCTAATTTTTGGTCCTCAGAATGAGAGCAGGAGTGGCCCTCTCTACCTTCAAGAACTGAGAAAACACCTCTTAACCAAACACTACAACAATATAACACACCTAACTCGCACTATTCACTTTTTTATTACCCCTTATGCTGGTCAATTTGATAAATATTCATTTAATTGCACTTTTTAAAATAAAAGCAAGGATAAAAGCATCTGCTTAAATGTGTGGGGTGGTCTACAGACCAAGATGTCACAGGTTTGAATCCCACCTCCAGCACTACCTTCATTGGGTTCACTTAACCCCAGGTTGCTCCAAGGGAACTGTCCTTGTTGTTAAGAAATGTAAGTCGCTCTGGGTAAGAGCTTCAGCTAAATGCCACAAGTGTAATTTTCAAACTACTCTTTAATTGTCTATATGTTTGTATTGTCTATATTCCCCTACTGTAATAGAGAGTAGTAAGATCAAGTCAAAATTTGAGATTACATGATTCACTAAGAAATCATTTCCTATCAAATCATGGTGAGGTCAAGATCAGCACCTGTAGTAAATGTTACATGTGTTTAGCTGTAGTATATCTGCATACATCTGGATACTGTGTTAATTCCTTATTACTGTCAGTGAATCACTACTGGAAAGTTGCTGAAATGAGCTGCAAGCACCCAGCACTATCTCGTCCTAGAAATCATCCCTCTTTTGTATATCAAATCTCATCCTGCTGCTCTGGCACACTGATGGGGCAGAAGTAGGTCAGCACCACATCGACTTTCCATCCTCCTAATCT
Source organism: Hepsetus odoe (assembly GCA_017165825.1). Taxonomy (NCBI): domain Eukaryota; kingdom Metazoa; phylum Chordata; class Actinopteri; order Characiformes; family Hepsetidae; genus Hepsetus; species Hepsetus odoe. The sequence continues at coordinate 9,192,766 of CM029390.1, read as the reverse complement.
GTAATTTGTAGAGTGGCTCTTAATTGCTCTTTAATCTTTACATGCCATGAGTGGCAGAGCAGGGAGGAGGGAGGTTGAGATGGTCGGGAAGAAACGTGAGCTGCATTAGCAGCATTAGCAGCTAAGGCAAATCTCTCTTATTTAAGGGGAACAGCAGAGATAAATTAGACACAGGATTCAGAGCAGTGGGACATGCAGTTTTTTGTGAACAGCACACCCTTGACCTCATACTTGTCTGGTGGATAAAGGGCTATTTTTTTTTTTACATTTATTGATACATTTATTCTCTATTAGTTTATCCTAACATCACGCTGAATATTTGTCATAGTGAATCGATTCTGAAGTCTTTTGAAATTTCTTATTGAAAATATGTAGTAAAGTGAAATTTCATCACATGGAAATACCTAGCAAAGTGAATGTCCATTATTTTACTATGTAAAAAACAAAACAATAACAATTACAGATCCAGTGAGACTTCTGTCATTTACAAAGCATAGCAAAAAAGTTTTGTTAATAATGCTAAGGCTTTCAGATATTATTTCCAGATATTATATTCCACATGTTCACAGGTTTTAAATTGTGGCAAGGGACAAACGGAGTTGACATATTTCACACATGCACTTGAAAGGTGCATTTGCACTAATCAGGGACAGATGAAGCTTTTTTGACGAGGAGCACCAGCAGCCTTGTCTTATGTTTCCTTACATATGTTATCCTTACATATGTTTGGATGACCCTTGTCAAACTGCATGTTGTTTAAAAACAAAAATAAATCAAATCCTCTGCAGATAACACAATTCTGAACATTTTAAAACACTTATGTTCATTTGCAGAAATTGACATATTGGGGAGTTGATTATTTTCCTGTATATACAGTCATGTGAAATAATTAGGACAAACGATAAAAGCCTATGTGTTTTTGTAACATTCTTGGACATGTGAATTTTTCATCTCAATTTTAGTATAACTTAATAATTAAAACTGAAGAAAAGACTACAAAAATTAGATTTCTGGTGAGGAATAAATTAGGACACTCCCACCTTTATACCTAATTAAAATGGCTCAAATCACACACAGGTGTAGCACATTGGGAGCACAAGATAAGAACTGTTACTCAGCATTTTGAAGGAGGTTTGCCCTGCTTAAACCTCAGACAGTTAGTTTGGTGTGCTCCTAACTGTTGAGGTGAGAGTGAACACCATAGTGAGATCAAAAGAGCTGTCTGAGGTCTTCAGAAAGAAGATTGTAACAGCTTATAAGTCTGGTAAGGGATTTAAACAGATCTCAAAAGAATTTTCATTCAACCATTCCACTGTCCGGAAAACAGTCTACAAGTAGAGGACTTCCAAAACAACTGCCAACATGCCCAGGTCTGGACATCCAAGCAAGTTCACCCAAGAGCAGACCATAAGATGCTAAAAGAAGTCTCCAAAAACCCTAGAATGTCATTGCTCTTGCTACTGTGAAGGTGAAAGTGCATGTCTCTACTATCAGAAAGAGACTGCACAACTTTAACTTGCATGGGAGGTGTGCAAGCAGGAAACCTTTTGTCTCTAAGGGAAACATCAATGCCAGACTGAAGTTTGCCAGGGAGAACACAAACAAAAACCAGGACTTCTGGAATAATATTCTTTGGACAGATGAGTCTAAAATTTAGGCACCAGAACAGAGGACATGTCTAGCGTAAACCAAATGCAGCATTCCAGGAAAAGACTCTCTTATGAACTGTGAAGCATAGAGGTGGAAGAAATGGGCTTTACATGCAAGAAACCCCTAAAACTTGTCACAACTTAAAGAATTCTACATTGAAGATTGGGGCAAACTTTCCTGAGACCGATGTCAGAGACTGTTAGATGCTACAAGAAGCGTCTCACTGCAGTTATTTCACCCAAAGAAGGTAACACTAGCTATTAGGGGGTAGAGAGTCCTAACCTAGGACTAATCCTAAAAATGAAAATAAGATTAGACATTGATACGTGAACATTTCTTAATAAAGAACTGAATATTTAATGGTGTGTCCTAATTTTTAAACATGACTGTGTGTTAAAACAAAAAAGTGGAATATGTTTACCTCATTTCACTTAGAATATTAACAAACCAAAGTAATTTTGATAGATAAAAATTCATTTAGAAATAAAAAAATTAAATGATAAGCAAAACAAACCAAAGCCATCTGTAGCTGTATGGCTGCATTACAGTACATACAAAAGTATTAACATGGAATAAGGAACTAAAAGGATTTTTCTTGTAAATTGAAATGTTTTGGCTTTTTCTGGGATATTCCCATGTGGGCGAGGTCTTTTATTTGAAACCATGTTGAATTGAAACCAGGAAAGTCCCTTCCCCTTTCTGTAGCATGCCCAGTCTTTAGGCCATTGCAGAAGTTTACATAGTCTCTGTTCACGTCTGCGTTCCTATGAGAATGTGCTGGTGCAGTGATCTTGTGACTGATGAGCTCTCTGTTGGAGAGTGATTGGTGTGATACTGTCACTTTCTCTTTTGCCTCAGGACATGAGCAACTGTGAGTCCATGTATTGGAGACTAGTGATTGTCATATGGGTGTATTCTAAGGCAAAACCATTCTGAAAGAGTTAAGTTTGAGCTACTTTTGAAGAACATAACCCATTGTTCCAAACAGATGTCCAAAAATATTAAGTTACTACAAGTCATAGGTGGTTCATTTTGAATAATAATGTTATAAAAATGTTTTTCCAAAAGCAATTCGAATGTTGAAGAAAAAATGGTTGATTTAGGCGCTGCTGTGTACCCAAATTTTCTGAAGCTAATCCACTAACACAGCATGTCCATGATGGTAAGAGAAGCGGTGACTAATCATGGTGATGAGCAGAAGGCTCTGGTCTCTAGAGGCTCTTCAAGCCTAGGCTTGTCCTATTTCCAAATAACAGCCATGTAAGTACCTAAAACCTGAACAGGCTGGCTGAGTTTCCTCTGTTGCCCCAGCTGTTTGAACCTGTCAGGGCCAAGAACATTCAGGTCACCCTTGAAATTCAGAGATAATGATTTAGTGCTGTTTACCAAACTGCTGCACATGAAAAATGTAGATACAGAGATATTTTGCTAATATTTTATTATCTTTTCATGGGACAACACTGAAGATATGACACTTTCATACAATGTAAAGTAGTCAGTGTACAGCTTGTATAAAAGTGTAAATTTGCTGTCCCCTCAAAATAACTCAACACACAGTCATTAATGTCTAAACCACTGGCAACAAAAGTGAGTACACCCCTAATTGAAAAAGTGAAAGTGACAACCCTTGTCATTGCGAGGTCACAGCACAGCACACAGTGAACCACAACAAAATTGGACCTCTGCATTTAACCCATGCAAACACCATGCAGCAGTGGGCAGCTATTGAAAGCACCCGGGGAGCAGTGACAGGGACGGTACCTTGCTCAAGGGTACCTCAGGGCAACCTACTGGTGAGGGAATCGAACCCATAATCTTCCAATGCAGGGGCAAGTCCCTTACCACTAGGGCACTGCTGCTTAAGTAAAAATGTCCACATTGTGTCCAATTAGCCATTTTCCCTCCCCGGTGTCATGTGACTCGTTAGTGTTACAAGGTCTCAGATGTGAACGGGGAGCAGATCTGTTAAATCTGGTGTTTTCGCTCTCACCCTCTCTCATACTGGTCACTGGAAGTTCAATATGGCACCTCATGGCAAAGAACTCTCTGAGGATTTTGGGGGAAATAGTGACATTAAAAGTTAGTCATAATTTGACATAGCTAAATTTCAGTTATATGGATTAATGTTAGCCCTATAAATGAATACAGAATTAGAATATTTTTTCTCCATAAAATATCAGGTCATAACAAACCTGCTCTTTCAACAATATTTTTTAAAACAACTGATAAAAATACATTTTTGGAAGGGCATCTAAATGGAATGTACCTGGTTACTTTGATTATTAAAACATTAGGATGACATTTGACATCTGACAAGAAATCTCATCAATATGAGCTGATGAATTAAGTGCAGAATTTGATTGCCACTAAATAGTGTAATATCCTAAGGATTGCTTGGGCTGAGATGATGTCATCTGATGTCATCCTGTTTCTCGACAGTGTGGTCTCTGGGGCAGCTGTTGTGGCTGTCAGCCTGTCTGGAATGGTTTGTAGTAGAAAGTGAAATTTGATATCCATGATGGCCATACATGCTTTTCCTAATGTTCTCACTCAAACCGACTCAATCAAACCAACTTGTCAAAATAGCAAGTGAATATGGTGAAGTTTTATTTGAGGATTATTAAGTCAGTTACCTATAATTCCAGCAGTTTTAGTTTTTTATCCTTATGCTTTTTCAAACTAAATCCAGTGTCAGGCTTTGCTGAGACAAACTAAACTCATCAATAGCTAACAGTTTTTAGATAAATAACTGACAGTATCTGGGATTTCAAAAGCACATTTAGTAATTCTTATATAACGGTTTATTATGCTTTACCGACAAGCTGTTTCTAATTCTATAACTCTCACTCACTTGCTCAACTCACTCATTTTCTTTGCTGTTTGTCCAGAGTAGGGTCACATCCCACCTTTCACAGGGCAAAAGGCAAGGAAACACCTTGGAAAGGTCTTCTCTTCTGAAACGCATGTCTTTGGACGGTGGAAAGACACCAGAACTATGAGCTTGCCACATCTTGCCACTGGGATTTTTGCCCATTCCTCAAGGCAAAAGTTCTCCAGCTCCTTCATATTGGATGGTTTTCACTTGTGAACAGCAATCTTCAAGTCTGATCACAAATTCTCAATTGGATTGAGGTCTGAACTTTAACTAGACCATTCCAACACATTTAAATATTTCCCCTTAAACCACTCGAGCATTGCTTTAGTAGTATGCTTCGGGTCATTGTCCTGCTCGAAGGTGAACCTCCGTCCCAGTCTCAAATCACAGGCAGACTGTCACAGGTTTTGCTCAAGAACATCCCTGTATTTAGCACCATCCATCTTTCCCTTGACTCGGACCAGTCCCTGCTGCTGAAAAACACAGCATGATGCTGCTACCACCATGTTTCACTGTGGCGATGGTGTTCTTGGGGTGATGGGATGTGTTAGGTTTGCGCCAGACATAGCATTTTCCTTGGTGGCTGAAAAGTTCAGTCTGACCAGAGCACCTTCTTCCATACATTTGGGGAGTCGCCCACATGGCTTTTGTCAAACTCTAGACATGTCTTCTTATTTTTAACATTAAGTAATGGCCACTCTTCCATAAAGCCCAGCTCCATGGAGTGTACGGCTCATTGTGGTCCTATGGACAAATACTCCAGTCTCTGCTGTGGAACTCTGCAACTCCTTCAGGGTTACCTTTGGTCTCTGTGCTGCCTTTCTGATTAATGCCCTCCTTGTTTTGGTGGGTGGTCCTCTCTTGGCAGGTTTGTTGTGGTACCATGTTCTTTCCATTTGAAGATGATGGATTTGATAATGCTCTGGGGGATCATCAAAGATTTGGATATTTTTTTTATAACCCAACCCTAACTTTCAACAACTTGTTTGGAGAGGTGGCAGTGGTCTAGTGGTAGTGTATCAAGAGGTCCCAGGTTTGAATCCCACCTCTAGCACTACCACCACTGGGTCCCTTAACCCTGAATTGATCCAGGGGGGCTGTCCCTGTAATTAGGACATGGAAGTCACTCTGGATAAGAGTGTCTGCTAAATGCCATAAATGTAAATGTAAATGAGAGCTCCTTGGTCTTCATGGTGTGATGCCTCTTGCTTAGTGGTGTTGCAGCCTATGGGGCCTTTCAGAAAAGGTGTGTTTATACTGACAGATCATGTGACACTTAAATGGCACACAGGTGGATTTCATTTCACTAATTATGTGACTTTTGAAGGTAATTAGTTGCACCAGGACTTTTTAGGGGCTTCATGGCAGGAGTGAATACATATGTACATGCCAATTTTAATTTTTAATTTTTAAAAAAATTATTTTTTATATATATTTTTCTCATTTCACTTCACCAACTTAGACTATTTTGTGCAGATGCATCACATAAAATAAGATTAAGAGACATTTATAGTACAGGTTAGAATGTAACAAAATAGGTAAAAAGACAAGGGGGTGAATACTTTTGCAAGGTACTGTATATATAGGGGCAGCATAATTTTTCTGAGTGTGCTTTGTTCTGAGATTTAAACAATTTTTACATATGAGATCAAATATTTTTTATTTCAAAAGGGTCAGGAAAATGCATTTTTCAATAATTCAGTTACAATATCAGTTTTTGACAAGATCTCAGCACATGACCTAGTTCTTTTGCTTAACCAGCGTGTACCAAAAAAAGCTAAATTAAAGTCACAACACTGGTGAATTTTAGTTTTAGTGTTATAATTACATAATGGGTAATTAATTCTTTATAATCATTTTTACACAGGTAGAACAAGGCTGTGTAAGGTTCCATCCAAACCACGTCAGGTGTCAGGTTTTTAATACACACAGTTATGTGATTACTGTTATTAAAACATAAATGCTCACAGATTTCCCTGAATATTTTCTCTCTGTGATATGATATAGTGTAAACTGTACAGCAATGTCATTGATCAAATACCTGAAATGGGTGTCCAAGTCGCACCATGTGCTGTATGCTTTCTTGAATATCTCCTGCTCGCATGCCCATGATATTATTCATTAATATGGTGAAGGTAGTGTTGCGGATGAGGAGAATCCCCAGCCGTTGAATTATTGAAATAAAATGAGATGCAGTGCAGATGTGAGCTGTGGTGTGTGTGCATGTTTATTTTAGTATGAGGTTTGGAGTGCACGTTTTTTTGGCTACATTAATATTAATTATGTTTCTCTCTCTCTCTTTCTCTCACACACACACACACACACACACACACACACTATCCCTTTCCCTTCACTTATGCCACAACATCCACTCCTGTGTAGAGAAATTGAAAGAGAATCACCAACAGAAACTGTGCATTGTTAATTTTTCCATAATAATTCTTCCTCCACTCAATAGAGTTCACAGTAAATTTATTATAGCTGTAAGGCTTTTTTTTACAGTATTATATAAATTGTATATGTTGGAATAATCTCAGACCATTTAGCCAAAGTTGTTCACTGATTCATCTTAACAGCACACCTTAGTCGCAGTAATGTCAGTATTGTGTAAAGGTCTTAGGGCTACAACATAAAAAGAACTGCACCAATAGTAAAGGTACAATTAAAATGAATAACATTAATTACTACAATGGCACCAGTGGGGATTGTTTGCCAGCCTGTCTATTCTGACCCACATATTGCTGTGCTGCAGTAGATTAAGGCAGGCCTGGAGAGGCAATGCAATGCTTGTAAATGTCCTGCTTTGAGTTTCTTGTTACTTTGACATTTACCTTGAAAACACAATTGCAGTTTGAATGTGACAAAAGTGCTCCCCAGCAGCAAGCAGCATGTTTTTCAACAAGGTAATGCAATCTGCCATACTGCAGAAATTGTTCAGGTATTTTTTGAGAAACATGACAAAGAGGTTGACTTGGCCTCTAAATTGCCAAGAAAGTAGCCCGATCAATGGAGGCCCTACATCACAACTCAAGCAGGACTTAAAGGATTTGCTACTTACAGATGGTTTGTATGCGTTGTGCACAACCTATGCTTCAAAGCAATGTAGGACACCTGCAAGTGCAATATTTTGCACACATATAGTGAGTTAGAAGCAAGTATATTGGCACCTTTAGGCTGCAAAGGCAATTGTTTAGTCTGATTATCTCTGCAGTTACCTCTGTTTTTAAATCCTTTATAACATTACAATATAAATAAACAGCTATTTGAAAGTGAAAGTGACTATTCTCATCATTGTGAGTACACACAGCATAGCGCAACGAAATTGGATCTCTGCATTTAACCCATGGACAAACACAATCTTCCGATTATGTGGCCAACTCCCTAACCACTAGGCCACCACTGCCCCATTTATTTATGTTGTTTCAATAATTTAATCAGACACAAGTCTGATGTTGTTTCCTGACTTTTCTGCTTTTCTGCCATGTAATGGAATTAGTGGCCTTCCATAAAGAGAGGTTAAGCTACGAATAGCCACATCAGATCATAGTATGTTGTTTGTCTGGTTATTTGTATTTATTAAATGATAGTACTTTTTCTTAACAAATACTTACTGTACTGATAAATGGCATTTTACTAACTATCTTGGCACATTAATATGGGATATAGTTGATATGTTCTAATCAGTCATACAGAATTTAAGGATCAGAAGTATCTCTTTCATAAAAAGAAACACATTGCCCCTGGCAACCAAAAAATCTGAAATAAGAAGGCCAAAGTGGGAATGCATCCGCCATGGCAACCACTAAACTTCAATTACCCCGCTTCATACCCCATAAAGAGGACAGGCTACATCCTCTTCAGCCACCTGCCCTCTGAAACAGCCAGTGAGAGTAACCCAGAAATAGACCCGGCCATGAAAGAAACCATCCGCCCATCTGCACTGGCCCGTGTGGTGACAAGCTGCTCAAAAGAACCGCAAAGCTGAGAAAGAAGGCAGAGAGAGAGGAAGCAAAGAGGGGGTGAAACGACTGTCAATATGAGTTAGGGCTCATTTACTAATGGGCTGCTCCTCATTCTTTTAGCTGCTGGAAGGATAAATCAGAAAGCACGGCAGTGCAGCCCCTTTTCACAGGGCCTTGCTACTTTATGATCCACTTTCTTTTGGCAACTATCATGGCTGCCTTGAAAATCTGTCAGGAAGGGAGAGGTGAAGGAGTTCTGGTAGCACTCTAAGGATGAAGAAAAATTGAATTTACAAAATTTACAAAATTTGCCCTTGCCTCAACTTGCAGTTGAAGGAAGTGGGTTATAAAAGCATGCATGATTGCTTTGTTTCATACCTCTCTCTCATTGCAACTTATTGCATTATGGTGCTGATAGTTCTTACACTTTGGTGTCATGTTATGTATAATAGCCACATTTTTTCTGTATATTTGACACTTTTACAGAACTCAGTCACACTGTCAAAGTATCAGAAACTACATAAGAAAGTCTATTTGAGATTATTTAACAGCTGGATAGTTTGAGGTGTGTGATTGATTAATTTTGCAGTTTGCTTGTTACTCATTGGTAGCTTGCATTATTTCATACTCCAGAATCAATTTCAAGTTCAAAACTAGAGAAGCTCCAAACATGTCTTAAATGATCAGCTGCATGTGGTAGGGGGAAATAATTTTTTGGCTGAAACATCAGTTAAGCATCTCAGCAGGGAGCTAGTTTGGCAGGGGAGTAGGAAAGGGATGGATGGGTTTATATCTACGATCACACATTTAACTAGCTTTCAGTAGTACATGCCCTTGCACGACTGCAACCTCATGCATCAAAACAAAAATTCAAATCCCCCAAATCCTCTGCTTTTATAATCCCCCTCTTTTTTTCCCCTTCTATTCTTCCCCCTTTAGAGATTTCCCAACAGGGGGTTGCACTGTGGTGCCATAAAATCCAGTTACCCAGCATCCTACCACTGTGAAACCATATGGAACATCTTCAGGGCACGACATGGATCTTTGTCTCAAAGCACTTTTATTGAAATCACAGAAAGCAGAATGATGATGGAAGAATATTCCGGATGGATAGCACCAACTGTTTCTTCTCTGGCATTTGGTAATCCAGAGATTTGTTCCAGAATAATAAAGCTTAATGTGTTGAATGTTTTAGGAGTGTGTGTGTGTGTGTGTGTGTGTGTGTGTGTGTGTGTGTGTGTGTAATTAGTGGGTGGCAGCCGGTAGAGCAGCAGGCCACATGCACATGAAAAGCTGTGGAGCACCTGTGGAGGGCCAGTCTCCTGACAGTGCTGCAGTGAGACCCTTGGAGCCAATGAAGGTAGACAGAAGTGAAGAATTCAACATGCTTTTCTGCTTGTCTCTGTACCTTTTTCTCTCTGTCTGTCCTAGTAATTTCCATTGTATTTATCCTAATATGGGTGATATGGTCTCAAATTTACTATTGTTTCTGCTGTAAATCAATTTTAATTTAGCACTTTCTAATGTGCATCAAAAACGGCTCCATTTTCATAACACAAGAAAAGCCAAAGGAAAGGAAATGAAAGATTGTGTTACCAACACTCACTGTTCTGAGACACGTCCCACCCCAAACTACCATAATTGCAAGCTTGGAGGAGATTGCTAACTTCCATTTCAGTTATTTCAGTTATTGTCACATGCCTACGTTGGGCAGCATTTAACTGGGAGCTGAGCAAAGCAGGTTCAAATAAGCTTGAAAGCTTGTGGCATTGGTAGGAACAAAACATGAAATCTTCTAACATAAAGTCAAGTAGACTTTTATTGAAATATCTATACATAGCAGTAGAGTTATCCAAAATTTGGTTCCTCAGAAAGCTCATGCAACATGTGGTATTGAAGGGTTCATACATATTAGGAAAACTATCCTATTTGACTCTTATGGAGTTGTCACGTAATAGAAGGCTATAGCCAGGCTTTAGCATCATAGAAGCTATTAGGTCCAACATTTGTACATGCAAAGGAGCATTACTGAAACAGACCAGTAGACTAAAGAAACATGGGATTGTTTCAACAAATCATAAAGTCTCACTACTTACCTTTGAACCTTTGTCCATTTTTAAATGGTACAGTGTCTTTAACCAAATAAACAGTTCTTTTTATGTAGATTACTTAGAAGCTTAACACAGATGTATAATTTAAATATTCAGTTTTTATGATGTACAGTACTGTGCAAAAGTTTTAGGCAGGTGTGGAAAAATGCTGTAAACAAAGAATGCTTTCAGAAATGTAAATAATGATTGTTTATTTTTATCAATTTACAAAATGCAAAGTGAGCGAACAAAAGAAAAATCTAAATCAAATCAATATTTGGTGTTACTACCTTTTGCCTTCAAACCAGCATCAGTTCTTATAGGTACATTTGCACAAAGTCAGGGATTTTCTAGGATTATAGTCGGTGTATGATCAACCAGTTTTACCGAACAGGTGCTGATGATCATCAATGTCACACGTAGGTTGAAACACAGTCATGTTTGGAACAACCTACCAGCCGAGTTCCTTCAAAAACTGTGTGCAAGTGTACCTACGAAAGTGTACACCAAATATTGATTTGATTTAGATTTCTCTTTTGTTAATTCACTGCATTTTGTTGATTGATGAAAATAAATGATTAACACTTCCATTTTTGAAAGCATTCTTTGTTTATAGCATTTTTTCACACCTGCCTAAAACTTTTGCACAGTACTGTAAATGGTGGCTAAAACCTTCTTTTACTAGAAAACTAAATTTGCCTTAAAACTGCAGCACTAAACTAAATCAAAAATATCTGATGATGTTGTACCATCATGGCAGCTATATGGGTATAAGTGAGTGCTCCTTTGAAAGAATGAAACAAATTTCTGCAAAACATGGGTACAAATGCCCAGCCAAAAGTACAGGCTATGTGTCTTCTGCTCAAGGTCCAGCATACCAACCCTGTTCAGAGTGCCAAGGACACATTCTATTTAGCAGCCAGGCATTTGTTCAATGCTTGTTTACCTCGGCTGGATTTGAAATCTATTACCTAAAGATGTTTTCTGCAGCCTTCACTAAAATGGCCTTCAGTAAACAATGGACTCTTGGTTGCCTTTGCATGAGCTGCAATAGTCTTGCTGCTTTGCTGGAAATGTCTAAATTTAATCTGAATAATCTAAGTGAGAGCCATTGATAATATTTCATTGGCTTTCATCGGTTGTTTGCCAGTGGTATTTGCTGAACAAAGAGACAATATGCCATCAAAACCTGTTGCCTGAATAGGCTGCATCACTGGTATGCAAATACAGTGCTCTTCGGTTCTCAGAGCAACATGCTCGTTTTATTTTAATGCCAGGAGTAATCCAAAACTGTACTACCTTGGAGATTTCAACAGCTTGGCAACAAGAGAAACTGCCAGCGGGTGTTTCACACAGAATCGCCTGGACTGCACCTACCAATTGAAGCACAACAGCAAAATTGGAGGAGTTGCACTTAAAGATCCAATTTGGACAAAAGCACAGCAATCTAGGGACGATTCAACTGAGCAGGCTTTTCATAAACTGTATATGAGATTTTTTTGGAACATTCTTGTATAACATTTCTGATGGTCATTTATCCATATTTACAGTAGTTACAGTGTATACACATTTACAGCTAAAGCTTACATGCTGAAAACAGTTCCTCCATTCAAGTCTGTTTCACTGGCAGACATCTCCTGAGCCTCAATCAAAATAGCAGTGACTGGCAAATTCCACATGGGTCTGTGCTATTTATTAGAAAGCTGAGAATGACAGCGTAATCCCTAAAGCTATAACCCGAGAGGAAGATTATGCCATCAGACCATCTCTGCCCTTATGGAGAACATGTGCCATTGTGTGATGGGTTCCTAAAAGGTCATCATACACAGAGGAGACACTTCACACTGGTGATAAGGTGCTTGCGTAAATGGGGAATTGCACTCCAAAGCAATCCCTTGCCATCAAACAAGGTCAGCCGCCATATTCACAAACTTATTGTCACTGTGGTAATAAAACTTCATATCTCTGAAATGATAAGGTTACAGAAGTAGGTAAAAAAAACATCCCTACCATCTGTAAAATAACCTATATCCTGCATTTTTCCTATATTCAATAGTTCACCCTGAAAAGCACAGTGAAATTCTTGTCTATTTATAATGATAATAAACTGTATATCACCACAAAAAATCCTAATCAGTGTTTTTAATAAGCATCATAAGAAAATCATAAGCATCATAAAAAAAGATATTAACAAAATGGAAAAAAAAACATTAAAAAGTAAAAAATAATTTCAAAATATAAAAAAGACTGCATAAATAGTATAGCTTTTTTCTCTCAATATTTATATTCATATTAATATCATTTTTGATTCAATGATCTATTAGTTAGCACAAAGTGTTGGAGGCAAAAACCTTTAGAACTGCAGGACAGGCCATTTATCTAGTTGAGAATTCCTTCCCTTACTTTGCCATCAGGATGAAAGTAAGAAGAAATACAAACAGCTTTGTGTATTTGTAGCGTTGGTGGGTTAGTTATTCTGCCATTTGGGAGATTAAGTACAATAAATTCTCCTTTAAAGTAAAGATGAGTGGTGGTTAAATAATGTTAAGTGGCTACCATCAGACAAAAATTTTTTTTTCTTTAAACAGATATCTTCTTATTTAGCTATCAGAATCAGAAAAAACTATTGATCCCAATGGATATTTCCTTTGTTATAACTGCACAGACAGACAACAAATGTGAAACAAATTAGAAAAATAGATAAATAGAACATAAATAAATTAAATAAATAAATAACTACTATATTGACTGCAAAGTTCTCTGTATTGGTAAAAAAAAAATCCTTTATACATGATATACTATAGAAAATATCAGCAGTGGCCTAGTGGTTAGGAAGTTGGCCCCAGGATCAGAAGATTTTGGGTTTGAATCTCTTACCAGTAGTTTGCCCTGAGATACCCTTGAGCAAGGTACCGTCCCCATAACCGCTCCCTGGGCACTTTCAATAGCTGCCCCCTGCTGCACGTGTGTGTACGGGTGAAATGCAGAGGTTGAATTTCGTTGTGTTGTGTTGTGGTGTGCTATGCTGCATTTCACAATGACAAGAATAGTCACTTTCACTTCACTTTATAAACTGCAGTGTAAACATTATTCATAATTAAGTGATGAATATGTGTAATATAAAATAAAAGCAGCAGCAAACAAGTTATTACATTTAGAGAGAAAAGATGTTCTAGGAGAAAAGTAAAAGAACAGCTTTTTGTGATATTGAGTGACGGGTGGATGAGTCTGATGGCTTTGGGGAGGAAGGATATTCTGTGGCATTCAGAATAACACTATATGCTGGTCAGTGTGCAGCTAGAAGTGCTCCTGTCTAATCACAACACTGAAAAAGGGTAGTAAGCAATTTCAGTGATGGGCTTAAATCTGGCCAAAATTCTCCAATCCGCTAATCCAGACTTCTGGATCAGCTTGTTGAGCCTCTTGGAGTCCACCACCTTAATGCTGCCACCCCAGCAGGCCACAGCATAGAAGACATTACTAGCCATCTTGGACTCGTAGAAAATCCAAAGCATGGTGTTACAGTCCTTAAAGGATATGAGTCTCGGCAGGAAATACAGACTACTTTGACCCTTCTTGTAGCCAGTGTATTCTGGGACCGATCTTGTTTACTGTCCATTTGCACCTCCAGGTTCTTGTAGTTCTGAGCAATCCTCACTTTCTCTCCCTGATGGACATGGGGTTTAACTGGATATTTTGATCTTCTCAGGTCGACCGCCAATTCTTTAGTTTTGCTGATACTGAGCTGAAGCTGGCAGTCTTCAGTGTTGTACCTGAAGTCCGTAGTGTACAGGGTGAATACGAATGGTGACAAAACTGTCCCTGGTGGAACACCTGTGTGTCACACACACGGCCCTGCAGCCACACATACTATGGCCTCCCAGTCAGTATATGATCCACAAAACTAAGAGAACATCTAACCGCATTGCAGACAGTTAACTACCCAGACTTTTCAAGGTGGCTGTAGGTCTGATTATCACACCACTGAGGTAAGGCTGCAGGACAAATTTGGCTGAGGCCTATTGTCAAACTTTTGTCTATTCTTTTGTCTGGCCCTCTCTCCATCACCTGCAGTCCTCTGGTAGCTGGACTTGAAACCGTTGATATTTTCATGCTACTTGGCACATATCTCCAGCTCCAGTTTTCTGTAGATGATCCGCCACTCCTTCATCATCAGTAACAGCAGTTTCTTTACCCTCTTCATTGATTCCCTCTCACCTTACCTGACTGCTAGATTCTTCTCATTCAGCGGCTGAGGTTGGGAAAGCAGCATACAGATTTTAGAGCTAAAGTTCTATCAGCAAAAAATTTGATATATTCTGTGTATCTTTGGTTAACATTACTGTAGCTGCACCTCAAACTGCCTATTAAAATGAATTGTGTGCAAAATATACTTAGTAGTAAACATGTAAAATATGGAGGTGTAGTTTGGGATGCAGTCTGCCTATTCTGCTAGCTCATCAAGGCCACTGTGTTGGTCCAAAATACAGACAGCCAGATCATTTGAAAACAATTTTACTGACATGTCAGTCCATGTGTAGTCAGAAATTGTGCAATGTTGAAACTAGAAGGCCCAATGTATCTCCAAAGGTGCTTTTTCAACATCCTTCAGCCTGTTCCAAATGCTAAAATGCAAAATCCTTTGCAACACCAGTGCTCTCCAGTAGCACTGTGACCTATATTATTTTATCCTTTCCTTGGAGGCTACCCTTGTCACCAGGCTCCTTCACATCTCAGCATTGATCTCCTCAGACTGTTGCAGCTTCAATAATGGTGCAATGGTGCACAGGGGCAGTGAACCCAGCTACTAGGGATGCAAAAGCCAGTGTATTTCTTTGTGTCAGTCCCAAGCTTGGATAAATGGGGAAGGTCATGTCAGGAAGGGCATCCAGTGTAAAACTTTCATCAAATCAACATGCGGAAAATGTAAGATTTCCATACTGGATCGGTAGAGGCCCAGCACAACGACTGCCACCAGTGCTGTTAGCCTACAGGGTGCTGAAGGAAACTTGGACTGTTGGCCAAAGGAGAAGAAGAAGAAGAAGAAGAAGAAGAAGAGGAGGAGGAGGAAGGCTTGTCCCGAGGGATGAGGAGAGAAGGAAGTGGAGGAGAATGTAAGTGAGGGTAGAAACATTGAATGTTGGCAGCATGACTGGTAGAGAATTAGCTGATACGATGGAGAGATGAAAGGTTAACATTTTGTGTGTGCAAGAGACTAGATGGAAGGATATTATGAACAGGTGCATTAGAGGAGGGTTTAAATTGTTTTACCATGGTGTGGATGGATAGAGGAATGGGGTGGGTGTTATGGACATGTTGGTGAAGGGAACAGAGGTGATGATGAAGTGATGGGCAGCTATGGTGCCAAGGAAAGGAATGCAGATTTAGTGAAAAGCATGGAAATGGCTATAGTTAATACTTATTGTAAGAAGAGGAAGGAGCACAGGGTGATGAATAAGATTTGAGGAAGATGCACACAGGTGGATTATATCCTTTGCAGGAGGGTTAGTCAGAAGGAGACTGGAGAGTGCAAATAAATGACAGGGGAGAGTGTAGCTAAACAGCATAGGATGGTGCTCTGTAGGATGAAAAAAGAGAATGAAAATGAAGACAGAGTCGAGGATCAAGTGGTGGAAGCTGAAGAAGGAGGACTGCAAGGTGGAATTCAGGCAGGAGATAACACGGGCACTGGGAGGTGTTGAAGAGCTACTGGATTGGTGGGAAACAACTGTAGAAGTGGTAAGGCAGACAGCTATAAAGGTTTTTGGTGTGACATCAGGAACCCAGAGGTCCAGGAGTATACAGAAGAAGAGGCAAGCAAAGAAGAATGGAGATTGTCAGAGAGATGAAGAAAGTAGAGAGGTGTACAAGGAGATGAAGCGCAGGGCAAAACAAAGCAGTGGCTAAGGCTAAAGATAAGTTGTTTGGTGAATTGTGGACAGTAAGGAGAGAATGAGAGAATGAAGAGAGAGATAAGATTGAATGACATGAGTGTAATGAAACAGGAAGTGCATCAAATAAGCAAAATGGAATAAAGGGCAGCGATGAAGAGTATGAAGAGTGTAAAGGCTGTTGGTCCGAATGACATACCAGTGGAAGCATGGAGGTGTTTAGGAGAGATGGCAGTTGAGTTTCTGACCAGATTGTTTAACACAATCTTGGAAAGTGAGAAGATACCTGAGGAGTGGAGATGAAGTGTACTGGTGCTGATTTTCAAGAATAAGGGTGATGCACAGAGCTGTAGTAACTATAACGGGATAGAGTTGATCAGCCACAGCATGAAGTTATGGGAAAGAGTAGTGGAAGCTAGGTTATGAAAAGAGGTGATGATTAGTGAACAGCAGTATGGTTTTATGCTGAGAAAGAGCAATTTTTACTCTGAGGGTATTGATGGAGAAGTACGGAGTCAGAAGGAGTTGCATTGTGTCTTTGGACTTGGAGAAAGCATATGACAGGGTGCCTAGAGAGATAATCACAATGGATCATCATTTTCCATTTCCTCTGGTCCGCCTGCACGCCCTCTCTCACCGTATCCATAAATCTGTAGATTTGCAGCAGAGCGTAATCAATATGTAACTGGAAGCAAATAACTTAAAAGGACTTTAGTAGCAATGTAGTTCATTGAAAGGCTTTTTCTATGACAAGGAGGACCTTAAAATAAGTTCTAAATGTTACATGATGTGCAGGGCAGCTAAAACTGGACAAGGTTCTGGTTTATAGCTGTCACGGGTGAGTTTCGGTTTGGGCACAGTAGAGGGCGCTCTGTTCTGACTGAGCACACCTGAGGTCATGAAGGCACAGGTGTGCTTCATTGGGGCTGACTATTTAAGCCCCGATGAGTCAGACCAGAGTGCGGTTCATTCATTAGGCGAAGCCTACAGGTCATGGTGGATTTGGCAACTTGTTTTAGTCATGACTCCAGTTCCTTGTGTCTTGTTTGGGTCAGAACTGCAGTCCTTGGATCTTGTTTTGGTTAATATAATGAATTAAGTTATGTTCTTGACTCCTGGCTCTGCACTGACGTCCTTCCTGCCCCCCGCCACCGTTACAATAGCCAAGTCTAAAAGTTTTGAATGAGCTGAGGTCTCCCCGGGTTTTTGTTTTTCTGAATCTTTTTAATTTACATGTGATGTTTATTATTTTAAAGGTGGAACATGTTAATGTGTGACTTGATCAATTTATGTAACATAACCTGTTGGAAATTTCCCTTCTTTTCTTTATTATCTCTTGCTCACATATCAGCTCAATCCTTTTCACACCAAAAGGCAATTACCTCTTCTGGACCATAGGGTGGCAGTGGTCTAGTGGTAGTATACTTGCCTATGGACCTCTGGCTCAAGAGGTCCCAGGTTCAAATCCTACCTCTGGCATTTAGCAGATGCCCTTATCCAGAGAGACTTCCAGTTCCTAACTACAGGGACAGTCCCACTGGAGCAACTCAGGATTAAGGGAAGGCTCAGGAACCCAATGGTGGTAGTGCTGGAAGTGTGATTTGAACCTGCAGTCTCTTGGTCTGTAGGCACCACTAGACCACCACCACAGACTAAAACAGTTATCCTCAACTGATTACAAATTTATCACTAAGCTCTCCAGAAATCAGTAGAAATTTAACATTAATATAAAAGCTTGTGAACTTGGGGAAATTATAAATATTTTCATTTGATTTGGGGTTTAAACATGAAAGAAGGCATTTTAATGGCCAGCGAGTGGTTTCTAGTACCCCTCGCCCAGGCACTCTGAATGTATTATGCATGCCCACATAGCCAAAGCTGCCCCCTTAAAAACCCCTGAGCACAGAGACACACATTTGGTTTTAACCACCAGCCTGCAGCATCTCTGTGATCACTCGAGACTCTGATGCATTATTAAAATGGCAAAATGAGAGCAAAAATGATAGGAAGTTACAACGGTGTGACCTCTAGCTGCTTTGCGGTATGGAAAAAAACAAGCAGAAAATGAAACATGCTCAAGATTGCATATTCACAACAATATGAAAAAAAATGCCCTCAGTACAGTGAACTGGACACAAACCAGAAGTCAGATGATGGTAGTTTACATAATATTTTAAAGAAAACTCTAGAAAATCAGACATAGTTACTGTGGTTACTTGAAGGTTAACTTCTTATGTTTGAAAGCATAAGAGGTATCATTATAACATACAGTACTAGGTGACAATTTGAGCAATGAGGCTTAAGATCCCTTGTCAAATCAGGAATATTGTTGAATTTAGTGTATATATTTTTATTCACTCCATTTTGAATAAAGTAAGGCTATTTCATAGTTTATTCCCTCTAAGATGTACATATATTGGCTCTGTTCTCAAGACAAAATTTGCTCTTAAATTTTACCAGTGCCATCTTAAATACTGGGATGGTCCTCAGGGGTTCTCTTTCACTACCTTTAGTGAAGGAAGATTCCACTGCAGCTGGGTTTTTAAAGGTGGACTGACCTTGAGCGTTATATAATCATGTTATCATATTTTACATAACTCACATGGGGCAGTGGTGACCTAGTGGTTAGGGATGAGGCCCCAGGATCCTCATGGATCCTCATGGAAATTACTGGTCAAACTGGGTAATTCATATTAAATCAGCTACACTATGAAATTTTACAGTGCATTGTTTCTGAGGTAAAGACCTAGCTGAGATCACTCAAAACAAAATCTATAACCTTGTTATTGTTACTTCTCAAACACGCCGATGATCGTTACCTAACTTTTGCTTTCCATGTAAAAAATTATGTCAGTATGTCATGATTTAGGTTGTACAGATGTATACACGCTGCAGTGTGTGTGTGGTGTTGAAAGATGTTAAAATCGTTCAGAAACATTTCTGTCAGCAAAGCGTGAACATTTGCCACTTAAGATTTTAGCCAGTTACACGTGGATGATAACAGGAATGAAGAAAGGTGTTTTTCTGACAGTAAAGTTGCTGAAAAAGTGCAGAAATCTGTCCGCGTGTCCACCTTTCCCCTCAAAGCGGCACCTTATGCTAAGCTAACAGCTTCTTTCAGCCAATGCGGGCGCGAACCAGCGCGCGCGCGTGCGTGCGTGCCTGCGTGAGAGAGAGAGAGAGAGAGAGAGAGTGAGTCGCTTTCTTCACAGAGCAGAACGAGCTCAGAGAAATTAATTTTGTCACGTTCTGACCACAGAAATCTGATGAGCAGGAGATGCTGCTGAGGTTACTCTGGAAAAACAAACAGAGCTGAACTCCAGGCGGACCACAGGACAGCAGCCGGTACCGGAACCGCGGTGGCACCACAATCCTGGCGTCCACCTGCCGTCCAGCTCTTCAATCTGGGAAGGAAACCCGAGCGAGAGGACGCACTTTTATGGCCAAGTTTATCGCCGAACTGCTGGGATGTACTCTGGCAGAAAAAGGCGCCTCTCCCATGCTGGAGGTGAGACAGATTGGCCGACAGACAGACAGAGAGAGAGAGAGAGAGAGAGAGAGAGAGAGAGAGAGAGAGAGAGAGAGAGAGTGAGTAAGCAAGTAAGTAAGTAAATGGAACACATACAGGTGGTTGTAAGTAAGTAAATGGAACACATACAGGTGGTTGTACTAGTCTGCAGTTTGTTGAGTAAATCGTTTATCTGTGCAGTTACGCCTCTGGCTCGTCCAGCTGGAGGAGCAGGATGTGAGGAGGTGAGGAAGGAGGAGAGAGGGAGCTCAGTCAGGAATCTGGGTCAGTGTGTCAAGAAATGTTTCACCTGCAAGAAGGTGACAGAGGATTTCCCTTCTTTCCAGCCTTTCCTGAGAGCTTTGCAATTCTCTCACTTTTCATACAAAAGAACTGACATCTGTCATCAGGTCATGTCATGTCTCTGGCAGGTTGATCTACACATGATCTTGTGGGAAGATCAGCATCATATAATAACCAGCAGGTTTTTGACTCAAAGGGTTACTTTACCCTCTGATATTAGAATCATCAAAGGGAAAGATGCACTTAAATATGAATAGAATAAAGTGGAAACTTCCTGAAATATGACACCAATCACCAAAGTAGGGCTGATCAGTTGTGGCAGAATTATAATCTTGATTAATTTCCTCAGTGCTCAGATCTGAGGCTATAAAACGCGATTGCTAACTGACTACGGATTCATCATGCCTTTTTTAAAGCTCGTCTGTTTAAGAGCTTTTTTTTATCTTTAAACTTTACATTTAAATGAAAACAATTTGTTCAAAAGAAAAACAGTTAAATAATAATTTACATGACTGATATTTAAATAAATACATTTCCTCCACCTCTCTAGTGGGTCTTCATATGCTTTGGGGGTTTTCTCCATATTTTATTACAACAAAATTTAAATTTATTTAACTCAGTAATCCTGCCCCGCAGTTGGCCCAAGCAGGCTCTAAACTGTTTTTGCATGTTTCTATATTTCATTAACATTTCCTAGGCTGTTACACTCTGTGTGCCACTGAAAGTAGAGTTAATATGCAAGTTAGTGCCCTTTGGTTGTTTTTCCATGTTTCTATCTGCCCTTGGTAAACTCTATTCCCTCCATAATCCCCCCCCGGACAAGATTTTTCATCAACCAAATCAGAGTGTGAGTGTGGAAGAGCTGCTAGCGCGGTATTAAATCATTTCTGATATGTGTCACTGATGGTCGTAATCCATCCATAACAGCAGCCACAGTGAGTAAAGAATAATTGCTGCACAGCTTTGCTGAGAGATTAGAGTCCAAGCTGTTATATAAGAGAAAATTCCAGCTGCATCTACAGGAGGCCATCAGATCAGCCTTCTCTTCGTAATCCTGCCATGCCTCTGTTCTTTGTAGGCTGTTTGGTATTTTAGTCACCGCCCCTGTCTGTCAGTCTCAGTTTAGTTTTAGGTTCTGCTCCAATAGTGGCTAGTCTTTTAAGAGGTTTTAAATTTCCACTATCATTTGAAAATGCACTTTTGTCATCTAAAAAAACAGGAACGAAGAGAAAAAGTAAAGAGCTGATCTTCAGCAAAACACTCGCCAGTGTTCTCCACCTTATGAACTTGCTGTAGGCCTGTGATGGCTGAGAGTAACATGCTTAATATTAACTATTAGTCTTACATTAATACAGGTCATTTATTTAAAAAAGTTCAGAATAATTTCTGCTATTAAACAAAAAGGTTGTCCTGCGGTAACAATGGTGAACATTGTTTGGCAGTTCTGAATTAAACAAGAACATCTGACTAAACAAAGAAGGCTAGGCTATATTTTAAGCTTGTGATGGATATAAGCTTATATTTTACATGCATGCATATTGACTCCTGTAAAAATAAAAACCCTGAAATAGAGCAGCTGTTACTATTTTTCAGTTTCAGCAAGCCAGTGGTAAGACAACTGCTGATGTCAGTCAGTGACATATCTAGCACTAACAGAAGGGCTAGAAGTCTTTTTTTGTCCACATTAGTGCCCTTTTTAAATTTAAATATGATTGGCTGATTCCTCAGTCACTTATTAAAAGCCACCTGTGGGAATCTTTTCAGGGTTTTAACTTTGTTTTAATCAAAACATGATAATGCAATAAGAAAATTACTACGGTACATACTAGTTTAAACACTAAATTGAAATTTAAATATTAAAATGAACTAAACATTGCAGAGTATTTCTGAAAGCCAAGAAGGTCTTAAGGTCCACCTAAGGTGTTCAATAATGGAAGAAAAAAAATTCTTATTCACAGGCCAGCTTGCTTCCATTTTTTAATGGGTGGGACTTTATGGATGGGCAGCAGTTGTAGGACCTGATATTTAATAAGTCAGTAAAAGACAGGTAATAGTGTTTGGTTGGTAGCATTAAAGCAATTAATTTCAGATTCTGCTTGAAACAATGATGTTGATCATGAAAAAGCACACTTATCACACATCCTACTACTACTGATGCTGCTGTGTGCTTCCCTGTAAAGGAAAAGTATAAGGGAAAGCTCTGAGGTGGGTGGATGGTCAGTAAGCCTGTAGAGAGTTTGCATGTGACCTTAGCTCTGGTCCTAATTAGCACCCTGTAGTCCCTCGTTTACCACCCATCAGGGGTCTGCTCTGCATAACACTTGTGTGTACACACACACACTCACAGACAGAGAGTGAATGTACTCACTTCATATACACACATAGTGGGAATTGTGATGGCCTGTTTCCAACTACCTTTCTGGCTGTGTTCTGACCTTTCAGTAACCCTCATTATTGTCCTTCCCCACCTTCCAACATAGCTACTGTTTCCATCTATTACTTTTCTTCTATACACCCTGTTCTACTAGGTCTGCAAAAGATTTGTATTTCTTTAGGATGTCATCCTTCACAATACTGATAGTGTAGAAATGTCAAAATGCAAAATCATATGCTCTAACCTGTCACTGAATGTGCGTAAAGCATTTACATTATCTTGCAACATGAATCAATACACACTAACCATTTAATAAAATAACCATTTGCATTAAAGAATGAATGTGTTTTTTCAAAATGTTGGAAGAAATATTGCAACATGTAAACTCTGTTATAAAATATTATAACATGTAAACTCTCTCTAAATGCATCCTTTTCATAAATATAGTATATCCTTTTCATATATATATATATATATATATATATACATATATATACTTATATATATATATATATATATATATATACTGTATACATCTGTTCTATGCAACTTTCTTGTTCTTTCGGTTCTTTCTAGTTTTAGGGGTCGCCACAGCAGGTCATCTGTTTCCATTTTTACAGTCCTCTGCATCTTCCTCCCTTGCACTGACCATATACATGCCCTCTCTCAACACATTCATGAACCTCATCTCTGGCGCTCTTCTATTGCCAGCCAGCTTCATCCTCAAGATTCATCTCTTTGTCTCTTTTCTGGACACTGGTCCAAACCAATGCAATATCGCTTTTCTTGCTTTGTCTCCAAATTGTTCAACCTGAGCTGTCCCTCTAACATACCATTTTTAATCCTGAACATCTTCATCACTACTGACGCAAATCTTAGCATCTTTAACTCTGGCACCTCCAACTCTGCTGCCTGTCTCCTCCATCAACGCTGCTACCTGTATAACACAGCTGGGCTCACTTCCATCCTGTAAACCTTTCCTTTCAGTCTTGCTGGTACCTCTCTGTCATAGATCACTCCAGCCACTCTTTTCCATCCGTTCCAACCTGCCTGCACTTTTTCTTCACCTCTCTTCAATGCTTCCTATTACTTTGAACTATTGATCCTGAGTGCAAAAGTTTTAGGCAGGTGTGAAAAAATGCTGTAAACAAAGAATGCTTTCAGAAATATAAATAATGATTGTTTATTTTTATCAATTTACAAAATTTGTTTATTTTTATCAATTTACAAAAGGGTGGCGGTGGTCTAGTGGTAGGGTACTTGACTACGGACCTCTGGATCAAGCGGTCCCACCTCTAGCACTACCACCACTGGGTCCCTGAGCAAGACCCTTAACCCTGAGTTGCTCCAGGGGGACTGTCCCTGTATTCAGGACATGTAAGTTGCTCTGGATAAGAGCGTCTGCTAAATGTAAATGTAAATGCAAAGTGAGCGAACAAAAGAAAAATCTAAATCAGATCAATGTTTGGTGTTACTACCGTTTGCCTTCAAACCAGCATCAGTTCTTATAGGTACATTTGCACAAAGTCAGGGATTTTCTAGGATTATAGTCGGTGTATGATCAACCAATTTTACCAAACAGGTGCTGATGATCATCAATGTCACACGTAGGTTGAAACACAGTCATGTTTGGAACAACCTACCAGCCGAGTTCCTTCAAAAACTGTGTGCAAGTGTAGCTACCAAAGTGTACACCAAATATTGATTTGATTTAGATTTCTCTTTTGTTCATTCACTGCATTTTGTTGATTGATGAAAATAAATTATTAACATTCCATTTTTGAAAGCATTCTTTGTTTATAGCATTTTTTCACACCTGCCTAAAACTTTTGCACAGTACTTTGTATATATATATGCACAGTACTATATATACTTTCTGTGTTCTATGCAACTGTATAGACTTTTATTTGTTGTTTCTACAGCTTAAAAGTTTTATTTTTTGCAAAGTGGAAAATATTAATAGTTAGAAAAGGGTTTTTAAAAGTATTAATAATAGTCTAATAATTTAACTGGAAAACATTCTCTCTGATTGCTGTTAAAGTCTGAAGATGAAATTGCCATAGGTGAAGTTGAAGCACTTGACCTTTTTGCATAAAATACTTCCCAATAACATTAGTTACAATTCACACTTTTTTAGATTGTGCCCCAGATTCTCTGGTAAATTGAAACTGTTTATAGTTTGTACACATTTCACTGATTGTGGCATTATGGTGATTTGTTTACATTAGGAGCCTATAGTGGATTATTTAGCCTTCAGTTTAGTTAGGGGATTATTTGTTGCATAACCTTTCACTGTTCAGAAAGGGCTGCATTGTGTTTGATTTTTATTGTTAATGCCGTATCAAACAAGAGTCAGGTGATGGCCTGATCAAAGAGATTAGCCTGATCAAAAAGCCTTGATGTTAATGTACTCTGTTATGTGGAATTATGGGCCAACTTTTTGGAATACTGATGATAAACCAAATAAGTTGGCATAAAAATATAGATATTAATATATAATACTGCAGCTGTTTGTCTGCAAACGTGCTGAGAGTTTAAAGTTTTGGCCTATAGCATCTCACCCATGCATATCTGGCATGAGGATGATTAATAATTAGATTTTCTGCACACCAAAAAATTGTTGTATAAAATCTTCATACTGTTCTTCCTGAGCTCAGCCAGTATATCTGTCTTCTTTCATAATTGGTCCAATGAATTTAAACATTGGCCAGCGAGGTGAAAGACAGCATGCAAGGTTTTCTGTATCCATACATTCTCCAAAACATTGTGGCTTCTTTCTGTCTCTATAACTAGATCCTGAAAGGATATATTAATTGATTGAAATTGGATCGATAGATTTCTATAAACTTCACTACCTGCATATTATACATAATACAAATGTATTTTATTTTAATGCATCACTATATGTTTTTGGGAAGATATTGACTCCAGGCATTTGTGCATTATCATGATCCTGGCTGTTTGTTTCATCTGGAGAGACTCCTTCATATAACTTTCCTAATATATATTTCCCTAATTTATTTTGAAGTGTAATAGTGCTGTGTTGCATATTTGTTATACTTTGCATTTCATTTACATTGGCAGAATTTCTCCTTTCAATATGAAAGAAAACGAGGCTGGGGGCCTAGTGGGTAGGGAGCTGGTCCCAGGATCGGAAAATCATGGGTTCAGATCCCAGACCAGAAGTTTAATTTCATTGTGTCTCCCTGTGTTGTGTTTCACAATGATGTGAATAGTCACTTTCACCTTAACAAACTCAGCCACTGTGTGCACATTCTCATTTTTTTTTCCCCAATGAGCAATATTTAATGAGCCGTTCCTTTGCTTTGAAAACTTTTTCTTGTGGTGTTTTCTGACAAGTCAACTCTTCCCCATCTCTGTGTAGGCAATTGGGAAGTGGATATCCCTGTTTGTGGAGAAAAAAGCTTTGCTGAAATGAAACCTCAGATACTGATCTGAATCCCTCTTAGCCTGTTGTCAAACTCTACAGGCTTAAAAGACAAAGTCCAATCAACTGTATGGCATAAAAGGTTTATTTCCTCTGATGTCTTTCAAGTAAACTTTTCAGCTTTATTGGACTGTGTTTTTGTATGGCTTTGCATTTGAGCTGTGGAAGTATTGAAAGTAATCATTTCATTTAGGGCCATTCGGCTCCTTTACACAAAATAGTTTTACCCATTTTGGTATGAACAGAAAACAGAAAAGTCTGTTGTACGTTCTGTCTAATTGTGACGGTTCAGTTGAACTTACTGTGAGCTATGAAAATGAGCACAACCTCTCCATTGCAGACAACATCAGGATTCAGGGGGTTGTAGCTGGAGCAGTTTTTCTTCTGTATACAAGATCATTTCCACAAAGAACATTTTATATACAGTATTGTGCAAAAGCTTTAGGCAGGTGTGAAAAAATGCTGTAAACAAAGAATGCTTTCAAAAATGGAAGTGTTAATCATTTATTTTCATCAATCAACAAAATGCAGTGAATGAACAAAAGAGAAATCTAAATCAAATCAATATTTGGTGTGACCACCCTTTGCCTTCAAAACAGCATCAGTTCTTCTAGGTATACTTGCACTCAGTTTTTGAAGGAACTCGGCTGGTAGGTTGTTCCAAACATGACTGTGTTTCAACCTACTTGATGCTTCAACCTACGTGTGACATTGATGATCATTAGCACCAGTTTGGTAAAATTGGTTGATCATACACCGACTATAATCCTACAAAATCCCTGACTTTGTGCAAGTGTAGCTAGAAGAACTGATGCTGGTTTGAAGGCAAAAGGTTGTAACACCAAATATTGATTTGATTTAGATTTTTCTTTTGTTCGCTCACTTTGCATTTTGTAAATTGATAAAAATAAACAATCATTATTTCTATTTCTGAGAGCATTCTTTGTTTCCAGCATTTTTTCACACCTGCCTAAAACTTTTGCGGAGTACAGTATATCAGCTATTGTAAAATCATGTTTTAAACACTTTGCAGATTACATTCATATAAGATATAAACAAATCTTTAAATATTTGATTACACAGACCATTTGAAGAGTCTGTAGATGTTACTGATCTGTGCTGTCAGTTACTGATCTGTGCTGTTTACCAAGATGTTGATCTAATGTGGAAATAAAGCACTGTTGTAAGTTGCTCTGGATAAGAGCGTCTGCTAAATGCCGTAAATGTAAATGTGAATGTAGATGTCTCTTTTAATCAGCCACTGGTTATCGTCTGAGTGGGTTTTAGAGAAATGTATATAAGAACTGACTAGTTAGCAGCATTAACGCTGAAAGGTTCTAAACTAAGAGCGTAGATGTTGGAATCTGAACATTTCTTGTCTTTTTAACTACATTTGAGGTGGATTTTTTAAATGAGCAGTTACTTTAATAGTGAACACATTTTCCCTCCTATATTCTTATAGCACTAGATGTTCAAGGACAGAAAGTACAATGACATCTCATTACCAGCATGTGACAGCAGTATTTTTGTCTCGGAACATCCCCTCACCCCCAGTCTCTACCTGCTATCTGATTAGCATATTCCTCATGAAGTTGTGCATGTATTTGCATACTGAGAAGTAACCTCTAGAGACTAAAAGGAGTGTACCCACTGCTGTAATTTACTGCTAGCACAATATTGGCTTCAGATGACCTTTAAGATATTGAGCCTTTTCATAAAGCACTGTACAAGTAATTGGTGCAAAGCTTTCGGGTATGTTTAACAAAAATATTGCCGTCTATTTTTGGACTATGTGTTATTAGATCATTGACCCATCTCATGACTAATAAGACTTCAGTCTTTTACTACTTACGCAATGAGCATAGTTTAGGATTCATAGGATCATGTTCTACATAACGCCTAAGCATTCAACATACATACTACAAATTACACCTCTTCTTCTTTTTCTTTTGGCTGCTCCCGTTTAGGGGTCGCCACAGCGGATCAGCCATCTCCATTTCTTCTGGTCCTCTGCATCTTCCTCCTTTGAACCAATCACCTGCATGTCCTCTCTCACCTCGTCCATAAACCTCCTCTTTGGTCTTCCTCTTTTCCTCTTTCCTGCCAGCTCCATCTTCCACATCCTCCTTCCAATATAATCCTCATCTCTCCTCTGGACATGTCCAAACCAACTCAACCTTGCTTCTCTAACTTTGTCTCCAAAACGTCTAACCTGAGCTGTCCCTCTAATATCCTCATTTCTAATTCAGTCCATCCTCGTCACACCCAACGAAAATCTCAGCATCTTTAACTCTGACACCTCCAGCTCCACTTCCTGTCTTTTTGTCAGTGCCACCGTCTCCAACCTGTACAACATAGCTGGTCCCACTACTGTCCTGTAAACCTTCCCCTTAACTCTAGCTGGTACACGTCTGTCACAATTCAACTACAAATTACACCTAATGGTTCAATTATCAGAGCAAAAGAGACATTTTTTAGAGTCTGAAATCAGATGTAAGACATGGAGTCAAAGTGAAGTGAAAGTGACTATTTGTCATTGTGAATGCACAGTATAGCACAGCACATAGTGAACTACAATGAAGCTACAATGAAAAGCTTCTCTGCATTTAACCCAACACACACACACACACACACACACACACACACACACACACATACTCATGAACACGCACACACACTGTGCTTCAGATGGCAACCATACCATACGCTGGGAGCTCAGGGAGCTGTCTTGGGGATGGTACCTTGCTATATGGTACCCTGGGGCAACCTACTGTTCTGGAACTCAAACCCGCCACTTTCTGATTATGGGTCTTATTCCCACAAGGCCACCGCTTCCTAAATCTTTTATTTTATTTTTTTAAAGCAAAAGTGAATTGTTATATGAATCTGCGAAGAGCCACTTAAAATTATTTTAACAAAAATGTAAGCGTAAAATTATGCAGAGTTAGAAGTTTCAGTTCCATATACACAATAGCTGTTTAGTTTGTTGTGAACCAAGAATGGGAAGGAACAGACTGGTCAATAGTGCAAACCATGCAGTTCTTAGCTTGTATTTGTACAATCAGCATTATTCCAATCGTTGTTTAAGTCATTGCTTAATTTAACTTATTTGAAAGCTTTTTTTAAATTCATTTGAATTTCATTTTCAGTTCAATTTCTCAAGTTTTTTAGAGCTTACAGGAAGTTGTCATGTTCAGGTCTTTCATAGAAAAACTGCTTTTTGTGAATTTGCAATGAAATGAATAATAACAAACTCCACACCTCAGGTTCACAGGAAACACTTGTTCTTGGATCATGTACTATCCTTATCCTTTTGAGTTTTGTCTGATTTTAGGGGTCTTGTTGTCTTACTTTTTGCCATTGTGATTGTTTTAACCATGAGCATGTTATAAAAAACTAAGATGATAATTCATTAATCTGATTGGTGATAAAGATTTGCAGTCAAGTTATCTTTACCAAGATGGGTACAAGCTAGAGCTAGAGCTGGTTCTCATCACTGTAGTGTTGGACACTGACACTGTTTAACCAGGGTTCGCTTTTTGCAAGGTCTTCTCTTGAAACAACTGTTAAACCTGTTCAGTAATGATTTGAGTGATTCTTATCGCCAGTATATGTTCTTTGTATTTTTTTCCAGCTATAAGTCAGACCCATCTATTCTCTAGCTGGACTCTACCAGAATTATGATGAATGGTATTACTTTAGTGCCGTCCCCGTCTCGCTCCTCCCTGCGATGGGTTGGCGACCTGTCCAGGGTGCGTCCTCCGTCCTTCGCCCTGTGTGCGCTGGGTTGGACTCCAGCAGTCCCCCGCGACCCCGTTTGGGACAAGCGGCAGAAAATGGATGGGTGGATGGTATTACTTTAAAGGATTAAGATGTTTTAAATCATTTTGTTTAAAAGCAAACGAAGTGTTGCCAAAAAGTCTCTTAAATGACAGATAATAATATAAAATGTGTTAGAATGTTTTTGGTCTGATTTTTAGTGACATATTTAATGCTATAATACACCTATCATACTGCTTAAGGATTTGAAAATTGGCATGAGCCATCATGATTACTCATAGAGATTTAATATATTTATTCATGCAAAACCCCTGAAAT
The DNA here is from genome assembly GCA_017165825.1 of Hepsetus odoe. NCBI lineage: Eukaryota > Metazoa > Chordata > Actinopteri > Characiformes > Hepsetidae > Hepsetus > Hepsetus odoe. The sequence goes on along the minus strand of CM029390.1, from coordinate 9,162,567 downwards.
TATTTTTTGATGTTTTGATTAAGTAATATGCACTAATTTCCATATATATTCTGTATGCTTTGGACATTTAAGCAGTATTCCATCATTGTCCCTGTAATTTTCTAATGAAAGGCCTTTGAGGGCCTTATCTTTTTCTGTCTCTTTTAAAGCCGTTAATTGACCTTCAGTGTCTTTGATCTGAAGCAATTTCCATGTTAATGACAGATATTTGACTTGAGGGTAATGGATCATGCTCTTAGCTGTCATTTTAGTTTTGAGTTTTATTCTGGAGTAATTGAGGAACAAGGAAACATAAAGGTACATAGTAGAAGGATGGATCTGAATATAATTCTTTTCAAGGACCTTATTAAGGTAGAGAAAGGTTTTGTAGGAGTTTGTTGTTTTAGTGATCAACCTGTGAAAAGTGCAGGATATACCGTGTAATACTGTTATTAATCCTATCTCTGTGCAGCTTAATTGTATTCATGTATCTGTATTCGGGGCTCACCATGACTGCAGTAAATAGACTTTTTAAAGGAATGCTTTTCTCTGAAAGCTATCCTGGTTAACTATGTACTACAGCTTATTTGATGACACTATTTGTGTCCTTCTGACCTGCACTGATAATTAATAGTGTTTACATGTCTGGATGAAGTATACCTTTAAAGTATTTACACAATAAAAGCTCGGGTTCGTTTCCACTACATTATCTTGACAAACAGAGCTCCCCTCTGAGACCTCCTCCTCTTCTCTCTGCCAGGTGTCAATCTTCTTTGTGTCTTGTTAGTTGTAAGCCAAAGCCCAGGCCTGGGTTGCTTCTGTTTGAAACCAGCATTCTGATGGTCTCTGAAGAGAGACATGTCATTCACAAATAACAAGCTAATCAGCGAGGATCTCAGCACTGTAGGAAGGAAAACAAGGGAACTAATGCTTTGAAAAAGGTGTTTGCCAAAGAGATTTTTTTCCTACAGCTTTTCTGTCTCTTTCTCCTTCTTCTTCTTTTGAAGTGGGGCTGCTTGTGCATGTGGAATTTGTACTTTTGATAATATGGTGCTAATTGCTATGTATTTTGACCATCTTTTTGTTTGTTGCTTTTTTACCAAACCCAAATCAGCCACAAGGAGGCTCTCTTCTTGCCTAATTAATTCCCATAGTCTCTATTTAGAAACCACAGCAAAACTGAAACTGGGCTTTGGCATAGATGCCCTAGGGGTTGATATGATGATAATAGTGAGATGGAAAATGTAATGGCAGCCAGTGATGCGCTTTAGATTAACAATAGCTTTTGGTCTGTGACAATCTTATCCACCAGCTTTCATTGTTATCAGAACAACTATTAAGTGAGGTTATAGTAGGAAGCAAGTCTTTTCTTGGAAAGGAAGGTGAAATGTCTGAGCATGTCCTAGGCCTTCCCCTTGCAGATCATTACAGTTATTGCTGTCACTTGCTCTAATCTCTCCACACCAACTTGCTACCCATTCAACACAGAGATGAATGTCAAGGTCTGGTTTCCAATACCTTACAGATGAGTTTCATTCTGACTGCAAATACCTGATAACCAACCATCAATTTATCCACCTAACTCTCTTCAGACAGCAGCTATGACTAGTGCAACAATTGCGGCATGCTGGTGTGGGTGGCTTGTGAGGGAGTTGGTCAAGATATGGTAAGCAGGCATCTACATTTTGACATTCTTATCCTGAGTGATGTAAGATAGGGCTTCATATTTTCTAGATGAGACCTGTCTGAAAGTAAGACTTAAGATGCTGTCATGAAATTAATGTCTAAAAATCGGCTCAATCGTAGCTGTAGCTCATATCTGTGACAGTTCTGCACTCTTGTCATCTTTCAGGGGTGAAGATGAAAGGTCATCAGAAAGAGCTTGACCTTCAGGAAAGTCACAGTGTTCAAAATGCAAGGCAGACTAGGTCAGCTGGTTAATACAATATAAAGTATTGTTGTATGTTATTATTTAATAAAATAATTACATCAAGAAAATGAGACAGGATCAAAAATGTTGACTTGGTCAGCTGGTCATTAGAACAAGCAGTAGCTGGGGATGGTAACCACTTTCTTCATCCATGCTTGCAAAAGTAATTTTAGAAGTAGTTGAAATCAGAAGTAGTACTTTTTGCATCCCATTTTATACCTTGGAACCTTTAAGGTTTTCGTTTACTGTATCGGGAAAGCTAACAGTACAGTAAAGCTTAAAAGCTGTTTTATGCTGTTGATGTTGCTTTGGGACATTTTTATGTTTTATAGCTGATGTTTCAAAAATGTAGAAAACAACCTATTAAAATGAAATGGGAAAGGCTTCCTAATTTCTCTTGCCACATTTAGCAAAGTTGAGAAGCCTGTAGTCTGTCTGAGTTGCTGAGCATTAACAAAGTCCAAGCAGTATCTTTATGTTCTCTAAAATCACTTAAAAATATGCCTAGGCTGCTGTGAATTCCCGCTGTGTCTTATTGCCATGAATAGAAATGGGTGTGTACTCAGCAAGTATGCGCAACAGAGAAAGGCTTCTTCTTCTCTTTGGGGATGAAATGTCACATGCATGTCAAGTCCTATGGATCATGAGTATTTTACAAGCATTAGTGAAAACTCATTAAATGCAGGCAAATTATATTAGAAAATAAATAAATAATAAGAACCAAACTCCTGCTGTTTATAGTAAATTGTAAAGAGATATTTTAACACTTTAATAGAAAGCAATTTAGTGAAGCACTAATTATTAATTTATAGATTCTGCTTTATGTTAATCCAATTTTTATTTAGTATTTTGAAAGCAACAAAAGCACACACTTTGCAAGCTAATGAATGCTCATATATGAAACACAGTGCAGTTATTCCTAAAGTATGGTGGTGGTGGTCTAGTGGTAGGGCACTTGCCTACGGACCTATGGATTTAGAGGTCCCCGGTTCGAATCCCACCTCTAGCACTACCACCACTGGGTCCCTGAGCAAGACCCTTAACCCTGATTTGCTCCAGGGGGACTGTCCCTGTAATTAGGATATGGAAGTCGCTCTGGAAAAGAGCGTCTGCTAAATGCAGACTTAATAGTAATGTAAGTATATTCCGATGTTGCAATATAAAGTATTGTTATACATTATTATTTTCTAAAATAATTACATCAAGAAACTGAGACAGGATCAAAAATGTTCTAATCGCTGATCTTATGTAAGGACCAAATATCAGCCAAGTTTTGTTCAGACTGATAGTGCATCACTAAAGTAACCTTTCTTTGGAGTTATGAACTCCCAGAAAATGAAAGACCTAACGTGATGATGTGTCCACATTGATTTCATAGCTATATTTTTTACTGAATATCTTTGCCTGAAGCTCCAGGTACTGGTCATATGTGACCGCTTGACCCACTGTGTCCTTGTCATTCGTGTCATGTGTTTAGACCTTTTAGCTCTGTGCTGCAGTAATTTGTTTCTGTCAGGGTTTTGATTGACATTTGGCATTAAGGGTTCAAGGATTTCACACTCAGACTTGGAGTGTGCCTGTTAAAATACACAGAAAATAGAGGTTTCATTAAACTGCATCATGTTTATATATACATTATGCATTATGGCAGCAGTGGCCTAGTGGTTAGGGAGTTGGCCTCAGAATCAGAAGATTGTGGGTTTGAATCTGAGACCAGCAGGTTGCCCTGAGGTACCCTTGATGTAAAAGCAGAGGTGTAATTTCGCTGTGCCGTGTATTCACAATGACAAGAATGGTCACATTTACACTTGCACACAGTGTAAATGTCCACCATTGATTGGTGTTATTTTTTGTAGATATTCAATATTATGATGAGTCAGTCAGTGGTTTTGTGCTTAATAGATTTGTATAACTATAAATTAGAATTTGCCAAATTATCGCTTTATCTAGCACTTTGAACCACAAAGCTTGCCAGGCAGTCTGTCCCTAAAATGACTTTAAGATAATATTCATTGCCATAGCCCCGCTAAGTCTGGACAGTTCCCACTTTGTCGACTCTTCCTCAGTAATGCGTGACCTGAGAGCAGTCTCCCACTGGCATGCCCTTGAGAAAGGTAACAGTTCCCTTCCAGCTCCTTGAGCTGTGAATCTCCAACAGTGCAAGGCTCACCAATTTATGACACGATGCTAGGCTAATAATTATAAGTCTGTAATAAAGTCATATTAGCCTTGCATTACTTGGAGGCATAGACTTCTTTTGCATTGTGTTTGTGTGTGCATATGACAAAAAAATAATTTTTTGCTATTTTTACACAATATTTCATAATGTACATAAATTTGTTCATGCACACATCTGGAAAAGCCTCTGATTGGTCAGGAAGCTCGCAGCACATACACATTCAGTGATTACATATGCACATTATATGCCTCTGTTATTTCACAAAAAAGAGCTTTACTCACATTTGTTTCTGATTTTGAATAGAAAGAAAGAATGCAGTTGATGCTTCTGAATGCAGCTAATGCTGATTTAATGCTAATTTGTCCATAGATATGTGAATGCTTTTTTGACATCCATGTGTCACATTTTGTTGTAAATATACAGAGTTTTGTTTGGTCTCCCGCATAGAGTTAATCAAGTTAGAATGAAGAGTACGCACCTGAACCAATTACAGCCCATTGAAAGCCCACCAATTCAATTAATGCACACTGCTCATCCTCAGACAAATACTAAGGTACATTCCACCAAAAAAGAAAAAATTGCACTCACCTTCAGTCCTACACAGAAGGGCACACACCTGTGTGATTACATAGTTCTTCATGTACTTTTTCTATTTTACTCTCTCCCCACATGCCTCATTCGCTCCTACCACACACACCTGATCGCTTCATTCTGTTTTCCTCTTTGAAGATTTTCACCAGCACACTCTGATCGCCTGCTTCAGGTAAGGATAGTGATTCCTAAAACAGAAGCTAGTTAGCTGAAACAGAACAAAGACCTTGAGAACAGTGTTTATCAATGTTAATGTTTTGCTATATATTTGATTTAGGTTACTTAATATATATTTAAACATACACTGCCTCACTGATTAGTGGTTATTTTAAGGCTACACAGCTGTTTAGTCCCGATCTCTTGAGTTCCCTTCACATTGTATGTGTGGAAATGCTCTTACTTACACTATTGAACACAGCTGTGAGTTCTGCTATTGTTTTTTGTGATTTGAGTCCACCAAAGGTTTAAGTGATCACCGGTCATACAAGATTTTTTTCCCACCACAATTCTTTCGTGAAGAAGACGGCTCCCCACTAACGTTCCAGTTTTTAATAATGTGTTGATAAGTTCTAAATCCAATTTTAGTAGTTTCAGAATCTCCAGAAGTTTTCTTTGCTTGATGCATGGCAATAATTTTACCCTTTTGAAACAGATTAACATCTTTTCCACGACCACAGGATGTGTCTTCCGACATTGTTGTTTAAGTAATGAGAAGCTACTCACTGCATCAGTTAGGGTTAAATAACTTGTTTCAGCTGAAAACATTATCATCGATGCAGTAATTATCCAAGGAGAGGCTCTTAGCTATTTGCTTTGATAAATCCAGGTGGTGACACTTTTTTTTTTGGACAGGCAATGTATTTCATAGCGATTTAATGTATTGAGAAACATTTTATATTTTGTGTAGATTAGGGCCTGCATTTTAACAGTTTTCTCTTTGATTCAATGTAAAATAATGACAAAACTATAAAATATAAAAACATATCTTTTCATAAACATATTTTAAAATATTTTTTCACAATACAAGACTGCACACAAAACAATGCATTTTCTTCAAATATCTCCTCTTGTACTCTTGACAAAATCTGCACTATTTGCCAGAATTCCTGTTTCAGTGAGCTGCAAGTGATAAACATAATATGAGGAAGGAACATATATAACATTCAGTTTCATTAAAACCCATAATGTAATTTAAATGCCAGAGCAGTCACATAGCCTTGGACTCTGAGTGGTGCAGTCATCTTAGTATATGTTCCATCATCAAAAATGTGTGATTTTAGCTGTAATAATGGTGAGTGATGATGGTGATAATGTCTGTTAAATGAAGGTGAGTTAGTTGGTGTTTAAAAGTTGTTTAGTAGGTTAGCTGTTAGTTGGTGGTGCTTCATGATTCTTGAAAGGAGAAAATGTAAGATTTTTCCCTCTTGGCTTTGTAGTGTTGTGTGATGAGGAAGAACTAAGCAGTAGGTGAAGCTGACAATGGTTAGATTTGGGGAAGGGCAGTTGGTGGTTATTGTTTTGACTCACAGTGAGAGGGTTCTGGGTTCGCTGGTGGTTGACCCCAGGTTGGCGGTGGTCTAGTGGTAGGGTACTTGCCTATGGACCTATGGCTGAAGAAGTCCCAGGTTCGAATCCCACCTTTAGCACTACCACCACTGGGTCCCTGAGCAAGACCCTTAACCCTGAATTGCTCCAGGGGGATTGTCCCTGTAATTAGGACATGGAAGTCGCTCTGGGTAAAAGAGTCTGCTAAATGCCGCAAATGTAAATGATTCCCATCCTTAGTGGCCTGAGTCTTTCTGTATGAGTGTTTTTCCAGTGTCTGCATAGGTTTCCCTGGACTTAAAAAAAAAAGTTTTATATCAGTTTTTGTTTTGGGCAGCACAGTGATGCATGGTTAATGTTGTTGCCTCACATTGAGAAGCTCCTGGGTTCGAGTCCCAGATGGTCTGGGCCCTTTCTGTGTGGAGTTTTCATGTTCTCCTTGTGTCTGCATGGGTTTGTTCTGGTTTCCTTCCACCATCCAAAGACATGCATGTCAGGCAGACTGGAAATGTTAAATTGCCCATAGGGTTGAGTGGGAGTGTGGGTGTGTTTGTCTGTGTGTCTGCCATGCAATGGAACCTTGCCTTTCGCCCTGTGAGAGCTGGGATAGACTCCAACAACCCACATGATCCTAATTAGGACAAGAAGCTATGAAAATAACTGAGAGTGAGAAAGTTTTTGTTTCTTAAACATAGGTGTGCTATCCCACAAAACAGAAGTGGTTTCATCCTCTTATTAATAAAGATACTTTTCTATAAACACAGCCACCTACATGTCCTCTCTCTGGGGGTCTCAAACCCCCAGAGTACACTTTAAAAAAGGGCTTCCGTTAAAAGAAATAATAGTAACTCATATAAAAACTCATATTTGGTAAATCTGTAAACTGAACAGAAGGTACAGAACCTTTTCTTTATGCTAATTATTAGGGTTTTTTTCCTTAGCACAATATACCTAAGCACATAGGAACCATTATTTTTAAAAGTGCTATTGAACGAGAGCACTAGTAGAACTTCTGTGGCCTGTAAGAGCAGCACAACAGTGTTTCAAACACTTGTGTAAAAGCAGACACATTAATAGAAAGCTTGAAGTGGTGCCACATAAGATCTCTTCTGTGTAAAAGGACCTCGTTGCCTAGTTACAGCTTGTAGCCTTGGAAGCATTTGTGTGGAGAATCTCTGCCTCTTTCTATTGTGACGGCTGCCTGAGAGTCTAGCTAGCCTTCTCCAGGTAATGAGGACGTACTGTTGTTGTTATGGTGTGTGTGCGAGTGTCTCTGTGTGAGTAAATTAATTCATGCTAGCGTGTGTGTCGTGTGTGGGCCTTTTAAAGGCTTATGATATGAGCATGTGAAAGTAAAAGTGTTCTTAAGGTAATGTACTAGTTGGGATATGGAGGTGTATGTGTGTGTGTGTGTGTGTGTGTGTGTGTGTGTAATATGAGAAAATGATTTTTGATGTTGTCCTAATAGCAGGAACAATGGTCATTCAGGACTGAACCCATGACCTCTTGGTTTAAGACAAGTGGTGTGACCTCTAAGCTGCTGAAACACAGTGTGATTACACACATCCATTTACAAAGCAGTCGAGAATGCACTGCCAGATATTTTGAGTTCTTCATCCAAGTAATACTATAGTGAAGTGTTCTTCAACAGTAAACACTCTCTTTTGTTCTCCACAGTGCAGGAGTCAGCCGCACATTGGACTGAGGCACGCCTCCAAACAGAGGGTACGTTATGCTTCTCTTCAGTGTTTTTACACTTTTTCCCCAGCAGGAAAGTATTGATTTTAGTGCATGAACACCAGTCACCCTAAGGCAAACTGATGCCCTTTTTCTCTACACTCACTGTTTTTTTCCCTTCTTATTTAGGTATTATGTTTTTTTGAGTCATACAATAACATCATACTCATGCTAATATGCATAATTATCAGTCCATAAAATGCATGATGTATTATGCTGCATTGATCTGATTTATATGATGTGTCACTTTCATAATATTGGAATTGATTAGAATTGTAGTAATATTTAATAAAGCATGCACCTAATTTTTGGCCAAAATAAAAATAATTAGCACTATTTTATTTTTAATGACTTCTCTTTATATGAGGATTAAGTTTGAATGCAGTTTCTTACATTTTGTATTATTTTAAATTTTATGGCATTTTGTGTGCACATTTAGTAGCTCAGCTTTAACCCATTTCAACCCTCAGGAACTGGGCTGTCAACTTTTACTAAAACCTTGATTCATTTAGACAAACAGCTTGGGTGGCATTTTAAATGCCTTGAAAATCCATGGAGACTGGAGGTGATGTTCTCAGCATGAATAGCCAACAGCTACGTACAAACTTACAAAAATGCACTCCTGCGATTTATTTCACTCAGAAACCTTGAAAATTCCAATATAAAACAGACATTGTTTTTGGACAAAAGCAGCCACACAGATTTGTGCTCCTTCTCTCTAGAGCCATGTGCTTGATAGACACCTGTGATGTTTCGCTAAGAAATAAAAGCTTACGGAATAATATTTTCTGTTCATGCAATAGAACTAACTAATTTCCCAAGCATTGTACTCAGTTACACTGTGTGCACACTTTTTAGGTATAAGTGAGTATTTTGACCATATCATAATTTTTATACATTTATTCCAACTCGAACTAAACTTGCATACTAATTGGATTTAAGCAGATCAGGTGATGTGTATTTGTGTAATGAGGGTGGATGTGGCTTTAGGAGATCAACACCCTTTATCAAGGAGTGTATAATTATTTGGCAGCTTCTAATCCTAAGGCAAAATGTGTCAAAAAAAGAGATAAAACTGACAAAAATTGTAAAGTCTTTTAGAGTTTTCAACACTATTGACATTGCTAAGATATTGGGGCATGATCACAGAACCATCAAACAGTTGATGTTGCGAATAGTTAACAGAGTCGCAAGAAACGTGTTGAGAAAAATAAGAGTAAACAAACTGCTAAAGATTTGAGGGGAATCAAACATGAAGCTACCAGGAACCCATGATCCTCCAGTTTCATCATATTTCAGAACTTCAGTGCTCAGAGACATTGCCGAAGTAAGGAAGGCTGAAACCCCACCACGACTGAACAAGACACATAAGTTGAAACGTCAAGAGTGGGTCAAGAAACATCTCAAGACAGATTTTTCAAAGGTTTTATGGACTGATGAGATGAGAACAACTCTTGATGGACTCGATAGATGGTCCTGTGGCTAGATCAGTAACAGACACAGAGCTCCACTTCCACTCAGATACCAGCCAGGTAGAGGTGGAGTACTGGAATGGGCTGGTATTATTAAAGTGAAAGTGAAGTGAAAGCGACAACTTGTCGTTGTGAAACACAGCACAACACTCAGTGAACCACAACATTTCATCCATACAGACGTGCAGCAGGGGGCAGCTGTTGAAAGTGCCCGGAGATCAGTGATGGGGACGGGACCTTGCTCATGGGTACCTCAGGGCAACTTACTGGTCTGGAATTCGAACCCATGACTTTCCGCCCCGAAATAAAAGCTATTTGGAGCTTTTAAAGGCTTTATGACTGAAAAGAAGGGAGGCTATATTGCATTTTTTATTTTTGAAATTTTTATTTGCACATATTCAGTTGTTTATTTATTATTCTCACTTTAACAGTGAGAATAATAAATAGAAAAGAGTGAAATTTTTTTAGTTTTTCATTTAGTTGCATAATAATTCTACACACCTAGAATAGTTACCTAATAATGCTGCACACATATGTATTTCCCTGAGTACGTTCACACTCACATTTCTTTTGTAAAACATTCGGGTTTCAGGGTTATAACATTTTTGATTGATTGATAGCACTGTATTTGTTCCAGATTAAGAGTTATCCTCAGTATACTTACTTGCCTAATAATTGTGTGCACTTTGTAGTTAATTACAAGCCCTCTTCAAAGTCATGCAAATGTGACCATGACATTTCACAAGGTTGCCCACTGTCATGCATTGTGTGTGAGGTGTAAAATTTGAAGTGTAAACCACTTCTTGACAAATTGAATACCTGAAGATCCTTGTTCTGGTACCCTTATTTATCTTTTGGACTATGTGTGAACCCCTCATTAGGAAATGTTAGGTTTATATGTCCCTCAGCTCTGCAAGTGCTTAATTTACATTAGCAGCATGTATAATTTATTAGTTATTCAAATAAGCCAAGAGATGTTTGACAAAATACGTTCTGCTGCACTTAGGAGTCACTGGCATACGGAATGTTTGTGCATGTTGGGTGTCGCATTACTGAACACTGATCCACTGTCCACGTCCCTCCAGCAAACAGTATAGGAGGGGATCAGAAAACGAGCTCCGCATCAAAGAGCATAGCTCACTTTGTCCCCTATTAACACAGAGACCTTGGCAATCCCCTCACACACACACATGCCATGGAGACTAGTCTTTGATCCCTGCACACACACACAGTCACATCCCCTCTAGAAGGGAGCGAGTCTCGGAATGCATAAATACAAGCTTTCATCTTGCCGCATTCACATTCTCTTTCTGTTGGAGTTGTTCTCCTTGCCTTTTACAGCTCCAGATCCGAGCAATAACACCGTTTGGGGTTAATTTAAGTTTAATCTTTAATACTCTGTGCTGATGCTGTTTATGTAATGTTTTTGGGTGGGGGGTTTGGGGTTATTTCAAGAACATGCAACTAGATTATACTAATTACAAGTATGCTCATTTTCATGTGCCTACTATCAACCACAAAGCCAAGTTCTGCAGAAGTGATTCATGGATGTTCACTGCTTATGAAACATTTGGTGACCCAATCTGTTTCATGTATTTTCTGAGTACTAGCTTAGCCTTGATAATTGATATTATTGAATAAGTAATAACAATGTGCAAATCATTCTTTCATTCCTTTAATTTACAATTCTTCTTGTCTATTTTTCCTTACCCACGGTTATGTATACAATAGAATGTACAAAATAGAAAAAAACTACACATAATTCTAGGAAAACTGAACATATTCTGTTGCTTAGCATCCCTTTAAAAATATTTTAAGGCAACTTGCAATTAAAACAAATATTTATTGAATTATTGCTTGTTCCTTTCCCAGCTTTGACAAAGAAAAGCTGCACAACTTTCAGTTCAGTATGTCACATTTAGGTTGAATTTAAAGACATTTTTAAAGATAGTTAGAAAATTACTGAGGGGCAGTATATGTTTAGTGTATAGGTTCAATTCATTAAACCTTCCTATATGTTGCGTAGCGTTCATAAACCTTCAAGGAAAAAATTAAAAGAGCCTGCATTTCTCAATAAATTAATGAATGGCATAATGAATAATAACCTGAGAAGGTAGTGAGAGTCTTCTATTTCACTTTGCATTGTTTCCTTCAACATCAAACAGTTTAGTCTGGCTCTGAAGATTGGCCGCAGGTGTTTTAAGGAGGACCCTAAACTCAAAGAACTGCCTGATCTATTGTTGCAATGATGTGGTCGGTTTGATAGCCCTTTTTGGTGAATGCCAGGATGTTCCTCCAGCAGGGTGGGAACAGGGTACATAGCCAAAAAAAACAATGTTATGTGTTTTAATCAAGTTAAGGAAATGGATACATTATATTACTAAATCATGGCCAAATGTTGACGCAATCGTTTGGTGAACAGCTAAGATATGTTTTATGTCAAAGATTTGCTTCATGAGGTTTCTACTGGAACTAATAGGCGAATGTAATTAGCTCACAAGCACAGAGTTATCCAGACTGCTAGTTAAATCACCACACATGCTTAAAACCATGTTAAGTTTGCACAGCCTACTGATGTGATTCGACAAAAGTTTAGCATATTGGAATAAAACACAATATAAATGTGCTCAAAAATATGTATAATTTTCCCCAAATGTGAAATATCTATAGCATCCAAACTTTTGCATATAACTGTATGCTACCTTGAAATTAAGCCCACCCACTCAGTGCTCCTCTCTGCAAGCTAGCAGGGAATTGCATCTCCCAGAATACCGAAACTACTCATGCTGCCTTTGTATTATTTAAGCCATTTTTTGCCAACAGTCATGCAAAGCTTTAGCATTTTTGGGGCAGTTTCCTGCAGAGTCCATCTCCATTCTGTCCCCCACTTCACCCACCAAACAAGCATGGCCTAGATCACTGTGTGCAGGGTTATCCTGAGGTTGCCTCAGACCGCCAAGTCTCTTTATGGCTGGCCATGTTACCTCCGCAGGTCTGCAGGAAACCAGAATACCCCCTGGAATCTTTAGTTGCACTTATCCAAGGACGCTGCTACTTTAGTTGCCTGTTTTGGACAGGGAAGAAGGGCCTCAGGGCATTTTGAATTGTGGATTGTGTTCATGCCTCTTGTTTGTGCTAAGAGCCAGGACCGAAACAGAGCTCCAGTAGTCCGCCTGAGGACCATTTTTTCATCTAGCATGAATGACTTTATTTATTTATTTCCTTTTTTTTTTGTTGCTCTTTTATTCGCTGATGATACAGTCCATATAAATCATTCATTTAAAATCCACTGTTTTATGTGCATCTACCTAGTCAACTTGTGACAGTGACAAACCTTTTAAACTAAAAAGGATTAGATTTTGAAAGATAGTCATGTAAAAATAGACTGAAATTGGTTTTGGAAAACAAAATCCCACAAATGTAACATGGGCCTCTCTTACTCATAGAAGTCTAAAGTCTAGGAACGGCACTGTGCTATTTAAGTTTAACTAAGCAATTACATTGCTATTACATCAATAATAATTTAATCAATACCTTCATGTTCAAATTACATTCTTCATTTAAAGCTTTCAACTTTTTGTTTTTAAGATCAGTAAATGTTGAAAACAACCAAAGCAGAAATATAATTAATAATTAATAATTTATATAATTAAGACATAACAGTAACTTTTTAAATGTGGAATTAAAACTATTCCACTTATCTCAAGTTATAATTCATGTCATCCTGAGCAAAAGCTTAGGTTATTTTAAGCTCACTGTACCTTTTTTCAGTGAGTGTTTATTACCAAAGCTCTGTTGATGGATTCTCCATTTAAAGTGGAAAAAAGTTTCCTCATGGCAATCTTGACCTTCAATTATAAACATTCAAGTTCAGCTATTGCAAAATCTAAAAACAGAAATGTCTTACGGAAAATTGCAAGGCAGAAATCTTTTTGCAGCTGGGAATTGGTTGATATAGAGAGAGACCTTTTTAGTGGCTAAAGGCACTACTTTTCTTGGTACCCCCAAGTCTCTTAAGGCTACATTCTTTTGTTCCTCAAAGCAGGAAAATGGTTGTTCAGACCAGAAGCACAGAGTTTTTCAGAGTAAAGCATTTCTGCAGCTGCCAGAAAATGGCTGGTTACAATCAGGTGTAGGCAGAATTTTAGAGGAATTCTTTGGGCTCTTGTTCAGAAAGAGATATCGACTGGACTTCCCGATTTAAAATATTTTTGTGTTGAAATTAGGGAAGCACAATGATACTGGAATCATATTGTTATTGGCAAATAATTGATTAGAAAAATGTAATAATTAATGAATCTTTACATGTGACCAATATTCAGTCTGATATTTGATTAATCACTTTTAACACTCAAAAAATTAAAAATAAACAAAAAGGTTCACATAAAACAAACTGACAGAAGCAATCATTTCATGGCTGCCAGAACCAAGGTATCTAAGTAGGCATCTGACCCACCACTTTTCAAACTGCTACAGCAAATAGTCACTGCTTTTGGATTGAGCTGAATATGCTTTTTTAAAACTCTACAGCTGTCAATTTGCCATCTACAAGCACTACACAATGTGTACTGAGCTAATAAAGTTGCTAAAGTTGTAAAGAGCTGTAAAGAGTTGTAAAAGTTGTAAAGAGCTCAATCTGAGTGAAGCTCAGAGGAATGCCCAAGATCATAATACACAATGTCAATGCTATATATTAATGGAAATATTTATCATGACATTCACTGTGTGCTGAAAGCTAGTTCTTTTGTCTGCCCTTCAGCTGCTGAAAGTTTGATGAAATATCTATGTAGCCCTTTAATGATTTTTTACCTTCATACAAACTTCCAAAAAATAATAATTACAAAAAAAAAACTCTGATAAATACTGTTAATAAGCTTACTTGACAAAGCCTTTTTTATTCTTTACTGGTATTTACCAAAAATATTGTATACATGATACAAGGCACTAGCAGTGCTGAAGCAACCACCTGGAATACCATAGTGATTACAGAACAGTACTATAGCAACCACCCAGTAACGTCCTAGCACTGACTTGGTACACCGTATTGGCCCACCAGGGCAGCGGTGGCCTAGTGGTTAGGGATGAGACCCCAGGATCAGAAGGTTTTGGGTTTGAATCTGAGACCAGTAGGTTGCCCTGAGGTACCCTTGAACAAGGTACCGTCTCCATCACTGCTCCCTGGGCGCTGCATGTGGGTAAAATGCAGAAGTTGAATTTCGCTGTGCTGTGTTAGAATAGTCACTTTCACTTAAGTATTTTGCCAATTTCCTGCAACCACCTAAGATACCTTAGCTAAAAGTAACATCTGAAATACCATAACAACCTCTGATCATAGTAGAAGTTGTTAAAAACAATGGATATCAAACTTATGGCTGTGGCTCTCTAGGGACAGAAGCTTCATCATACTGTAGTTACAGTATGATTGTGCAGCATTACATTTTTATCCACACAAGGGAAAGTTTCATAACTGTTCATTTAAACAACCAAACCAACTCCTTTATCTTAAAATAACCCAGAATGACCACATAAACACAGCTTTAGCAGCCCATTGCCTTCAGCCTTTAACTACCTTCAGTTTAATTGTTATGTTAAACACTGCTGGCTTAAGTCTTTGCTTTGACTATAGTTTTAACCTCAATAGCTGGCCTTGGCTAGCTGAATTAAAACTTATTCACAATTTTTTTCTATGTATAGGCTGTCTCTGTTTGGAATATTTTACTGGAACACCTTTCCAAATTTCCTGTATATATATATATATATATATATATATATATATATATATATATATATATATATATATAT